>CM047517.1:22567839-22892201 GCA_026122265.1 Ammodytes dubius
CGAGACCGCTGCCTTCACCAGTAAGTGACTGAATGGAAGAAAATAGATTCAGTGTGAACCCCGCTGCTAATTACCAATACAGACGGTGGCTCCAACAGTTGAGAGACAAGCATCTGTTGTGACCATCTCCCGGCGGAATGGAATGGCGCCCATGGGCACGCCCGCCGACAGATATGCCCTCTGTCTACATCGAGACAGAGAAGGGGAGACACTGCTGAGGTACCCTGAGCCTCCTCTGCCTGTGTCTCTGTAATGGTGACAGGGCTGCTGTCACATACCACTTAATATACGCAGAGCCAGGGACGGCCCAAACGGAAGAGCCCTGAACTGGTACACCTTGCCCAGAAATGCAAAGGGGGAGGACCCCCTGTGACCCCGGGCAGCAGGGACGTGAAAGAAGCATCTTTCAGGTCTAATGACACAAACCAGTCCGCCTGAGCGATAGCCTGGAGGACATCTGCAACACGCAGAGTGTGGAAGGGAAGAACATTGAGGAACTGATTCAGCCCTCTCAAGTCCAGAATGGGGCGAACCCGCCCTCCTTCTCTGGTACTCGGGCTGAGCCGAAGGAAGTGGTGTCATTGAGGGACGGTTGACAGCCGTCGGACGCTCCCAGTCTAGCCACCCTGAGTGCCAAGGGCATGGAGCCGCAGTTCATACAGGCCCTCTCAGTAATGCTCAAGCCAAGACACGAGGGGCAGCGATCATGGCCATCGTCAGGCTCTATGAGGGACACACCGGCACCACACACATGATCCATCAGCAGAATACTGGGAGAAGGAGCGAAAGCACTGCCTTCACCAGTAAGGTACTTACTCGAAAAACACAAGACAGTGTTACCGGGAGAGGACGCGAGAGCGCAGTCTTCACCAGTAAGTGACTGAAAAGAAAAACAACAGTGTTACCAGGAGCAGACGCGAGAGCGCAGCCTTCACCAGTAAGTGACTGAGCTCAAATATAAAGCAGTGTTACCAGGAGAGGGCGCGAGAGCGCAGCCTCCACTGGAAGTGACTGAACAAGTTAAGTTAAGGCGAGACACGGCAGGCAAAAACATCGTTTTTTTAAGCACTGGTCAATTTTGAGATTTGTGTCTATTTAGCTTCCATAACATGTCTTCTTTCATACTAGTACGGATAAAAGGTCCAAAATATACGTTTTAGGTGTTTATTTTACTAAACTTTGACTGCTTGCGTCTGTATTTTGCTCCTAAATTCGTCAAAAGTGAGCATTCTTACGTAACATACAGCACCGCGGCCGCTGTATGAAACATAATAATCTTGGTACTGTTGGAAAGCTCTGAATCTCAAGAACAACGTTATCGCATCCAAATATGGTAATTTCCCTTGAATCAGTAACCAATCGTGAAAGTGTGAGGAGGGATTAAATGCTAGGAACGCGACCTCATTGGCTAATGCACATTTCTGACGATGTGATTCGCTGAAAGGCATCACGTGATGCTAGCCGCGGGTAGCTCGAAAATCACAAAATAAAATGGGAAAAACGTCGAAAATATGCCAAACCAACAAAAAAAAAATACTTAATCAATTGGCTACGGACATTACATGATCGCCATTTGAAGGGGAGAAGTGTTAAAGACATGTAAATAACGCCGATCACGTCGGAGAGACACAGAATGTCAGAGGATCAGAGAGGGGAGATGGTGGGGAGAGAGAGCGTCTGTGCCGACAGGAGCAGGTTGACAGACAGTGGCTAATAATGAATTAATCACGTTTAAATTAGCATGTGGATGTAAATGTTACTATGCTTTGGTTTATGTTAAGCAGTGGTAGGCCTATATGGCACTGAGGGGTGTAGGGCCTAATTCAATAAATTACTCTAGCTATAATCAGTGATTATCAGCAGAATTCACGTTTTTATCTTTAACGGCCGTTTTCTCAAAATGAGCTTTTTCCAATACTCTGCGAAAGATATCTCAACTTCTAGACCACTGACATCAACCAAACTTTCTATAATAATTCATAGCACTATTTTAAAGGTTTTTACAGAAGGATTTGTTAATATATTGTTAATTGTCTGATTTATAATACATTTTCCTCCTAAAAAATGCTAAAATGCATTTCTAAGACATGTACATAGTATTTTTTGATTTATTAAATGAAAAAAGGCTATATCCAAAATCTGTTGTGTAAAAACTTTAGAAACTAACATGTGCTTAAAATAAAATAGAGATTTTAACTCTGGCTTTATCCAACATCTCGATTTCTTTCTCGAAAAATGACCCAAATTTACGCATAATTGGTTAAATATTGCCATATTTGCATATTTAATAAAATATTAAAGAAAAACAAGTAATACAAAAAAATATATGTGTTAGTGTCAGTAATCAACTGGCAAAGTTTCATGATGATATCTATAAGTTAAAAAAAATTCCCTATTCACCTGGGGTGTCTCGCCTTAAGTTACTTTATTAGTCAATGGTTACATTAAAATTTGTCACTCCGCATATCCCCTCTCAAGTTACCACACTTCGAAGGGGTCAGCACAGGGTCAACCGTAGTACAGCGCCCCCGGCCATTGCAGTTTCACTGTACCAGCTGTGTGTATTTAGACATGCATGGCTTAATCCTTGAGACAACCATATACTACTGGCAGGATTATTATTATTATTATTTTTTTTTTTACAAACAAAAGAGTTACTAAACAAATGTGGTCACTTAGAACACAGGGGAGCTGCCATAAATAGTAGCTACAAGCGCTCACCAACAAAGTAGATTAGCGCTGTACAGTGTTACCAGTAAGTGACTGAAAATGTATAGCAGTGTTGCCGGGAGAGGACACGAGAGCGCTGCCTTCACCGGTAAGTGACCGCACAGAGATACACCGCAGTGTTCCCAGGTGAGGACGCGAGAGCGCTGCCTTCACTGGGAAGCTGACAAGAATACAATTCCCTTTTTTTTTTTTTTTTTTTTTAAAGAAAAATGTAGCAGCCAAAAACTAAAAATGGCAATCTAGAACAGCCGAACTGTCTCTATCAAATGAAATTCAATGAGGGAAGGTATCAATTAGCACCACAATAGTGGGGCAAAAGCACTTAGTGCTGCATGGCTAAAACAGCCCCTAGAGGACGGGTTCCTTACCCGTTGCTCTGACCTTAGTCGCGAGGCTGCACACCGTTGCTTATCCTTTCCAAATGCGAAAATTTATCGCACGCGGTACGTCTGCGTCTTCCTGCGAGAAGAAAAAGGAACAGATCCTCTGTAGACACCGGGCTATATAGCCCTTCCGGTGTCACGAGGGTCACAGGTGACTTTGTTGATATTGCAACAGCTTGCATAATCTATTTATTTATTTATTTATTTATTTATTAAAACACACTAAGGTCAAGCAGAGATATAAATGAATAACTGTTGCTAACATCTGCTGCTGCTTGCTTCTTTTAAAATGTATTTATAAATATAAATCTGTTTTTTACTTTTTTACCATGTATATTGATGCATTTTAGTGACTTGCTTGTGTTTTTGTTGTATGTACTACAGCTGCTGCTGGATTTTTGAATTTCCCTGAAGGAACACTCCCAAGGGATCAATAAAGTGTCTATCTATCTATCCATCTATCTACTCGAACTGCGCATGCGCGAGACGGATAAATCCAGTGCTTAATGCACCGCCTCTGGCGGTCAGTAAGGATGAAATAGAACTGAGGAGCTAAATATTTTCAATTTGACATAAAAAACACAAACAGCCCTCTCACCTCAAATTCAGCAGTCTAACTCCAAGGAAGACTATTTAGATGACCTCTGATCGCAATTATGGATGTTTACATACCAAAATTTTACAGACAGCGCCTTCTGGTTCAGAGATATAACGATTGTGACAACCAACTCGTGTGACATTTTACCCCATTCTCCCCTACTCAAAAATTGCAACTGTTGGAGTCACATCTTGCAGCCAGATCCACCGCTGCGATTATTTCATGTTTAGTGAAATAACATAAAAAGGGGTTGATTACAGCTTCAGTGAGATTTCTGCTCTGGTGTTCCCAGCTTGGTGCAAAATAATTAGAATCACTAGCCACTAGCACAGAGCTAACCCCGACCTTTACCTTTCCAATGAACTGTAAAATCTTGCTTGGGCCTTTGCCTTATCACTCGACATCAGTGCCTGACCCCTGGTGTGTTGGGATGGGAGCAAATCCCTGCCGCCACCTTCCTCCATCTTTTGGTAAAGCCAAGCAAGGAAGGTGGAGGTTGTTACTGCGAAGCACATGGCTTTCAATTGACAAGTTCAGCAATCCAATATGGGTGGGATACTCGAATGTGCTCATATTTTTGGCGCTTCCTTGATAACTATCTAAAGTTATTGCTTGACATGACGTGGATAACTGTAATTGCACTCATAATTATATGTTTACAATTTATATTAGACCTGTGGACACAAGGTTGCCAGAGTTCATGAGTTAATTAGTATTATTCAACAATAATGACGCTGTCTGCAAGTAAGCAAGTGCATTTACCCACTTGTACCATGGAGAATTGTCTGAGGAAGTGTGGTGCCACCATAGGTAATAGTACACCATAGTGATAGAGATCTTTAAAAAAAATGTTTTTACTCCTTTTGTGATCAATTTCTATGTCCTATCCTGAAACTCTCCCTTTGGCCGCGAGGCATCGGGAGCTGTTTCCATTGCAGCTCCTCTTCGATAAGAAGGGCGAACTCGATAAACAAGATCAGATTGCACACAGACAGAGGGGATGAGTTGTTGCTATGGAAACCCCCCTATACTGCAAGGGCCTGATCTGGCAAAAGGCTTAGGTAGAAAAGTGACAGACAGACAACACTATGTCAGCGTGAGTAATCCGGAGTGGGTGTCCTGACCTTATGGCATATATAGCTGTGTATGTGCTTCCCTTTAAGGACTGGGATGTGCTGTCCAAAAAAGTATCTAATGGGGAGAACAGTGTAGCAGGGAATGAGAGGTTGACTCAAAAATGCATTTTTTTTGACAGTAAGCTGTTTATTGAACTGCCGTTGGAGACACAGCAACATATGTGGAGGTATCACATGAAAACACGTAAATTTACTCTCTTTCCCCGCATCTGCCAGACTCGCAGGTATGACATTCCTCAGCTGTGTGTGTGTTGCAAGCTCCTGTAATTGAGACAGCCGCTTGCTTCTTTGGATTTGAGCTGTCATATGCATCACTTTTCTTTAAGACCGGACAACCTCTGTAGTTATAATGAGCCTATATGCTCAGCCCTGTTCACTATGATTACAACCCTCTTTTTGACACACACAGGTGTCAGTTCTGTGACAGAGCTGTCTTTCAAACCTGCACATCAGTAGACACGCATTTAGCTTATCATGGAGGATCCAACATATTGTAAATGGGGCATGCCAAGGGGTACCGTCAGTGGCGCTGGCTGCCAGTTTAAAGGTGCAGTGTCTAACGTGTATTTTGGTATCCTGTATTGGTGAAAGTTCTAATGCAATGCTCCATCTCTACGCCTCCAGTTGGGAGAATTTACAGAAGCTATGGTGGTCTTCAATGACAAAAGGCCAGTTACTAAAGATAGCATCATCCTCCACTCCCCCAAGTCATTACTCATTATCAAGTGATGAGGTGAAGATGTATTTAGTTTTTCATTCTCTCCTTCATCTTCCAACAGGTGCATTTCCCCAGGACACCCACTATATATAGAAAAGCGTAAGGTTTAGTTAGTCTGTTCTGTGCTACTGTAGAAACATGGCGGTGCAACATGAAGGCGCGCCCTACTCCTATGTAGATACAGTATGACGGTTCATTCTAGTAAACTTGTATTTTCAAGCGATTATTCACTAATAAAAACCAAGCCCCAACCTCAGCGATTTTTACCAGCATCCAATAAGGAAGTGACCACAACTGTAGTAACCCGGAAGTGCCACTGGGGGGTGACCAAGACTGAGCTATTTTTCTTTGAATCACTTGTTAGACAGGCCGTTTTCAAAGTCTTATTAAACCTATTTACAGCCTGGGCCACGAAACCATTTTAGTCTGTATGTTTAGGTCATAACTCCATGACAACACTGAGGGGGATGATTTTTTTTGGACCATGCTAGTTTTTATTCTTTTGGAGGTTAAAATGTATTGCCGCGATCTCTTGAGTGACAGGTCTCCGCCCGTTGTCCCTCACTTTGCCTCGGAGGTATACGTCAGCTATTCTCTCTCCCCCCGACGTGAGGCGGAGTATAAATCTCACAAAATGGCGACACGCACAAACCAGGATTATTGGATGCCGTGTGAATAACTAAGGTCAGCCCGGATGCTACATCCATATTATTTACTATCTATGATAAAAACATACTTATGAACATAATATTCCGTTTATACCAAGTCTGTTCTTTGCCAATTCCCTTTACACACTGCACCTTTAAGCCTGTCATAGATACAACCTAAAGAATGCCAGTAATTCCTCTGCACTGGGAAAACATGGACGCCCATGGAGACAATGGGATAAATGCCGTCTACAATGACAAAAATATAAGCAAATATATATATCTTTTGTTTAGTCTTGATTCACTGTCGGCTATATAGAAGAGTCATGTGATGTGGAGTATTGTGTGAATGTGAAAAGATAATGAAAGAGGAACATTTCACAAAGCGGTCTACAGGAACCCCATTGCTTTCACGGGTATAATGCTGGATAATCAAAGCCATATTCACATCAAATGGGAGAACGTCATATGGTGTTCAATGGGGAAAATGCATCACTTGGATTGTGTTGAAAGCAGATGTGTGCAACTGCATCCAAAGCCGGTGTGTCAGAGCAACTGGTGATCAGGTAGCTAGTGGCATTTGCATATGTTTCGTAGGCGTGTCTATTTAGGACCCCTTGTCTAAAAACCCGGAAATAAACCTATTCAAAACATCGTCTCTCTCTGGTCTCTCTTTGCATTCATTTATCGGTTTATTTTAAAACATGATGCTATAAACCGTTTGCAGGATCATTACCTTTCATTACCAAAGTACATAAACAATTTGCTGTCTTCTGCGCGGGGGAAAGAAAACTAATTCGTGGCGGAGTCGAACCAGCGATCTCATCTACTCATTCATAATAAACTACACAGGCCGAATTTTACACGGTGCGCCACTAAGCCGGACGAAGTTGCACGGTGCTAGTATTGCCATATTTACATAGGCAAATAATGAAGTATAAAAGTACAATTGTCAAATATGAGCAAATTGCAGAATAGTGTAGTACAAATGAACGGTCCAAAATGTAGGCTACAAGGTGTTTCTTTGACTAATCCTTGTCTGTTTGCATCTGTATATTTCTTCCATCTTTGACGGACATTATCTCAACATTAGGCCTAGTCATTTTCTTTTTCGATAACATTCACTTGTACACCTCAGATTCTTAGCACTATTCTGGAGTTTATTAGGCCTACAGAATAATTCTTTATGTTGTTAGTTGTATGATTTATGATACATTTATTCTGGAAATAGGCTACATGTAGCCTAGAAAATGCATGTATAAAGGCCTATAGCAAAGTTGAATATCCATTCAAACATTTCTGTAAAAATTGTAATACATAAAATCTATTTTTTTAATCTAAGTAATCAACTGGCAACGTTTTATGATGATCTATTATTTACCCTTTTTCACATACAGTGTCTCAAATCAAAGAGACGAGCATCACGAAAGAAAAGACAACAACAATGATCATTAAAACGAGATTTTATTGAACACAAGCAGTGCAGAAATAGTGTCAGTAAAAGAACAGTAGGCTACTCCCAGTGTGGTAGAACTTCCACAGACTGCACGCAGAAACTCAAGCACTCTAGATCCACTCCACAGTGTCCAGCAAAACGTCTGAATTAAACTCAAATATTAGACTTGTGTCTTATGCTTTCACCTCTCTCTGCACCTCCACCTGGCTCACCTACAGTATCTCCTGCACATCATCTAGGCTATGGAAGTCTAAATATTAAGTAGGCTAGCCTAGATCGGATTCTTGGCCAACATGAACATATTGTAGGTAGGCCCAATCATTTCACGTTTGCGGGCATCAAGTCTACTGTCACCAGTTGCCCTGATCTGGATCATTACATTTGCCCCCAACCAAAAATTATAAATAGTCTATCTGTCAGTCGAACCAGCGACCCCATTTCCTTCTCTTGTCAGCCTACATACGCTTTGTGTCAATACCTTTGTCGGTACGCTACGAAGTTCGTGGCAATAACTGGTGCTAGTCCTGTCTCATCACTATAAAAAAAAAAAAAAAAAAAAAAAAAAAAAAGATGTCGGCCTACCGTATGTGAAATAAGTTAATTGCAGTTGTATTCCCACGTGACTAACTACGAAGGCTACAATAGCAAAATGCTGCTTATACATTGAAAATATTGTATTGATAAGATATCAGTCATATTCTTCTGCAGAATCAACAATTTCAATTGAGACTTAAGGATTTAGAATGCATGACTTATTTACTTGTAATGTGGTATTACACTGAATAATTCTATCTATTGTAGCATAACTTGTTTATTTATCTATTTAAATTAAGTTAACACATCAGTTCCTACAGGTGTGAGCAAACTTCTTTCTCTGAACCCGGCTTCAATAATAACTAATATTGCTTCGTACAGTTATGTCTAATAAAAATTGGTTTAAAACAATTGAAGAGGATGAATAGTGCATACATTATTTTCTGAGTAAGCTTCTCAGAGAGCGAGAGAGACACAACTTATACATATAGTGGCTTCTCACATTACAACCACACACACTCATTTAGTTTGTTATTTTATGTGATATAATTGTGAAGTCGAAAATAATGGAGAGAAAAGTATTCAGCCCCCCCCCCCCTGGGGCAATACTTTGTAGAACCACATATTTCTTTAATTACAGCTGCAAGTCTATTGGGGTAGGTCTCTCCCAGCTTTGCACATCTACAGACTGACATTTTTGCCCCTATTACCCAGTTAACAAATCAAAAATAAATTACGTAAGAAAAAACAATGTACATTGAATTAATTAAAAATATATTTTATTAAAGACAAGTGTTGCGCCCTGTAAGGGGGGTTATAGAAAACAACGAGGACGCAGTATTGTTAGTGGCAGTCCAAAGTTGTAATGTTGTTCAAAATACACAAAATTCCATAAACAGTGCATTTTACATTTTAACCATATTTCTCACACATTAACACATTCCTATATAAAGCATATTTCACATTTTAACCATATTCCTATATAAAGCATATTTCACATTTTAACCATATTCCTATATAAAGCATTGTTTCAGCTAAAACACACTGACAATACTATCTAATGACACTCAACTGAATACAGTTGCAGCTTGTACTATAACACATCGTCAAAATTACACACTACCTAAATAAAGCGTCAACTTATACTCTAACACTGATTTTCATATATATTACACCTGAAATGAGAACCGCGCCAACACGTATTGTCGTGGAATGGCGGACACTTTCTTACCCCGCGCCTCTCCGTGTGATGCTGCTAGCAAGCACGCTACGGCAGAGCGACTCCTCCGTTTTTAAACTAACTAATCTTTTTAAACATTTAAAAAGCACGCTATTCCCCTACAGGCTGAATGGGGTAAACTAAACTAATCGAACCCAGGGGCCTATTGCATAAAACTAGGATAAGGGATTAACCTAGGATATTTCGGTTATCCTGGCTTGCGTTAGCCATGATCCTGTTGCATAAAAGCGGAGGGACATAAGTTACCATGTACATTTATCCTTTACGTTTAGCCTGGTCCCGACCAGGCTAAACGTAAAGGATAAACTTATTCTGTTGCCTGACTGGCTCAGTCAGCTGTCACTCCGATCTGAAATCGAGGTGTTTAACAGTTATTCCATGATCTTCTGTGTATTGCTTTATTTTCATTAGCCTGTTTTAAGGTACCACATAAAAGACTGCATTGCCATTTAGTTAAATGGTTCTTCTTTTTTTATTTTATTTAACCTGAACCATTTCTAATTAACTTAATTATAATTAGATTAAGATGCAATGATATAAATTATAATTATGTGATAGTCTGTTCATATTGCAGGCTATATTTATACAATTGATTATCGATGGCAGATGGCGTTGCAAGTGTGGGTCAAATACATTCACTTTGTACTTATAACTAGGCTATATCGAGGTGCATCTAAAACAAAATTCAATATCAATGAAAAATTCCTTTTTTCTGTAATTGAAACTTAAATATATTCTAGAAATTTATTACACATGAAGTGAAATTAATCTAGAATAAACATACTTTTCAGAAGGTCGACATTTCTGTATTATAAATCCTTTTTCTGATTGGTTGTATGTAACATTCTAATATTTTGAGATACTGGATTTTTTATTCCATGATCAATTAATCATCCAAAAAAAGGCCTGACATATTTCACTTTGTATAATGAATCTATGAAAGTTTCACTTTTTGAATGGACTTTCCATGATATTAAATGTTTTAGGTTCACATAAAACAATGCAGGGACATCAAGAACAGCTGGCAGAGAATACATGTCCTGTATGAAATGAACTGCCCCCTCACTTACGGTTTAAACTAGCAAGGCATTGTGGGAAAATGGGCCGTCTTTTCCATTTTTCCATCAGTAAATCTGTGTTTGATCTTTGGGTCTACTTCTGAAAGCTGTGGGCTGGCACTTTACAGAATTACTTAGGTTGCGTTCCGAATCACATACTCTTTCTTTTTTCTATTCTACATACTACATCCAACGATAAAAAGAATCTAGTTAGGATGCAGTAGGCATACTATTGGGACATACTTTTCTCTCTTATTTCATCATAACATTGCGCCTTGATCTTGCCTCTTGCTTTTATATCCGTCGCATCCCCGTTTGTTTTCATATGGAGGCTTCGTTGATGTTACGTCACTTCACGTGCGCATTGGATTGTGGGTCAGAATCGCCCAAATAGGATGCACTTTTCAACACTAACAATCTTGGCCGCATGAAGTAGGACATCCGGGTACTTCTAACCATCCTAAATCTGGCCACAAGAATCGGGACACCCTAAATCTTTTTTCTACATACTATATAGTAGAAAGTATGCGATTCGGAACGCAACCTAACACCTGGCTTGACAAAGCAGCCCCTTTACATCCTGGATTGGCGTTTATGCAACTGACTAATCCAAAGTGCCCAGGCTAGACTTTGTCAAGACTGGCTTTATCAATCATCCTGGATGTCTTTATTCCACTTTTATGCAATAGGCCCCAGATCATCTACAGATAAAACTAAAAATAACATGAAATAAAGAAACACTGCAACAACTAATCTAATTTCGCATTTGTGAACAGTGTTGTAGTGAATAAATAAATAATAGATCCTAAACTAAACATGGGATTACACAAACACATATTTAACCGGCATCCCATTATACCTAACCAAGGGGAGAGCAACAGATAACAGACAACAACATCTTTATAACCATTACACACTCCCCTACAACTCAGATGTCGTCCCCGACATGCATGTGCCATTTCATTTGAAAAGTTGTATAACACATGGCAACTTGTACAAAGCTTGTTAGGTTTGTCCTGAAAGAAGTAGGTAATCCCTTCAAGATCAAAGTGAAACATTTTCCTATCAGCCATTTGGATTTTGTACAAGTTGTCCTTTCCTTTCATGTGTAGGCAATGCACCGAGTAAGCATTTTACATTTTTTTAAAGTTAAAGTAATCTAGATACAAATCCTCCCTGCGTTCCAAATCACACTCTTTCTTTTTACTACACACTAAAGTACAGAAGCGTTTTAAGGCCATAGGTGTGAGGAAACGGTAGATTTCAGCCCTGTGAGTCCACGGAATCTTTTGCCTCCGTGAGAATGGTGACTGATTTCCTCACTGCAATCAGGTGTGTGCACTGATTGGCTGATTGAACCCAGGTGTGAAGAGATTATATATGCCCTGAGACCCCAGTGCTCTGGGCTGATCATTGTCTCACCTTCAGAGGTAGTGAGAGGTTGTCTCTGAGTGCTCTCTGTGTCAAGTGTTGCAAAGTCAACTGCTTTACTTGTGTATGTCTTCAGCTGCTTGGCAGCGGTGGTTTTGTTGTCGCTTTAGTTGGTATTATTAAAAGGTAACCTGTGTGGCCGTCCACGTTCGAAAAATCAGAGGCTAAATGCCTTATCTCTACGATTCCAGTGTTCAGATAAAGACAGTTCTCCAGAGCCCATTGTGCCCCTTACCCGCATCCATGCCCCACTGACCGGGGAGATTGACACAGTGGTTCAGGGGGCTCAACAGCAGGAGCCTGACCCAGGAGGGGGGCCCCAAGGCTGTCGGTATGTTCCGGCACGAGTGCGATCACAAGTGCTTAGGTGGGGCCACTCCACACACCTCACAAATCACCCTGGTGTTTGTCGCACTATTGGTTTTCTCAAAAAGAGATTCTGGTGGCCCCGGATAGGGCGAGATGTGAGCGAGTTTGTGGCAGCTTGCAAAATTTGCGCCCGAAACAAGACGTCACAAGAGCATTGCCGCCCAGCCCCAAACTATCGGGTGGGGCAGTGGGTGTGGCTCTCCACAAGGGATCTCCCACTGCGGGTAGAGTCTCGCCAATTGCCGCCACGTTTCATTGGTCCCTTCAGGATCATTCGAAGGATAAACCCCGTCACTGTTAGCCTCTTGCTTCCCCGGTCCATGAGGATTCACCCCGTGTTTCATGTTTCCCGCCTCCAGCCAGTCTGTTCCGATCCACTAGCCCCTCCAGGGAAGCCTCCACCCGGGGTGGGTGGGGGGTCCTGTTGGAACGTCAGGTGCCGTTCCTTAGAGGGGTGGTCCTGTGAGGAAACGGTAGATTTCAGCCCTGTGAGTCCACGGAATCTTTCGCCTCCGTGAGAATGGTGACTGATTTCCTCACTGCAATCAGGTGTGTGTGTGCACTGATTGGCTGATTGAACCCAGGTGTGAAGAGATTATATATGCCCTGAGACCCCAGTGCTCTGTGCTGATCATTGTCTCACCTTCAGAGGTAGTGAGAGGTTGTCTCTGAGTGCTCTCTGTGTTAAGTGTTGCAAAGTCAACTGCTTGACTTGTGTATGTCTTCAGCTGCTTGGCAGCGGTGGTTTTGTTGTCGCTTTAGTTGGTATTATTAAAAGGTAACCTGTGTGGCCCTTCACAGCTTTGTGCATTTTTGTTTTCTCCCCTTCCCTGTAGTCGCTTTGCGATTTAGTGGTTATCCCTCCGGGGATAACTTTCAGACACCCCTTGGTCCGCACCTGTGTCCCAAACCCCCCCCCCCCCCCCAGTCCTCACAATAGGAGAGAAAAATAAATCAGATAGGGACAAACTCAGCAGGATGAACATACATAAAGTCCTTCTGCTGAAGGGCTTCCAACGCATAGCATGTGAAGCCACATGTGACATAGCGAGCACTCAATCTGAAAGAGAAAAGAAAAAACTTTAGGATATTGTAACCATTCTGTTGCCTTCACATCTTTTATCCAGAGTAGGATGTACAGTGAAGTAAATAAAAATCAATAGCCGTTGTGTCAGATTCTGGACTCAAATCTTAGCTGTAGTCCCTTTTCTGTCAGTAGTCAGTCTACCCATATTTCAGCTGCTCAGTGTCCTCCAAAAAAGGTGCAAAGACATGCAAGTTAGGTGAATTAAACTATACATTTGCAATAGCTGTGCTTAAGTGCTCACCCAGTGATCTTGAGGTAACAAAGGTTTCTTCCAGCTGAATGTTTGTCTGTACTTAAATTACCAAAACCTCTTACCCAGTCATCGACCTCTGCCCCCGAGCTCTCCTCCCCACAAGCCCGGCACAGCTGGGTGAGGTCATCTGTTAAAATTAGAAAGACATTAATATAGTAACATGTTAATACGGACACACTTAAATTGACCTGTTACAGTACTGTATACCTGAATCCCTTAGAAGGGATATGGCAAGTTCTAGCCGCAGCCATGCCACACCCTCCTGGTCCACAGGGTAGTTGAGTTTTTTCCCTTAAGGATTTGCTCTGCAAGCTACAACAATTCTGAAGTATTATACATTGGGTTCATAATGAATGATGGCCACAGAGAATCAAAAAGTTACCTTGCAGACAAAAACGACGCCACAGGAGGTGGCATCCTGCTGTTTGGGGTGCAGGCCCATCGCCCAACTGTCCCACATTTCTGTCTTACCAGTGCTCTAAAACAGTAGAGATTGAAAATGTGAGTTAACACTGTCCCATGTTAGAGCTTCAATCAAGAAAAGTAATGTTCAATTAATACCAAATGTCAGCCAAATGAATAGTTAAGAAAATGTTATTCATTAAATGGTGTCCAAAATAAAGAAGTGTGCAACACAAATTGAATATGATTTTTCACTCACCTTGTGATGTCTTAAAGTTGTCCTGGGGCAAAGTCGTTCAAATTCTCCGCATAAACCTTATAGGGCCCAAATTTGGCCCACAGTCGCGCTTTACCCCTCCCAGCCAATATGCTTCGTATTACTGTAATGGAAACAATGATAGTTTTCAGTAATGTTTTCATAATGCATAATTTAGGGTGTACTACTGTTAAATAACTTACAGGTTTCTTCTTTGGACAGTGGCTCAGCCAGAGGAGAAGGATCCTGCATTTTTTAAAGTTTTGCAGGAATCCTCTCCTCTGGCTGGAAATAGCGGGTCAGGTGGTCGATGTTTACTTTCAGCTTTTCTCCCCCTTCTCAGACACAAGGTCGGCACTTTTCCCCTCTAGGTGGGAAATGATATAGGGCCACAGCATGTCCGCCTCCATTTTCCCCCCTTTCCTCGCCTCCTGCCGCTTGTTTTGGCGCAGCACCATGTTGCCAACAATGAAGTTGTCTTCCTGGCCCCTCTCCTCCTTCCTCTCCCTCACCCTTTTGTGGCTTTTGGCCACATTGGCCTTCACGTCATCGTACGTTCTCTGCTGCCGTTTTAAACAGTCAGGAACGTCATCTTTGATGACAAGGTTGGCGACCTTGGATTCGCTGACCGGTCATAAATGACATTAAGATCGAACATACAATTGGTACCATATGAGCCAAATTAAAACAGTTCAAGAATAAAATGTATGAGAACATTAGATAATGCTACCTCGTACTCCTGTGGCACCTCTGAGGGATACCTCGCCTCCCTCCCGAACATCAAAAAGTATGGACTGTACTTTGTAGTCAGTTGTTTTTTAGTCCGCAGGCCGAACATGGTGGCCTGGAGGAATTTGTCCCATGTTTTGGGCTCCTTGGCCACCAGTTTGTTGAGGGATCTGCAAAATGTAGAGTTATAGAATATAAATGAGAATGCAGGAGAGCACGTTATTTGTCCGATACCATAATAACATACTTCTGAATTTCTTGTTTAGATTGTACGTGGAAATCTTCACCTCTGTTTTAGCACCAAAGTGTTGGCATGCATTTAAAAATGAGTATAGTCCTATACCTCTGTATGGTGCCATTGAGTTTTTCAACAAGGCCATTGGTCTGGGGGTGGTAGGGCGAGCACAGGCTCCTTTTAATGCCCAGCCTCTCACACAATCCATAGTTGACCTTGAAATTAGAACAAAGTGTCAGCACAGTAGTAGTTGTATATTAGGATTCATAATGCAGCATTACTTTACCTTGTTCCGAACCTTGGTCTGTTAGCAGTCTTTTGGGTGCACCAAATTTGTAAAAGAAATCAAGAATACAATTGGTGACCTCATCTGCTGTTTTGCTCTTTAGTGGGTAAGCCTCTGCCCATTTGGTGAAATAATCAACCATTACACAAATGTATTGGTTACCACCGTCGGTTTGAGTGAGTTTACCCACTAGGTCCATCCCAACCAGTTCGAGCGGCTCTGTGACCTGTGGGAAGATAACACATTAGTATTAGATAAATATAATTGATGATGTGTTGAAAGCTGACAATGTGTGCCATGTTTCCTTTACTTCAATTGGCTGATACTCCTTTTTTTCTTTTATGGTGGCCCTCTTGGCCTGGCACTGTGGACACTGCAAAATCTAAACAGAAAGATAATGTTGAAAACTAAGTCTTTTGGGTAACACTTTACAATAAGGTACACAAAAAAAGAGTAGTTACCCTTTTCAAAAAGGTTAGTTACTCTTTTGAAAAGGTACGTTTTTGAATTTTCTCCATCCACTTAGAATGGGGCTGTGGAGTCATTTTTGGAAAATAACATTTCAGATCCACATACATATTTTCGGGGTCCTGGGGCCCATTCCAGAGGAGGTAATTTCAAACTCCTGAAAAAGTTGAACATTTTGAAAGTTGGAAAAAGCATTCTCAAACTCTCGACTTAGGCAAATTTCACTTGCCTTAGTTGAAAAGGCTAACTAACCTTTTTGAAAAGGGTAACTAACCTTTTTGAAAAGGGTAACTACTCTTTTTTTTTGTGTACCTTATTGTAAAGTGTTACCGTCTTTTGAGTATAGTATCAGAAGAAGTTATCCACATAATTGCATAAGTTAGTAGGCCTAGTTGTATTTACAGACAAGAGTTCTACATTTTAAGTAATATATTTACATCAAACCTTTGTACTCTACAGCCATTGTAAAAACATCCAACTCACCCACTTCCTTATGTCATCCTCCATGCCAGGCCAGTAAAAGCGGCTGATAATGGCACTGTGGGTTTTCTCCCTCCCACAGTGCCCACCAATAGCGCTGCAGTGGAACTCCACAAACAGTGCATTCGCCTCCGCTGCAGACGAAACCACCTTAGCCAGGTGCTCCGGTTGGTTTCGTTTAAGCCTGCATACATAGTGCAACTCTCCATCTAGAATTGTAATGTTATATTATTACGATTAATCGTATTTTATCATATCTCCTTTTCCTAAGGCCAAATGACATGCACCCTTAACCTTTATCCTGAAAGACTCCGCTCTCCTCTTTATGACAAACCGCTGCTTAGTGGTCAAGTCATCAGGATAACTGCCATGGAGTAGCACAGCCACGAGCTCACGCACCCGGTTGGGATCCATCCTCGCTTTACCTTTTTTAACCTTACTACACTTACTATACACCTTACACACACCTGTGACTATACCTCACTACTTTTCTCCCCTATTGTAAACACACACCTGTGAATATACCGTAATACTCTCCCCTTCCCTTTAACACACACACACAAACAAAAAGTGACAACAAATACACACAGCCCCACTTACCAAGACACACCAACACAATACAATTATTATTATTTTTTTTTCACAAACAAACACTAACTCTAATCGCTCTCACTATCTCTCAATCTACACTCAACAAAAATATAAACGCATCTAAGTACCCTGGGGCCTATTGCATAAAAGTGGAATAAAGACATCCAGGATGATTGATAAAGCCAACCTTGACAAAGTCTAGCCTGGGCACTTTGGATTAGTCAGTTGCATAAACGCCAATCCAGGATGTAAAGGGGCTGCTTTTTCAAGCCAGGTGTAAGTAATTATGTTAAGTGCCAGCCCACAGCTTTCAGAAGTAGACCCAAAGATCGAACACAGATTTACTGATGGAAAAATGGAAAAGACGGCCCATTTTCCCACAATGCCTTGCTAGTTTAAACCGTAAGTCAGGGGGCAGTTCATTTCATAGAGGAGATGTATTCTCTGCCATTTGTTCTTGATGTCCCTGCATTGTTTTTTGATAAAATAGTTGACAGTGAGCAGTCTGCAGGTGCATCTAAAACATTTAATATCATGGAAAGTCCATTCAAAAAGTGAAACTTTCATAGATTCATTACACAAAGTGTATGTCAGGCCTTTTTTTGGATGATTGATTGATCATGGAATAAAAAATCCAGTATCTCAAAATATTATAATGTTTTTTTCTGATACAACCAATCAGAAAAAGGATTTATAATACAGAAATGTGGACCTTCTGAAAAGTATGTTTATTCTAGATTAATTTCACTCCATGTGTAATGGATTTCTAGAATATATTTAAGTTTCACTTTTTGAATTCATTTACAGGAAAAAGGAATTTTTCATTGATATTGAATTTTGTTTTAGATGCACCTCGATATAGTGATAAGTACAAAGTGAATTTATTTGACCCACACTTGCAACGTCATCTGTCATCGATAATCAATTGTATAAATATAGTCTGCAATATTGAACATCAATTATTATAATTTATATCATTGCATCTTAATCTAATTATAATTAAGTTAATTATAAATGGTTAAATAAATAAAAAAGAAGAACTATTTAACTAATTGACAATGCAGTCTTTTATGTGGTACCTTAAAACAGGCTAATGAAAATAAAGCAATACACAGAAGATCATGGAATAACTGTTAAACACCTTTATTTCAGATCGGAGTGACAGCTGACTGAGCCAATCAGGCAACAGAATAAGTTTATCCTTTACGTTTAGCCTGGTCGGGACCAGGCTAAAGGTAAAGGATAAATCTCCATGGTAACTTCTGTCCCTCCGCTTTTATGCAACCGGATCATGGCTAACGCAAGCCAGGATAACCGAAATATCCTAGGTTAATCCCTTATCCTAGTTTTATGCAATAGGCCCCTGGTGTCATGTACTGACCCAGGGTAACCAACAAAAATATCCAGGAACTTTCCCGCCGAGTCGCAAATGGCCTGCAGCTGCACAGAAAAAAAAAGCTTACGATTAAAATAATCTTGGGCATCCGGCGTACTCGGTGCCTTTACCCTTACATGGCACCCATCGATGGACCCAACGCAGGTGCCAAATGTTGGGCTGTTAGCAAGGAGTTCGAACCCCCTGCCGACCTCACCGCACTGTTCCAGTGTTGGGAACTGGATGACCCTTCCCCTGTGCTCCAGGATGGCATCAATTTGTCGGTGAACGACGTCACACACAGTTGCCTTTGGCATGTCAAAGACACAAGACACCACGCTGTACGATACCCCATGGGCGAGCCAGTAAACAACAACGAGGACCTCAAGCTCCTGCCCCCATCCATGCGTCTTCTCCCTCTTTAAAAGGATCATCAACGCATCCATTGATGCCCTGGACAACCTGAAGTCCGGCCTGAGGTCTCTCGACCGGTCCAAATAGAGGTGCAGCATGGGGACCTCATTATTGGGCACTGTATATAGTGTTCCACGTTCCTGTGAATTACCAAAAAGACAACATTTAAAGCGGCTACGAGTAGCATTTAAATATCTTTTAAACAGCCTCATGTTTCCACTGATAATTATAAATTACCCTTAACAGCAAACGAGACCATCAGTGCAAAGAAAGACGTTTTTATATAGTTTTTATTACTGCTTTTGGTCTGGTCGCACACCCAGTCCGATTTTCGGTTGCGCATCGCAAGTAATTTCAGTTGTGGCGCTGCAACGCGATTTGAGAAGCCTATCCCTGCAGGTGAGGGAAGGGGAGCGGAGCCTTGTTTGAGACAGTTATTTGTCGTCATAATGACTGATAACGGGGCTGAACCATCAAAGAAAAAAAAGAGAAGAAAAGCGAAAAGGGAGAGTGATAGGCGGGCGGGAGGGCGTTGCCAAGCAATGTGTATACAATTTTACGAGAGCGAAACTAGACTGCAGTGTTTACTCCTAAATGAATGAGCGGTTGGTACTAACACAAAGTTTGCTTTGCTTCACCATCATCAGATAACCATTATCTGAAATAGTCATTATTTACATCAACAACACAACCTCATCGTGATCCATACTAACTGCCGTCTCTCGTTCATTCGCTTTCTGTGAGGACACGTCTTTCAGCTCCGTGAGAGAGAGTAGTTAGGTGACACTGCTGCATCAACTCATTGCAATCAGGTGTGTGTAGTTGATGCAGTGTCAAAACCACTCTCACGGAGCCAAAAAGAGTCCTCACACGGACATGCACTATATTGCGCCCTTCTCAGTCCACACTCACACGCCTGGCACGAGCATTTGCGACAGCGGGCGTCGTAAAAATACTACCGCTTTTGTCCAAAGGAGACGCCAACGTGCCATTTTACTCGTAGTGGCTTTAAGATTGATTGATAAATCAATATTTTTTAAGTGTGTTGCATTATTTACTCAAGCAAACAATTTTAACAAATAAAACATACAAAGTTACAGTTATATGTTCATAGACTGTTCATTGTAATTATGTTCTAGATAATATATTCATTATTGCCTTACCCTTTGCGAACACAATGCCACCATTCGACGTAGTCGCACTCTCCTCCGGAAAATGTCCCGTCTGTTAGTGTTAAAGGTGTACCATGCTGCCATCGCAACAGCCACATCAGTGGTGTCTTCCATTTTGCCACCTCACTTGATGCTGACAGGGTGGCGTTTTATAATCAGGCCAATCACTGATTGACATGTGTCATTAATTTTGTAATCATGTGATTGTGGGATTGTTTGAAGATGGGCTAATTTGGATGTGCCAGCCTACCACTCAGCTTGTGTCATTTGAGTTTGGGGCATTGTACTTCAGCACTGTTGGGCTGTACTTTAGAAGTATGAACGCCATAAACTGCAGTTTGAATAAACTATTACTACGTCAGAATGTGTAAAGTAAATATAAACTGGTTCCACTTTAAAGTTTGTCCAGATTCCACAAAGATCATTAAGCATTGGCTGTTAATCCACAGGAAGGTAAGTTTGGATAAAAGCATCTGCCAAACACCATGACCAGGAGGATTTTCCCAATAAAACTCAGATAATATTTTAATTTAACAGCTTAAGTTTAAAAATAAAACTGATATACAACATTGATTCAAATAGATTGCAAATAGGATTGATTTAATGAACACAGTAAATTAATGTGTTGCTGCTGATAGCTCTGTAAGCTTAGGCATGCTCTAAAGGCAAAGCTGAGCCATCTGCATTTAATGTCAATACAAATTAACTGTATAGCCTAGTTTTTATCCCACATCTCAATAATGCTTTTCATTGCACATTTATTTCAATAATAATGGATACAAAATCGAATCAATTAATTTATTGCTGGTAAGTAAATACAATTGCATAAAACAAACTACACAGTTGAAATCGATATGATATGAGCGCATGGATCGAAAGAGCGCTTGTTGTAGTCCATCTTCGGAAAACTGTAGTTTCGCGCCAGAGAGGCTACGTCAGCAATACTCGCCGTCGCGCAATGACGTCGGTTAGGAAAAGTGGAGTCGAATTCATTTGAAACAGCGCTGTCCTTTCCTATGTTCGATAGGAAGCACCTTTCATCTCTCCTTAACCCCAATGACGTTTAGGGGTTAAAGTATAGGAAAGGAGGCTTATAGGTTAGGAGATTGGACTATTCGGACTATTTCTTTTATTTGATTTTTTGGGGACATGAACTAGACAGGGACATTGGGTGCTATAAATGGGAAGAGGTTCAGTAATGTCCAACACAGAAGTAGGCCTACTGGTTATTATGAACAATTGATAAGCAGGACCTAAGACTTTAATCTAAAATAATGTGATAAAAATTACAAAGTATCCTTATACAAAGGCCTATAGATACAAATAAAACAAAACTATTCATGAATTTCAAGGGTGTAGGTTGTGATTAAACCTTGGTTTGGAACACATTTTAATGTGGGGTCCCCCCCCCATACATTTTTGAGCATTCAACTCTTCATTTCCTGCATTCTGGTGAATTTGTAGGCTAATTGACAACATTTAGGTTCCTGGTGACCAAAATACAATACAATACAATGCAGTAATATCATGCATTCTTTATTGCTTTCAAATATTTATTCTCCTGTATTGTTCAAATATTTCATTTAAACTGTAAGAAAAAAAGGTAATTATTCGTCTCTATCATTGAGAATGTAGTGGCTGGTGGTATTTTACTTGCCTGCAATCTTCTAATATTTAAAAATAATAAAGTGCAAAATGAGGGTATAGTCCTCCTTCTGCTTCCTTAAAACTAGTGGTAGTGACTAAGTGTGCAGTGGAGAGAGAAATATAGGCCCTATACAGACAGATAGAGGGAGGAAGAGATAGCTTTATTTTATAATTTAGCTTTTTGATTTGTGAGAGTGATCATCGCTGACTTAAGACTGACTCCCGCTGTCTGCTCCGTGAGGCTCGAGCCCTTCAGCTGAGCGAACAGCTGTCCAACACGGAGATGAAAAATGAAACTGAAACTTAACTATCCTGGACTGGTGGAGCAGCCAAATATAAATTAATACATAGTGTAGCCTACTAAACTGTAACACAAGTAATGAGTTGTGGAATTTGCACCAGTAGCCTACAGTAGTCCACATTCTTCGCTCAGCCACTAACTGTTTCGTTAGTGAATGTTCCGCGATCTGTTTGTATGTCTCGAGCCCGCATACACAGAGCCCTGGCGGAAAACTGACAGCGCGACTAAAGGGACTGTACAGTGAGCCGCTCCCCTCCGTTAGTTTCTGTTTTCCGCCGAGTAAGTTACATTCACCTCCGACGCATGGACAGCGTTTATGTTAGGCATTGCCCCGTTTCTAAAATGAGCTACGTACCAAAAAAAAAAAGTAGACTAATGAGGAGGAGGATTTTAATAGCAGCGGCGGAGAAAATATAGCAGCGGCAGGGCACCGCTGCTGTGTGAACGTGGGGGAAACACTGAAACCCTAAATGAATGTGGTGAAAAAAATCAAGTTTTTGATAACGCGCTCAAGATATTAAGGAAATCCAAATAAACAACCGTTATTTTAGAAGTTTTTATCTAATCAGGCTGTCTCAGGAAGATGTCACATACTTTGTCTTAGCAAAGAGATAATTATAAGGGATTGTTGGTGTTCAACTGAGTGTTGAAAGTTTTGTAATAATTACCGTTACGGGGACTCGATTAAAATCAAGTTCTGTGTTCAAAAGGAGGACTTTTGACTTCAAGCTGGCAAATAAGATCACTCCTCAGAGTACACATTCATATTTATGGCAACATTAAATATTTATCACCATCAAGGTGGGAAAACTATTTCAAAAGCCCAACACATCAAACGGTACAAAATTGCATCCTATTTATTTCCCCCTCTGCTGTCATTTGCAATAAAAAATAATCAGGTTTTGGCATTTGGAAATGTGAATCTTTACACTCGGGAATCATTTTGGCATTTTTGCTTTTCTCTTGACGTCGAAACGTCTGAGTGACTAAACTGAATCAGTGAATGCAGCATGCACACATCCAGATCAACACAGAGGCTTCTAGAGACAACATTCCCTTCCACTGCTCCAGTAGACATTATTACCGAGATGTCAACTTAATTTATTTGTTATTTCCCAGTCATCCTTAGAAAAATTAATGCCAGCAGAGACTGTGTTATTATTCCACATTTAAAGCGGCTACGAGGAACTTTTAATATCTAGAAATATCTCTGGTCCATTTCTTTCACCTGTCTGTTTCTGCGTGTCTGTGTTGATTGCAGGATTGGAGTCAGTCAGGCACCAGTGTCCACAGCTGCCATCAATCACCAATCTCTACATTTTAATTTCTTCTTTCCTTCTGCAGTACAACAAATGTTAGCAAATGTTCTGCCGTTTCTCTATAGCCAGAATACATTGCATTTTAAGGTGTCACTTACAGCGGCTAGGAGGAACTTTTAAATATATTTAAAACTGCCTCATTTTTAGCAGCAGGAGCTGGGACCGCGTTTTGCAGAGCAACGCGGTTCCCAAGCCCTACTGGGCAGGGAACCCTATTGTTTTTGTAAGGATTATTATTATGTTTTTTTTTGGTCACCTCAAACTGCATCCACAGCCCAAACCATAGAGGGTGCAGACATGCCTTTGGATGACTAGATTTTCCCAAAGTCGCAAAAACTGCAAAACTGACTTTTCGCTTCTCCTTCCACAATTTTTGCACAATTGACACCAAACTGTGCACAGAACATCTACAGACCCACACGGGGAAAAAAATATTTGAAAGAATTTTGACAGGACCTACAATGACGAAACGGCAGCACTTTGAATATTTGAAAATTAGCTTACTTTACACAGGGGCGACTGTGGCTCAGGTGGTTAAGCGGGTTGGCCAACGATCCAAGGGTTGGCGGTTCAATCCCCGCCCGGCCACCTGTGCCATGGTTGTTGTGTCCTTGGGCAAGACACTTCACCCTCCTTGCCTCGTGTGAAAGTGTATGATTGCTGTATGTTTGAGGTGGTGGTCGGAGGGGCCGTTGGCGCTGAATGGCAGCCACGCTTCCGTCAGTCTGCCCCAGGGCAGCTGTGGCTACTCTCGTAGTTTACCACCACCGGTATGACTGTGTGCGAATGAATTGAACCAGGAACCATGTAAAGCGTCTTTGAGTGTCTAGGCAATAAAGCGCTATATAAAACCTATCAATTATTACTTGTACGTAAATATTCATAAATCCATTTCAAGTCCAAATTTTGACATGTTGGTGCTATCCTAATTAGCGTTTTTAAAAAAAATCGGAAAAGGCGCCATAAACAAGAAAAGTTTTTCTCTTGTAACTAGACGCTTAATCTCAAGGGAGACCATCATGGGGCATACCTGAGTCTATATTAAAAATATGGCCAAGAAATATTAATGTGGGCGGGACTTATTAATAATTCAGAAATCTCCCCGCGCGCTGCTGGAAATGTTCCGGAAGGAAGTTAACCAATCAGAACGGAGTGGGGTTTGCAGGAGGGGGGAGCGGCGGAGAAGCTCAAAGCAGTGTGTGGAGCAGACTGCTGTGCTCGCTAGGGTGAGAGGAAGAGTGTCCCGCAAATCTACATGGTTTTTTGTGATGTGATTCGTGTCAGGTTGCTTTATAGCAGTTTTTAACAAGAAATTAAGACCAGAAAAGTAGTATAATAGGAGATCTTTAAGCCATTGTGGGTAACACTTTAGAATAACTATCGTTGTAACTCATTAATAGATCATTAGTAAACTGTTAATTTATGATTTATTAATGACTTGTTAAGGTTTGTTAGCAGTTTGTTAAGGATTTATAACAATGCTTACAGACAGTTAATAGACCATTAATAAACTTTAAGTTAATTGGTTATAAATGACTTGTTAAATGACAGTTAACCGTTTGTTAAGGATTTATAACTGTGCTTTATAGATAGCCGATAGATAATTTTCAAGCTAGTAGTGAATTACTTACTAATGACGTATTACAGTTTTTCTCAGTCGCTTTGGTGCTTTTCTCACATCACTATTAACATTTGCACAGCAGTGCATTTCTCAAAACAATTAGTGCAAACTGCAAAACCTAATGGATAACCTGCAAAAGTACGTCACTTGCTCAAAATGGATAGTCTATTCCTCAAAAGCAAGTATTCATGTCAATGAAACTGCCAGTGTCATCAAAATGAGAAGTCTTGACACCATCGTTTATGAACAAGATAGTCAAATGGCTTTGTCATGTTTTCATTATGACAGTTTATTCTCTCAGTGTTTTCCAATGCAATAAAAAGGTCAGAACTCGGTGAGACTACCTGAAAATGCTCAAGACAGCACTATACACTACTTGTACAGCCATTTGAAAACTACAGTAAAGTTACACATTGCTGTAGTTAGGGGAGTAAGCGAGTACAGGACACTGAATATGTATGTTTCACATTTTTACTGTATATGCTCTTTGCAATTCTACAGCATTGTGCAAAAGAAAAATACACTTCAGTCACTTATTTAGAACAAGACATAAAAAAAACTCCCTTTTGGTAGAGCTGTGCACAACCGGGTTGATATATAAGGACATATTGTAACTGAACGTCATTATAGGTAAAACATTCTGGCACATCAAACGTTCCTTTTACTGGCCAATATTTTCATCTACATCTACAACGGATATTATCCCTTGCAATCATGAGGAAAGTAACAACTAATACTTCACACACCTCCTCGTGAGTGAAAGTCTGAAGTCCAACCTGAGAGCAATTGTTCATTAGGAGAATTTCCAGAAAAAAAATAAAAAGGTATAAACATTTGCTGACAGAATTTGAACTAGTTCACAATTTTGTATGTAATGACTTCAAGCAATGAAATAAGTACTATTGTTTTATTGGGAAATATCAGACATCAAAGTATAGTTCATTTGAATGACATGACATAAGCAAATGACAATGTTATAAAACAGCAGAGAATTGTATGAAGCAACTGATACATGTCCAAAAGCATTTTGCAATTTGTTCAGAGAAGGAGAAATGCTGACTATGATGGCTCAATGACTAAAGTTGCAGAGGTTGAACTAATAGTTATGTGAATTTTCATTCATGATCTGAGAAAAGCACCAAACATGAGGAAAAACTGTTAAGTATACATTAATAGTTTTGTGTTATCGGACGTTATTCTAAGTTTCAACAATTGTTTTGTAAATGAGCGAATAGTTGCAACTTTAGAATAACGTCCCAATAACATATATAAACTATTAACTCACACTTTACAGATCAGTTGTTAATAGATTGTTAAACCTTGCCACTAATGCCAGTCAAACTTTGTAGAATGGACATGGTGAAACGAGTTCAAGGTACAGAATTTGACATGATTTAAAATATCAAATTGTTGTGAACCTAACCTTTTCACCCTAGCTGTTCTGTTGTACTGTTTTTTTAACAAACGGTTTATTATGTTATTGGGTACGTTATTCTAAATGTTGCAACTATTCCTCATTTTACAAAACATTAAATAAATGAGGAATAGTTCAACTTAGAATACGTCCGATAACACAACAATATATTAACTGATACTGTAAAGGCCCATTACTCGGTTGGAATATGACAGGTTGTATTTTTACTCGAATCCTATGAAATTTAAATGTGCAAAAAAAAATTAAACGGATACATTCCTAGCCTGAAATAGGCAGAAAGAGTGTTTTATGGTCTCAACTGTACCTACATTTCTCACCATGGAATGAGTCATCCATGGGAAAATGTAGGGGTTTAGAAACCAATAAAACTAACTCTTTCATCTTGTTAATGAGTTACCTTACAAGATGAACTTTAGATGCATGGGTGAACAGTTCAAGTCAATTGACATATATTTAAATAAAATTTGTACCACCTTGTTACTAGCTTCTTACGTTATTCTTACAAACGTAATGTTCATTATTACAAGTTCACTATTCCATACAACTAATAAATGGATAGTTAACTTGTAAGGCAAATTTAACTAACAATACGTCATTAGTAAGTAATTCACTACCAGCTTGAAAATTATCTATCGGCTATCTATAAAGCACAGTTATAAATCCTTAACAAACGGTTAACTGTCATTTAACAAGTCATTTATAACCAATTAACTAAACATTTATTAATGGTTTATTAACTGTCTGTAAGGCATTGTTATAAATCCTTAACAAACTGCTAACAAACACTTAACAAGTCATTAATAAATCATAAATTAACAGTTTACTAATGATCTATTAACAAGTTACAACGGATAGTTATTCTAAATTGGTACATTAAATTAAGGTCTACACTAATGTTTCAGTGAAGTAACTTGAAATTAAACGAGTGTTTACCTGCGTGTTACTCTATTTAACATGTTATTTGTCTTTTACTGTAAACTTATGTAAGGACAGAACGTTTGTAAATAAAGATTTGGAAATGTAAAATTGAGTTTTACTTTGTGATTGTTTCAAGGTTTAAAACATTGTTTTGCGGATTCAGGTGATTTTGAAATAATACAAATAACAAAGAGAAGTACTTGGAAACATCAATTTAATGTCAAAGACTTTTAGTTGAATAGGCTACATTTGCCTACATCAGAGGGGTATACTACGAAGGAAACTCAACAGAGCCCGGCTCTCTTTTTTTGATCTAGTTCAACATAACGCAAAGCCGTAATCAGAGATAACTGGTATCACAACGGCGGTTATCAACTTGCTATGTTGAACCAGCTTGCCTCAATCAAGGATCTGTGCGTGTTCACATAAAAGAGGTGTTGAACGCGTCATTTGACACTTTTGAAAAATGGAGATGTGCAGAGATCCAACGGCTGATAACTCTGGTGTCTCCACACATCCAGAGAGCAACCCGCTGCAATTTTGCCCTCAGCCCGGAGGTGCAACTCCTGGCTGCGCTGCGTTTTTACGCAGTGGGGCGCTTCCCGGAGGTGGTGGGGGACGGCACAGGCCTCAGCGTCACGGAGTGTGGCAGCTGTGACACCGATTCTCCTGCGCCATGCCCGGACCCACATCAAGATGGCCACCACACGGGACGAAGTCCGCATGGTCCACCAAGGGTTCCACGCAGTGGCTGGGATCCCCCGGGTGATCGGTCTGGTGGATGGCACCCTAATTCCAATCCACAATCCCTCCCTGGTGGATCTGTGCTGGATCAACCGTAAACACTACGCGGCCATCAACACGCAGGTGGTGGTGGATCACAATGGCCTCATAACGGACATCGTCGCCAGGTGGCCAGGCAGCACACACGACAGCTTCATGTGGGGCAGAAGGCTGGCAGAGGAGTGTTTGGTTGAAGCATCCTCCTAGGGGACAGTGGCTACCCTCTCCGGAGTTACCTCGTGACGCCGGTAACCAACTCAGCAACACCACAGGAGGAGAGATTTAATGAGGCCCACACAAGCACCAGGACGAAGATCGAATGGGTGTTTGGCATTTGGAAGTCCCGCTTCAGGTGCATTCATCGTTCGTCGGGGGGGCTGCGCTTGTCACCAATCAAATGTTGCATGCTGCACAACATTGCAGTGCCCGTTGGCGCAGATGAGCCGCCTCCTGTTGCTGACGAAGAGGAACAGTCAGAGGACGAAGCCCCGAACCCCGCCATGTGCGAGCAGTACTCCATCAGGCCGTAGCCCAGACCAGACAGGAACTTATCCACCTCCTCTGAGGTCCCACAACCCCTACCCCTTCACCACAAGTCACCAAGCACTGATCACTAATAAACCCACAACCACCCATAACAACTGTCAGGCCTGAAGGCTGAAATAAATAAACAGAACCAGCAGATGTAGGCTACATGTAACGTCCTACACACAGGGAGATTGATTAGTGAAATTGCCAGTCACGCAGGCCACATATGCTGGAGGGGGACAGCTTTTTGGCTATGGCCTGCCAAACACGGTTCTTCACGGTGAGTTTTTTTTTGCCCTTTGTTCCTCCGAATAAAATATCCCGGTGCTGCCAGACCTCGTCCACTAAGACGCCCATCTCCTCCGCGGTACACGCCGGTGCCCGCTTGCTTCGTTTGATGCCAGTTTCTTCCATTCTCACATGTGTGTTCCTACATCCACGGGGCCGGGGTATGCGCTAATGGGCCTGATTATTACTTGGATACACCTGTCAGCACACACACACACAAACGCTACATACTTAAACTAATTGCACCTGTGTGGGGGAGACCACGGGGCGCTGTGTGACTTATGCGCTGATAAAGAGGTGGGTGATCGATTCGCCTGCCATCGATTTATTCAGTTGCAGCACCACCGCGGTGGACAGCTCCCACTAAAGAGCTTCTTTAGCTTCATCTTTCGCGTTCTCCAAAGAAGGCACTTAAAAAGCCATCTGGGAAACACCCGTATCTTAGCGCTCCTTCTTAAGGCTCATTTATGCTCTACGTTAGATACGGATACGGACGGAGCCTTCTGTCCGTATTTCTGCACGTATTTCAGCTTGCAGATGCGTACCAAATGGACAGAACGGAGCATTACTACCGAAGATCGCGGGGGGGCGCATAACCAACAGTTCACTTTCACTTACTGTACATTTGTTTACAAACACAAACGAAAGACATAATACTTTAGAAAAGGTCTTAACTTTTGAGGAGAGGTTTGTGTGAGTTGGTACGAAATTACATACACATTTATATAGGCTATCTATGAAGTTACACGTCCGGGGCACAGGGACAGACAACTACAACAGATTAGCATGAGCGGGGATCGCACGGGGAAGAATGTCAGCTAGACGGCAGCAATAGAGAAGTACCGGAGGTCCGTGCGAGACTAGTCTGTTTGACATGTCGTGATTGATGTCCTCAGACCCCCGCTGTCTATAATACAACCTCCAGTTTAGCCTCTTCCATTGCTAAGGTAGTATATCGCTAAAGCTGTTTCTTCCATGGACCTATTATAAAATATGTATTCCAGTTAATTCACTGTTTGACTCTTCTTCTTCCTATTTGAGTAACTTTTTACTCAGAGCAGTGCTGCTGCCCACTAATGGTTGATTTGCTTAATGTCCATTCCAACATAGAGGACGCATGGAAGTATGAGGGCAGTGACGGATATAACGTTGTAAACGTACGTCTCTATTTACGCACGGAATTGGAGCATAACTGAGCCTATAGGCGAACCCTTCTTTTGACCCTTCTTTGGTTCCAAAGAACGATCGAATCTGGGAAACGCGGCCAATATCCGTGTTCTCTGAGGCGGTAAATATACTTTATCACATGGTGATGTGTGCCAGAGCAATGATAGGCTTGTAGTACTCTACAAAATGGCTTAACTGCTTCAGTGGGCCTCAAAATAAATGTTCCTTGCTTGTATATTATACAGGTAGACAGACGTGTTCAGCACTCCCCTCAGCACGGGCCCTCAGTCTCAAGGCGTCCTAGGAGGCAAAGGGTAATGATGGTTTCAATCCTTTTCAGTAGTAGCTGTAAGTGAAAATAATAGCAAAATTGACTCTTGATACTCTTTCTACAGATTGGAGCAGACACTGTGAGGGCCTTGTATAAGGAGAACCTCACCCTTGATAACACCAAGAAAAGGCTGGAAATACAGAAGTTAAAGAAAGAGCTTCTGCTCTTAGATAGGGTAAGCTACTGCAGTAATATTTAGCCTACTTTCTCCAAAAAATACTGATTGACATTGCATACTAATTACCCTTTTTTTGTATGTCTCTTTGCAGCAATTGGGGATTTAGAATAAAAACTTTTCAAACAGGCTTTTATTGGTGTGTTTTATTAGCCAAAATATTGGTTGGTGATGGCCTCTCTGACAGCTCTGCCAGTTGGATAGTCCAATGATATGGGGTCCATGAGGTCAGGGGCCACCAAAGGTACAGCAGGGGCTCTCTCTCCCCTGATGGTAGCGATGTTGTGGAGGATGACACAGGCAGTAGTGACCTCACATGCCCTCTGAGGAGTTACCCTCAGGCCACAAAGGCAGTTTAAGACTTGATGACCCCAAAATGTAATTTTTTTTTTTTATATCACAAGTTTAATTTATTAAAACAAAGAACATTACGAACATAATTATTTAAATTTTAACCCTTAAGAATAAAAACAGAAGCTACACAATACTACATTTTAAACAATGCACCCGATGACATTCCAACCATGACACTAACAAGAAGGCGGCACTAGGCCTTGGTCCAAAAAATTTGTATATAAATGAGACCTTTTCTAAGGGAAAAAATAATATTTCAAAACATTTACTACAGCGATTATATACAAAATTAAATGAACCTATGGATAATAAAAATACTTTCTACAAAATCTGCAAGGAAATAAAACTCAATTATACACACTGCAGGTTCAAAGAAAAAAATTGAAAGATGGGAACACAAGATTAACATAAAAAGTGAGTGAGTGAATGAGTGAGTATGTGAAACTAAAATGAAGGTGCAGTGGGGGAAGCTGGGGCAGATGCGGTGGAGGGGTGCTGGGGGGACTGCAGCTCCTCATCGAGGCGCAGGGGGGACATCTGCTCCTCACCAATATTTAGATCAAGGTAGGAAACAAGGTCGTTGTCGGATATCTCCCATGTAGTTGAGAGCAGGGGGGACGAGCTGTCCTCAAAGAGTGTTTGAGTTGAAGCCACCACACAGACAGCCGTGGTTTCTGTAGTAGCATTGGCCACAGGAACCACGGCTGTCTGATTTGATTTGTGGAGCTGATCATCCGAACGGCAGGCCTTGTTTAGGTTGAGCTGCCCCCTCACAGCCACCAATTCATGGCGGAGGGCGCGCTCTATTCGGCGGGCTCGCTCGAAAGCGTCCTTGGTGTCATTGGGACTTCAGCCTGGCCGGCAGCTGTTCCCTCCTATAGGTCTGGTCTGTGCACTGATAACCGAAAAGTTGAAATTTGGGAAGCAGATTGTTCACTTCCGGGTCTGCATTTTCAAGTTTCGACATTTTCATAGGAGAAGCCATTTTTGCAGAAGGATATGCCGTTTCGTAGCGAGAGCCCAAATGTCATTTCTATCCTGACCCTGCATTTACCGAGGGCCACATTGAAGGCCCTCTGTGGTGGCGTCTGCGGGTCAGGATAGGGGGTCATCAAATAGTGTGTGCAGGCATAGCCCTGTCCCCAAGCAACAGTCCCATCAAAATGGCCTGTTAATAAAATGAGAGAATAATTAATTAAGCATTGTCAAACTCAAATAAGCAATAAAATGATGTGTATATATATATATATATGTAAGTCATACCTCGGTCAAATAGGTGTCCTAGAGTTGACTCACGGAAAATCCGTGAGTCATGGACTGAGCCAGGCCACTTAGCGCTCAGACTTGTGACCATCACCATCTGCAAAGGCATTTAAGGTTAATTTCACAATTTAAAAATATTCCAGTAAAGGTTTTTAAACAGGAGCCCAATATCATTAATGGTGTGAAAGAACTGTACTGTCTGTGCTTTAGGTGGATATTTGACTAACATAGGGCTATACAGTGCTGCAGTGAAAAACCTTTAGTAGGCCTACTAAGTGCCACCTATCACCTGAAAAAGAGTTTCAACTATTTTACCTGAACATTGAGGCTGTGGAATGACTTTCTGTTAACGTAGTCAGCCTCATGTTCCCCAAGGTGTCCATTCAAAGGAATATGCGTACAATCTATAGCCCCTATGACGCGAGGGAATCCTGTGAAGGTATAATATTCCACATAGCATGCTAAATAAACGTTAATATAGCCTATTAATAAGTATAATTATGATGTTTAAATAATACCTGCGATTTTATAGAAGGCTTCTTTAATTGCAAGCGTGGGTAAATGGCCAGGGAACACTACGAACACGTTCAGCAATTGATTCAGAGAAAGAACTACTTTGCGCACAGCCCTACATACAGTGTTCTTACTCAAGTTTTTCTGCATCACCAACAGAATGCAAGTAGGTTCCCGTGGCAAAGAACCGCAACGCAATGCACACAGTTTGTGCCACTGTTAGGGCATGGCTTCTCTTATAGAAGAGTATTAGTTATTATTCTTATTAGTAGTATTAGAGACCTTGGTCTCGATCAGCTGGCAAACGTAACGTATTCCTTCAGACGAGAATCTGTATCTTTAAAGCAGAATATCGTCAGGGTAAGCCAGCGGATCGGACCGATCTCTAAATACTCTCTCCCTACGAAGAGCACCGTCCACAATATTGTCCACGAACGGTGAAGCCATTTCCAAAAGTGCGCTGATTCTTAAGGGGGAGGCGCCTTTAACAGCAAATGTGTAGTTTCCTTAAAAGGGCAGCGCTCTAAGAGCCGAATTTATGCTCAAACTCTGAAACAAAAACTGCTCTGAGCAGGTTAGCCGTGCAGCCTCTGTTACCACGGTGATCTAGCCAGGTAAGAAGAGAGCCACCTTTCGTGATACTGAACACTCTGGCTTTAGTCCGCTTTAGACTCAACAGACCTCGCTCAGCCCTTAATCTCGCTTCGTAGTATACCCCTCTGGTCTACATTTCATTTTGCTGATGTTTTCATTTAAAGCCACGTCGTGAGAGGTGTAAACAGTGTGTCTGGATTCCAGGGGCCTGGATATTTCGGTTATCCTGGCTTGCGTTAGCCATGATCCGGTTGCTTAAAAGTGGAGGGACATACATTACCATGGAGACCAGGCTAAACGTAAAGGATAAACTTATTCTTTTGCCTGATTGGCTCAGTCAGCTGTCACTCCGATCTGAAATCAAGGTGTTGAACAGTTATTCGATCTTCTGTGTACTGCTTTATTTTCATTAGCCTGTTTTAAAGTACCACATAAAAGTCTGCATTGTCATTTAGTGAAATAGTTCTCTTTTATTTATTTAACCTGAACCATTTATAATTAACTTAATTATATTTAGATTAAAATTAAATTATATAAATTATAATTTATGTGACAGTCTGTTCATATTGCAGGCTATATTTATACAATTGATTATCGATGGCAGATTACATTGCAAATGTGGGTCTAATAAATTCACTTTGTACTTATAACCATATACAGGTGCGTCTAAAACAAAATTGAATATCAATGAAAAGTTCTTTTTTTTCTGTAATTTAATTCAAAAAGTGAAACTTAAATATATTCTAGCTTCATTACACATGCAGTGAAATTAATCTAGAATAAAGATACTTTTCAGAAGGTCGACATTTCTGTATTATAAATCCTTTTTTTGATTGGTTTTATGTAATATTCTAATATTTTGAGATACTGGATTTTTTTATTCCATGATCAATCAATCATCCAAGAAAAAGGCCTGACATATTTCACTTTGTGTAATGAATCTATGAAAGTTTCACTTTTTGAATGGACTTTCCATGATATTCTATATTTTATATGCACCTGCAGACTTGCTCACTGTCAACTATTTTATCATTAATCAATACAGGGGCATCAAGATCATTAAGCAGAGAATATAGCTACTCTATGAAATGAACAGCCCCTTTACTTATGGTTTAAACTAGCAAGACATTGTGGGAAAATGGGCCGTCTTTTCCATTTTTACATCAGTAATCTGTGTTCGATCTCTGGGTCTACTTCTGAAAGCTGTGGGCTGGCACTTAACAGAATTACTTACACGTGCTGGCATCTTTTGACCAGACTTGGCAGGTATCTTTGGTTTGTGGCCTTCGCACTGGTCGCTCGCCTCGATGGCCGCATGTTTCGAGTTGCGTCGGAGGCTTGGCCCCCTCATAACTGCTTGCAGTTCTAGTTCCTCTAAAAATCATAAATGACCTTTAACAGCAAACGAGACCATCAGTGCAAAGAAAGCAGTTTTTATATAGTTTTTTATTCATGCCTTTGGTCTGGTCTCACACCCAGTCCGATTTTCGGCTTGCGCATGCAGGCTCAATGCTCACATTCAACAGTTATTTGTCGTCATAATGGCTGATAAAGGGGCAGAACCATCAAAGAAAAAAATCTGTTGTTGTCCTGAGATGTGTCTTACATGAAGAGGAGCTGTAGGTTTGGGCTTTTATTGACTGGCATCAGTAACAAATGCGCAACACACACAAGCTCCCTATCTTCCTTTTCAGTTTCAAGCAATCGTTTGAGTGGAGACAACCCACAGCCTGTACCTCCCTGTTTAGCGTAGCACAGAATGTAACCACCAAATTTGGTTCAAAGCTCAAGTTTTTATCTTCAAGTTAACTTTCCGTGACTTTACTGTTACCTTGTCCATACAGAGTTGTTAGTAGCAGCTGAAATTGGAGTAAACACACAGGGCTTACATGTATATTTGTGTGCTTTTTTCTGAATACAAAATGACACATACTCTCTCCAAGAGACGAAAAAAAAGACAAAAGCCTTAAAAGTCTCACACATTGTTTTCTCCTGGCTTCTCAGAAAGACTAGGACTATATGGGGTTATTTTCAAAAAGGTTGAAAGGGCTGAGTTACGAATGCAAAAATGTAGTTTCCAAGTAATCCTACTATCGCCTCTCTCCGTTAGTTCATTTGGAGCACATGCATGTTCAGCATATAAAAATACTCATATGAGATCAGCATTCATTTAAGTATGCAAACGAATCGTTCACTCATCCCAAATATATGGGTTATCTGCAGATTTATAACTAAATAGATGGCAAAGTGTCAAGAGGATTGGTGCTAAAACCATCTCTGGCTCCCTGCTAGCTCGGTTCATGGTCATGCACTGATGCGTACGGTAAGTAACTCCAGGGGATTAGGGCTTCTGCATGAAAAAAAACCTTTCACTAATCCAGAGGTGAGGTGGCCTTTAAGTAGCCTAGATAGCCTGTAGTTATTAGTCAGATTCAGATTTAAAGCTGCAGGCAGCTTTATTACAGAAATATACTCATTTGGTAGTGGGTCCTGGTTTGAGATTTGGTTGACTGAAGACCAGGGCAAATCGTTCACGTCCTTTTCTCCGCTCATCAAACCAGTTAGCAAGTTATTAGGGCAGGAGCAATCATTTCATCATTCATTGAAAATAATGTTAAAATACAATGTCGAGAATAAACTGGACGTTTTCAAGACCGCGGTAAAGTTGAAAAGATGTTGACAGATTTGAACTTCTGGGATCAAAAACCCACAAGTAAAATGTTATAAAACACAAACGATACATATGTCAACATCTTTCCAACTCTAAAGTACATTGTGGAAAAAAAAAGTCCTTGTTTAATTTTTTCTCTCCCGTGGGCCAAATGCTCTTCCCTATAGCCCTATGTTGTGTGTCTGGGAGCACTCTCATCCTTTTTGATCAATAAAGATATAAAAATAAAGTAAAAAGGTGATCACTGGGAATAACTTTGTTTTGCAGTGACCTCTCCCTCTATGAGAAGTAGACAACACTATGCCATTAAAAAGCCCCCACGTCTGAACACAGCCATCAGACTGAAGGCCTGACCCGGTCCTCCTGTGGGCTCGCCACACATGTACTCCCACACTAGTTGAAAACATGGTGTAGATGACTCATCCTGTCAAATGTGCATTCATCTTGGTAAATGTATAGGGCGTTCATTCTCTAATATACTGCATTTGTCATATTTCACGACTCATTTGCTCCTTTATAGCTGCATTAATCAACATTTACATATCTATATGTTACATTTTATGACAAAATGGGACCTGAGTACTAACTGAAATCTATAAGGATTAGACACACTGCGTTTCAAGCTGGTTTCCACCAACTTGCACAGGTTAGTCTAGTGTTACCTTATAGCTAAAGTCAGTAATGACTGTAGCCCACATGTAAAATTATCCTGCAAATCCCACAAGAACACTTACTGTCGCATGTGCTTCTATCAAAACAAAAATGGATGGCACCTGGAAGCTTGCACTGTCGACAAGATAAGATAATATGGGTTGAAATAAGGCTCAGAGTCTGGGTGAAATCCCAGATGGAGAGGTGTGGGCAGGGCGGGCTGAATAGTCTACCAATGGAACTGGAGATGAGTGAGAACTTTATAGAACAGAGTTGACAGCAGGTAAAGCTGGTTAGGTCTCCCTTGAGCGACACACAAGTGACACCATGGGGTCACATATATCAAACATAGTTTCAAATAATCTTTATGAAAACAAATGACAGTGACTGGACTTCTGATGCTATTTCTTTACATATTGCAAAATATATGACTTTACCTGTGGACCGTCAATACCAAACTGATCCAGACACTGGAATCTGTTCCAGTCCGATCCAACTAGCTACAATCAGACAAAATACAAACGAAAATAAACTATTATTAATGTTTAATTCATCACCTGGTTTGTTTTTGAAAAGGCAAAGCATAACGCAAGGGGAAAGCATTTGAGGACTGCCCGTAATTCTGATGCCTTTTTGTCGTGACAGCTCAAAAGTCCGAAATGATGTCCCATTAGACCGGCAGCCCATTAGTTCTGACTGTCGGAATAACGGCACTTACAGGGTTCTCAACTTTTGGAAATTGTTTAGAGTGAGACAGAAGCGGATTTCCCATGCGAGCGCGCGAGCAAAATTTTATTGTGTGTTTATTTATTAATTTAAAGCATAATAATGGTTTTTAACACAAGTTCAGTTCAATATAATTTCTTTGTTTTAGTTAAAATATAGCCTATTGTAGTAATTTTATGATGAAAGTATTACTGGATTAATACCAAATGCCAGACTAGTGAGATGGCTGTAGGCCTAGGGTAGTTGTTCGGGGTAGTTATTTCAGTAAAACTCTTAGTTCAGTTCAGCAAATATGGATACTGGATATTACTGATGCTCGCTGTCGCTTCGAGTGGCAGATTTTGAGGCCTTCAGGATAGGGGTTTTCTGGCTCCCACTTGAAGCACTGTGGCTCCACACCAGCCATTTAGACCATCATAATGGAGGACAATGTTCCTTCTAGGGCTAGTCTGTTTCTGGTGCTGGTGAAGACCAACCATGGAGAAGACTCTTTCGGCGTCCGCATTTGAATGTGGGAGCACTAAAACCAACTTGGCCCCTTAACTACTAGGTGAAAAATCGAAAAGCAAGTGCAAAACAAAAGCATTATTAGCTATGTCTTATGGGCTTCATGAGGGGCCTCTAAGGCCCCCACACACATACAGGAATAAACTTTCTACATGTAAATTATATACTGTTCATAAAAAGTAGCTTTCCACCCTGTATCTGTTGCAATGGGCCCCTCCATCATATAACATGGGTCTGCAGACCAATCTTCTGAAATGTTTTTACAGTTGCAGAGTAAAGAGTGCTGCCTGTTTAAGAAAAATAATGTTCCTTCTGCAGCTCAAGATTTGATTTAAATCTAAATTTTCCAGATTGATTTTTCAGATTGATGCATTTTACTTTAAAACTGTACCAATTTTCTTCCAGGGGGCATGCCCCGGACCCCCAACAAGGTACAGGATATCTCCCACAGTATCCCAAAATCCTGTGGGAAACACTGACTCCCTTAATATGTTTATGCCAGTAAACGTATGTATCTTTGCGGAAAAGTCAATGTAACTGACTGGATAGGGAGGGGGCGGGGGGCTTTAAGAGTCTGGGCCTATTATTTCATAATCCGTCTATGAACCAACTAGTTTCCACAATCTTTTTTATTTTTGCGGGGAGCATGCACAAGCATTATTCATAGAAAAAAAATAAAAAATAAATGTGGGGGGCCCCACACAGGGTCTTGAAACGGGCCCCGAGATCGTTAGGACCGCCCCTGCACGCTTGTCGTGTAGCCTGACGAAACGCTGCGCCTTCTCTCTGCCCGCTCGGCTCTCGCAGAATGCATTAGTGGGCGCAACAAACGCCACGGCCCGTGTGAAACGGCCTTAAATACTGAACGAAGGAAATCAAATGAGTTTTTCCCCAAAAAACGAATTAGTTTTTCCCCAAAAAACGGGAGAAATTGTGTCCCGGGAGAGATTTTTCTTTCCTCGGGACAGCTGGTGAAAACAGAGAACAATTTCGGGAAAAACGGGACGGGTGGCAACCATAGATAGTATAAATAAGGTGGCAACACTAGGTGATGGTGGTGAAGGCCAGGATTTATCGAAGCTATAGGCTATATAAAAAAAATTGTTTGGCCGAGTTATAATTTGCGTGAGAAATGCAAGGTGTGGCGTGGAGCGTGTGAATTGCCTGAAATGCGTGTCTCACTCTCATTGCGTGAGGGTTGAGAACCCTGCACTTATGAGCTGCATTTGGACATCTTGTATTGGGACATCCTAAATATAGGGCTGTCCCCAACTAACAATTTACCTCCTATCTGATTCATCAAGTTGTCTATAGTCTACTGACATTCAAATCACCTAGGCATATATTTCCCCCTGCTCATTGATCCATATTCTCATTTGCGAGACTACCATGGTCAATTATAAACAATAGATAGTAAATAATATGGATGTAGCATCCGGGCTGACCTCAGTTATTCACACGGCATCCAATAATCCTGGTTTGTGCGCGTCACCATTTTGTGAGGGGGAGGGAGATAGCTGATGTATACCTCCGAGGCAAAGTGAGGGACAACGGGCGGAGAGCAGTCACTCAAGAGATCGTGCCAATACATTTTAACCGCCGATAAAATAAAAACTAGCGTGGTCCGAAGAAATCCACCCCCCTCAGTGTTGTCATAGAGATATGACCTAAACATACAGACTAAAATGGTTTTGTGAACCAGGCTGTAAATAGGTTTAATAAGACTTTGAAAACGGCCTGTCTAACAAGTGAGTCAAAGAAAAATGGCTCAGTCTTGTTACCACCCCCTAGTGGCAGTTCCGGATACTACAGTTGTGGTCACTTCCTTATTGGATGCTGGTAAAAATCACTGAGGTTGGGGCTTGTTATAGACACACAGGCCGTTTCTCAATTCCAAGTACACAGAGTACGGACTTGCGGACTTCGAAGTTCGAACTTGCAAGTCCGGACTTCTAAGTACAAACTTCCGAGAACGGGAGCACGCACCTGCAATTGGAACGGCAGCGGACTCGATGGTGTCATCACCTCGGCTCGTTAACTGTGCTACAGAGCTGGGATGCGGTGGAGACGAGCCTGTCGCTACACGATCTGAGGAGCCTGCACGATATGAGGACCGCATGCGCAGAACGGCCGCCATCTTGGAAAGCCCGCAGTCGCCTAGGCAACGCACGTCAGCGTCCTCACCCCCGCCCCCTCCTAAAGTTCCCCGTGAGCACAAACACACACACACACAAAGTCCGTGGGTCAGCGGCCCCTTAACTGAATTTAATTCCAACACGTAATCAGTAGCATGATTAATTGTTCTATCTTCATATCAAACTAAATTTCATGAAAATCGGTTCAGAATTGAGCGAGTTACAGTCTGTTTTTAGTGCATTCTGTTGCTCTCCAAAACACTTTGAGCTAAGCGGGCTGTCAACGATGGCGGCCATTTTGCGCACGCGCACCTCATATCGTGCAGGCTCCTCAGATCGTGTAGCGACAGAGCCCTCCTCAGTTGTCTATCTCACGTCGTATGTGTTTTATTGTAATGGCTTGTTTTTAACCTTTCAATTTATCGTTTAATATTGATAAATACACTTGACTGTAATGAGTTAATTATCATTTTACCACAGGGTGGAAAGTTGAAGCCCCTTAAAGCTACACACAACATATATAACAGGCTAAAATGTTTTAAAAAAACCTAGGCATGTAATAATTCATAGGCCCTTTACTGATCAAACAAGTAAAATGTTTAATGGATTTTTTAATTCTGATAGACTTTAACACTTCTTAGCAGACAATACATATTAAATACATAATTGCAATTGATTGTACTTAAAATAAACAAATAAGCATGGCATATACTGGTATATCTATCTATCAATAGTAAATATATATAGCGCCGGAATTAAGAGACCACTCCGGATTTTTCTTAAAATTTCTTATCTCTAAATTACTTATTGAAAATGGTCTGAATGACAATACTTTAATTGTGAATTTGGAAGAAATGTTGTCAGTACTTTATAGTATAAAATCAAAATGTTAATTTTAAGCCAAACATATGCCTCTTAAAAATAAAACAAGAGACACTGAACATTTGGAGTGGTCTCTTAATTATTTTCCAGGGCTATATATACACACACACAATAAACATAAATAATATAAATAGTAAATAACTGAATCAACGATGTTAAAAATATATTTATTATTATTTTTAGAAGCAGCTCACAGCTGTACACAAAGCTCAACACCCCAGTGCCTATCCTGGCTGTCTTCTTTTCTGGAGGGGGACCTGAAGCCAGCCTTCAGGCTCTCCAGGGATAGCTTCGACAGGCTACCCCCATCAGCACCTCGACCTCATGGCTCCATCCATGGGCTTTCTTCCGGCCGGGGCAGCAAGGCCAGCAGCGTCCCAAATTCAAGCTGGCCTGTGGTGCGTTGTGCAGGGTGACGGTCCATGGCGTGGTGGAGGCCATCCTCCATCGGGTCATCCATTTCCCCAAGCCAGAGGAGATGGAGGAGGTGGGGGCAGGCTTTGCTCGGCCTTCAGATCTGCTGCCGGGGCATTGATGGGTGCCATGTCAGAGTTCTGCCACCTGCAGAACAGAAGAAAAGCTACTTTAACAGGAAGCTCTTCACTTCCATCATCCTGCAGGGTATCTGTGATGCTAAGAGCAAATGTATAGACATTTACATCGGGAACCCGGGGTCGGTGCATGATGCTCTCGTGCTCCGGCGTTCCCCGTTCTACAATTAGGCCCTGTACTCACCTACTTCTTGCTGGGTGATGGAGGGTACTCCTGCCTGCAGCGTCCCGTGGCCATCATTAGGCTCTACCGCCACCCATCCATGTGAATTTTGATTACCAGGTCATATTGAAGCCCGGTACAAAAGGCCAGAGGGCGCAACATTGTGGAGAGGTCGTTTGGGATCATCAGAACATGCTGGTGGGCCATCTTCCTTAGGTCTCTGGAGATAATAATAAGAACATGGTTTGTAAATATTCCTAGCTTTGTAAATAAATGTACATATTTGTAATGACATGTTTTATTCTCCTCTGTGTACAGTTTTTAATATTTAAATTAGCTGATTTTAACTTGCTTGGCATGTTGAGTTTAACCATGTTTGAAGTCTATAAATGAGTCAACTTTCAGCAGACATCTTCTGTTTTTTATGCTAAATAAAGTAGCGATTTTCTTCTTGAAACTCTTGCCTCCTGAAGTCCATTTGTAACTGAATTTGCCAGTATACATGTGAATGTAAAATATAAAAAACACTGTTGATATCAAAACAATTTGCTCAAAAAACATAGCTAGTATAATAAAGTATACATAAAAAACATAGGGTGAGGACAGTATTTGCAATTACAACTTATGTAATATATTAACATATCAAGCCAATACATTTGACCAATACATGATACCATTCAAATGTAGAGCCTTAGCATTGATTTGTGATTTCAATCACAGGGAACCCCTGCTTTGATTTGACAACAATATTATCTATTAACATGTGTCAGAAATAGGAGATAAATGCGATGGACCTTAGGTATCCCAGGTTAAGCAGTGTCCCACATTAGGGCAATTCACCATACGGTTATGAACCACAACTTTGCACCCCCAAACGGGACTAGCTGTCCCTGTCCCAGGGGGAAGCTAGAAGTCCCCCGGGGCAAGCTAGCTGTACCGCGGGGGAAGCTAGAAATCCCCCGGGGCAAGCTAGCTGTACCGCGGGGGAAGCTAGAAATCCCCCGGGGGAAGCTAGAAATCCCGTGGGACAGCTGGGCAAGCTAGCAGTCGGACGTTTACGGAGCTAAGTAGGATTTGACAGGTTGGAGAATTAAATGATCATCTAATAAAAACTTCAAAACAACATACCGGTATTCTGAAACAAAAGTAGATATTTATAAAACAGTAATAATTATGCTTACAGTTGTGGGTTTCTCCGCCTTGTCCGCCTCTGCCTCCTTGCTCTGCTACTACGCTGCGAAATGCATTCTGGGATATCTAACAGCCCCAAGTCCGCACAAGTCACCACCGATGCATCCTCGATAGAATGGCCAGTTGAAGAACACATCAGGAACACTTCCGGGTACTTGACTTGATGCGAACTTTGAATTGGAACAGTACTTGGGCTACGGTTGATGACGTTTTACGAGAACGCAAGTTCACAAGTACAGAAAAGAACGCGAATTGAGAAACGGCCACAGTGAAGGGCTCTATCGGGAGTCACGAGACCAGGGTGTCCCCGTAGTAATTAAAGAATTACGCTGCTCCACTGTGCCGCTGGCTACATGGTGGTGAGCGAAGCGCAAAGTTCTTATATTTTTATTAACAGTATAAGGTAGCTTTCTGACTTCAAACAGGGGTTCACTGATCCAATTGTCCTCTGAGGAAAGTTTTATTTATCAGTTATGAGAAAATAGAACATTTTTACTTCTCTGACACAGCCAGATGTTACATAGTGCACCTTAGAAAGTTGTCACTTACAGCTAACGGAGCTGTCTCCTGAGGGTTTTAGTAACACATGGTGTATTGTAGAAGGTAAGCCTGTGGGTGCTTGGATGCCTGTTTCTTTAAGTACAGACACACTTACATTATTTTCGGCCCTGCGTTCCAACCAAGCTTGATAACATGGGCGCTGGCATTGACCCGTGCTATGGACACAGGCCCTGAAAGAGATGGGCCTTTCTCTCTCTCTCTAGGGAAGCACAGACACAGCTGGTGGGGCTCGCTCAACGTTCACACACCGATGATCATCCACTCGTGGTCATTGTGCTCTACATCTCTCCACACATGGGCGGCTCAGTGCTCTGCCCAGCTGATAAGCAATGCTGCAGTATAGGTGAAGGACACTTTTGAGTTTATCTATAGGATTTAAAATAGAGAATCTGTAAACACGTGGGACAGTGTCACACGCGATCTGCAAAGTGCATACTTGGGAATGGAATATTTGAGGTTGAATATGTTGGGATTCCTCTAATGAGTAGATGTGGTGGTTGTCTAAAAGCTGTTGACCCGTTACCAGTGACCCAGTGATTATTGTGTTGAAATGTCTGGCTTTCAGATCCAACACTCCTGGACGACATGATATTAAGTCATGCTGCCATTCTCAGGCAATAATACAACAGCTTAATAAATAACAATACTTCCTCACAGAGGCTTCATGCCCATTATATATGGTGGGGCTGCTGGTTTTTATTGTACTTACGTGCTTTCTGTTGCATCTTTACTTTATTAGCTGACGGCTTAGATCATGATACCGGCATAAAGTTTCATTTGTGCCATAAACGCTCTTATAGCTTGCCTTGTAAACCATCCTCGGACTCACTGGGAGGTGGAAGATGGTAAAAAAAGAAAAGAAAAAAGACAGCTACCACATTATAGGTCATGTCACACCTCGGTATGAGTGCAAGCCAACGGGGCAGCTACACCTCTCTGATGTCTTCAGCCACACAGTGCCTGTCTGTAAATCCCACAAGGGGCCTTGCTGTATCATAAAATATAAACATAACAGAGTGGATGCTGGCCTCGGGGCTCTGCACTGACCGGACCAGTGCTGGAAACGGCACCAGGATGTGTTAAAAAATCAATAGTGTGACATAGTGTGGTAGCCTGGAGGTGTCAGCCCATCAACCAGACTAGCCATCACTTGTCCTGGTGAGGAACTGAGCTCATTGCTCATCCTGTGATGGGCGCTAACATGAAAACCGGACAGAACATTGAGAGAATAGTTTCATAATCTGGAAATCACTCGTTCATTCATTTTCTCCCCTTGGCCAGAGTTTGATGATAATATCAATAACCCTTTAATTTCTGCAGACCTGCAGTAAATAAAGCTCAAGCTCTCAAATGGGGCAACCCTGTCTCATCAAAATTACGTTCCCAGAGGACTATTCGGCATTCTCAATTACGTTTGACCAAAAACGTATTTTGTCCGTGATTACGTTTTTATGAACATATTCGGCATTCTCAATTAGGCTACGTTTGACTGAAAAACGTATTTTGCCCGAAATTACGTTTTTATGAACATATCGCAAACAAGTTCGTTCTCAGCCTAGAGCTGTTCAGGATGCTCAATTACGTTTGGCTACAAAACGTATTGATTACGTTTTAATAAACATATCGCATACATTCGTTCTCAGCCTATTTTTTGCCATTTATTTACCTCTAGGCTTATGTTTGGTTGAAGTGTGCGTTGTCTGGGCGGCTGCCTGAACTACAGCGCTGCAGGAAATTAATATGTTCCATAGATATGTTCACATGTTTCTTCATTCATTCATTCATTCAAACAAACTGGTGAAGGCAATCGACGTTCGACATGGCCACGCCCCCTTTGGGTGGAAAACAAAGCGATTTTGACTATAATGCAAAATTGCGGTCCAAAACAGCACAAAAAGAAAACGATCAGAGATAAATAAGTTACAATTTGACCGACAGACACAATGTTAAGATCCTTTACAACAACTCTGCCAGCTAGATAACGTTAAAGACACTTATAAATGATTAATTTGCTCAATCTAAAACCATGTGTGTCTAGTCTCTCAGCATCAATCTGGCGCAATGATCCGACCCATTGGCCAGAGATATCATGCCCTGATGTATATATTCACCTCACTGAGTCTCTATGTAAGCTGATTACACGTGAACTAATTGTTCGTTACAATAGCAAACTCCCACTGAATGCAGAGCGCAGCCGGGAGCTTCCTGCTGTCATACAGCCCTTCTTTAGGGGAATTTTTGGGGGCATGGCAAAGGAATAAAACCATGATGTTTGTTTTTTACTTTGTAAACCACAAAACAGCTCAGGACATTGCAGATTTGAGCTATAACGCTTATTTTGAATGATCGCGCTGTCTTTGAGTACTGCCACGAGAGTTCCGTCTAGATGACGTATTGCCGACCTGAGGAAGGGTGACGTCAGACGCACGCCCCTCTACAAACCAATCAATGTCGAGGAATGTCACGTGACGCGAAACGAGCCTATAGCGGCAGCCCTGAGCTACGAAGAGCATACATCGTTGTGAGATGATCATTGTTGTTTGTGAGAAATGCAACACAATCGTCACTCAGTAAATGTGCACGATGTAGTTTGATGGTTATCACGAATAAGGAGTTGTAGGCGGCCTTTACAGTTAAATAAGCACTTGGCTCCCCAGGGTATGTGCCGCGCCCAACACAACCGAGCATACCTTTCGACACCTCCCCCCCAAGGCTGAGTGAGATCAGAGAAGTCATCAAAAAGGCCAGATCAGCGTCAGCTCCAGGACCGAATGGGCTCCCATACAAGGTCTATAAGTACTGCCCCGAAGTGGCAAAGATCGTATGGAAGCTCATGAGGACAGCATGGAAGACCCAAACCATCCCATCAGAATGGCAGCAAGCAGTCGGGATCTTCATTCCCAAAGAGCAGAATTCTACCGAGATAAGCCAGTTCAGGAGTATCGCATTACTGAATGTGGAAGGTAAAATCTTTTTCTCTGTGCTGGCGAGAAGATTGACAAGCTTCCTCAAGGGTAACAATTACATCGATACCAGTTGCCAAAAGGCAGGTCTCCCAGGCTTTCCTGGTTGCATAGAGCACTCCTCCGTCATCTGGGAGCAGATACAGCGTGCCAAGAGAGAGAAAGGCGACCTACACGTGGTTTGGCTTGACTTGGCAAACGCCTACGGATCAGTCCCGCACAAGTTGATTGAATACGCATTGGAGTTTTTTCACACACCAACCTGTGTCATCAAGATCATATCCAGGTATTTCAGTGGCCTCCATATGTGTTTCTCCCTCGACGGCTTCTTGACGGATGGCAGCAATTGGAGGTCGGCATTGCCATGGGATGTTCCATCTCTCCGATACTCTTCGTCACAGTCTTCGAGATTCTCCTCATCGGAACAAGGCAAGTGGCAAGAGGCATGAGGTCAGCAACCGGAGTGAGACTGCCCGCCTTGAGAAGCTACATGGATGATGTAACAAGCATTTTACAAACAGCCCCATGTACAACAAGACTCCTGAACCGCCTTGACGAACTAACAACATGGGCAAGACTGAAGATTAAGCCATCAAAGTCTCGGAGCCTCTCAATTCGGAAAGGAACAAGGAATGACAGTGTGGTGTTCACGGTAGGAGGACAGGAGATTCCGAGGTTGGCAGAGCATCCAATTCGAAGCCTTGGGAGGGAGTACTCTGCGGAACTCTCAGACAGGCAAATGGGGAGAACAGTGCATAAGCAGCTAACAGATGGTCTGGCCAGGATCAACAGCAGCCAACTTCCGGGGAAGTATAAAGTGTGGTGCTACCAACACACACTCTACCATCGCTTAATGTGGCCACTGAAAATCTGCGAAATTCCATCATCAACAGTAAAAAAGATGGATGGCGTCTCCAACAGCTACATCAGGAAATGGCTTGGCCTCCCTCGCTGCTTTTCTGACGCAGGTATGTTTGGCAGGAATGCGTTGGAACTTCCATTCAAGTCTATCAGTCTCGGATACAAGCAGGAGAAAACCCGTTTGGTACTCGAGTTGAAGGAATCCAGGGACCAGCTGATTAGAAGTGCAGAGGTGAATGTCCGCACAGGGCGAAAGTGGCAGGCACACACAGAGGTTGACCAAGCCATCAGCAGGTTGCAGCACAGAGAGGTCCTGGGAAAGGTGCAAAACAACCGTGCAGGATTGGGCTGGGGAGAACCTGTGCAGTTCTGGTCTCAAGCCACAAAGGAGCAGAAGAAGACCATGGTTGTTGAGGAGATCACGCAGACGGAAAAGGAGCAATACATCAGGTCGGCAATACGTCATCTGGACGGACCTCTCGTGACCACGCCCCCTTTGGGGGGAAAACAATACACAGCGCTCCATTCACTTTGTATTGAATGACACCCGTATTCGGCAAACAAACTTAATAAAAACGTAATACGACATGCCTTTCACAAATACACGTTACTTTCTTTAAAGCCACGGCTCTTACCTGTCTATACGAACTGTTTTGGTGAAAAAGTATCGAGTAATTTTCAATATCGAGACAAAACTCTTAACTAATGTATGCTGAATGCTAGGCTAATGTTAGCCTTCTGCTGTAGGCTAACCATAGGCTAACCCTCACGGACGGGAAAAAACACCTCAATATTGAAAATTACTCAATAATTTCTCACAAAAACAGCTCGTATGGACAGACAAGAGTCGTGGCTTTAAAGAAAGTAACGTGTTCTTGTTAAATGGATGTTCGATTACGTTTTAATTAAGTTTGTTTGCAGAAGACAGGTATTTTCAATACAAAGTGAATGGAACGGTTTTCAACGGTTTCCCCCTAGATGGGTCCGAGCCGGTCCGACCGGACAAAAACACCTCAATATTGAAAACTACTCAATTATTTTTCACAAAAACAGCTCATATATACAAACAAGAGTCGTGGCTTTCAAGAAAGTAACGTTTTTTTCTTAAATGGATGTTTGATTAAATTTTAATTAAGTTTGTTTGCAGAAGACAGGTCTCCTTCAATACAAAGTGGATGGAGCGCTGTTCAATGTTTTCCCCCCAAAGGGGGCGTGGCCTGATTGCCGACCTGATGTATACTACATCAAGGCAGTGTCACAGGGCAAGCAAGGAGCATGGACGCGGTGGGAGGCTACCACAACCAGAAACATCAGCTGGGCAGACATCTGGCGGACCCCTCAGGCACGGCTGAGCTTCCTGATGCGGGCAGCGTACGACACACTCCCTTGTCCACGCAACCTCTCCCAGTGGTATGGGAGTGAGGACAATTGCCCGTTGTGCAGCAACACAAGTGCAGGCCTCCAACACATCTTGTCAGGGTGCAAGGTTGCGCTGACCCAGGGGCGCTACACGTGGCGGCATAATCAGGTGCTACGGAAGCTTGCAGAGCTGCTGGAGATCAGCAGAGTGGCCGCTAACAACTCCTCAAGGCACCGTCAACACAGTATTCCCTTCGTCAAGCCAGGGGAGAACTGCCAGAAGTCAGCTAAGGGAAAGGCCTCTCTGCTCACCCCTGGAAATGCGTGGGAAATGAGGGTTGACCTGGGGAAGCGCTTAGTACTTCCACCTGAGATTATCCAAACAAATCTCAGACCAGACGTCCTGATGTGGTCCCCAGCCGTAAAGAAGGTCTTTGTCATCGAGCTCACCGTTCCTTGGGAGCAAGGGATCCCGGCAGCAAACGAGCTCAAGCGGCTCAAATATTCGGATTTGGTAGCCGAATGCAGGGAGGCTGGCTGGGCTTCAACCATCCACCCAGTTGAAGTTGGATGCCGGGGTTTCGTAGGGAAATCAACAGTGCAAATTCTGCGAGCAGTTGGGATGACTGGAGCAAAGCTACAGAGGGCAGTCAAAGAGCTGGCAGAGGAAGCTGAGAAGTCAAGCTACTGGTTGTGGCTACGGAGGAGGGATTGTGCGTGGGGGAAAACACCCCAATAAGGTCAGCTGCAGGGAGTGGCGGGGAGACGTCCCCATCTGGCCACTGCCCCCCCACCGGGAGATGTACTGGCTAGGGGGCGAAACATCAGTGAACGGTGGCTCCAGCTGACGACCCTGCAGCTGACCAAATGGGCGCCGGAGGAGGTGCGGCAGGCAGACATGCCAAGCAGGAATAAGATCTTCTGTATTACACACTTACAGCAGGACAACTACAACCATATACCCACTTTGCTTGTCTTTTTACCTCTGTATAACCTTGTGGATTAAATTACTTCTATTTTCTTCAGTATTTTCTTACATATTTGAAGTAAGATATCATTCACACCTTTTTATATATATATATATCTCACCTGCACAATATGTTGCCTTTTAAAAAATGTTTTATATTTTATATTTCTGTGGCCTATGTTCTTTGTTGTTTTTATTGTGCAAATAAATTAAATCTAATCAAAAGCATGGTGGTGAATTGTAGGTGTGTTTAAATGTAAAATTGTACAATCTTCACACTCTCAACATTAGCACCTTTCCAGCAATGTATTCACTTGGTGTTCTTTACCGCAAGGTTGATTTTCTGATAAATTTGAAGGCCCAATATGGAAAATTAAGCTTTTTGTTTGCTCATTTGTTTTCTTGTGGAAATAGTAAACCAAAAGGTGTGTCCTTCAGAGATTATAATACAGAACCCATATGCATAGGCGTTGTTTAAATATACCTGCATGGATGGATGGACTTATAGATGGATAATGTACTTTATTTATTGCCATAGGGAAAGTGTGGCATTGTAGCAGCAGTTATTGTGGATTGTATCAGGAATGACTTTCTGTAGTGGTCAAATAGCTGAAGGTGATGCTGTCCATCATCTTCAGCAGCTTGTGCATTATCATTCTCTCCACAACCAACTGGGCTTAAACAGGTTAACAAGGATTTGCTCATGAAGTAGAGTCTGCTCTGTCCCTCCATGCAGTCTGTTGTTTAATTAAATGCCCAGGTTTCTGTAGCCCTCCATCAACTCAACCTCTTCTCCCAGAATGGAGATTTAGCCTAGTCCTCCTGGTCCTCCCAAAATCCATATCCATCTCTCAACCTTGGTTACATTTAAGAGGTGTGTAGCTCCTACCATGCCCGAACACTACTGTCCACCTGTTCCCTGTCCCTGTAAACTGTCCTGTGAACTGCACACAGAACTGACACACCTTGCATCTGCTGAATCATCTGAATATTTAATTAAAATAAGCCCATGTGAAAGTGCTAATTGAGGGATGTGAAATACAAAGGCAGTTTGAACAAAATAGGCTAGAGTCATTGGAAAAACTGTTATAGAGAGATCTTAACCTTGCAGATTAAATCAGGGCGCTGTCAAGGCTTCCTCGCCTTCATCACTGACTGTTGAAACTTGACAGTGGTCTTCAAGCCCCTTGGATTTTGTGCCCCTCCACTCTTCCTCTAGACTGTGGAACCTTGATTTCCAAATGAAACGCAACATTTAATTTGGATCAGTGATGATTTGAGGTATCATGTCATCTGCTGCTGTTGGTCCACTGTGTTATCAAGTCCAAAGTCACCACAGCCATCTACCAGAAGATTTTGGAGCACTTCATGCTTCTGTCTGTTGACAAGCTTTATGGAGATGACAATTTCCATTTCCAGCTAGACTTGGCACCTGCCCATGGTACCATAAACCACTGGTAACTGGTTGACTGATCATGGTATTACTCTGCATGAATGGCCAGACAACTCTCCTGACCTGAACTCCATAGAGAAACTCTGGACTATTGTCAAGAGGAAGATGATACACACCAGACCCAACAATACAGACGAGCTGAAGGCCACATCAAAGCAACCTGGGCTTCCATAACACCTCAGCAGTGCCACAGGCTGATAGCATCCATGCCACGCCGCATTTAGGCAATAATTCATGCAAAAGGGGCCCAAACCAAGTACTTAGTACATATGCATGATTATACTTTCTAGAGGGCCGACATTTCTGTATTTAAAATCCTTTTTTTATTGATTTTATGTAATATTCTAATTTTCTGAGATTTTGAATTTGGGGTTTTTATAAACTGTAAGCCATAATAATCACAATTATAAAAAATAAAGGCTTCACATATCTCACTTTGTATGTAATGAGTCTGTATAAGATATTATTTTCACCTATAAAGTTGAATTACTGAAATAAATGAACTTTTGCACGATATTCAAATTTCACCTGTATATCATGCCAAGTGTGTGGTGGACAAACCGCCGTCAAGACCACTTACCATTAAGACAGGGGACAATATACTGAGTCAACTGCATATGCTGCAAACACTGATTAAGCACTGTTCATAAGACTGCCTAAAATTCTACCTTTTTAAGGTCAAAATCATGAATAAAGCAATCTTTAAACTACTCCCATTTGAGTAACTGGCCTACTCCTTCCAAATACTTTCAGTTGCAGGATTCACATTCAATATGCACCTAGTTTTATATTATGTGTAGGCTATGCACAATTTATAGCAACATTTGATATCATTAACTAAAAGAAAACAACCAAATCCCTGTCAGGATAGGCTACAAGATGTGACACATACACACACACACAACACACACACACACACACACGCATTGTAGAGTACTGCTTTAGTAAGTTCAAGAAGCCTATTCAGCGACATTTTAAACTGTATATTTAATTGTTTTATAATTTCATGTATAATCCGGCACATATTTGATCAGAAGCTTTAAATTATACAACCACAAAGGCTATAAAACACATTTTTCTTACAGAAATAGTGTCCCTAGAATAGTGGGTAGGCTACAATGATACATGCTTTAAGGTTTAGGGTATAGGCCTATACAGAATGTGTTCAATTTAAGTTATTTTATTCATTTTTTGGTAGTGCAGCATGTTTCTGTAAATGGTTCCATTATTCCTAAGGGCCCTTATGATGTTTCTGTGTGGAAACGGGGACGTTTCGGAGGAGGGGAATAATGTAACCTACTTCCTGTTAAGTGCTTTTATTATGAAGGGGCAGAACGGAAGTGTCAGCAGTGTGAACGTGTCTGACTTGTGGTTTTACGGCGGAGGCCCTGAGTTGTAAATGGAATGCGCCCTGAATTGGCAGACAGGAGTCGAACGGGTCCACCCAGCCCTAAAGGATGATGGGAAATGTAGGATTACATAGCAACGGTGGTAAATACGTCAGCAAACTAACCAAATAGGCTAGAGATCAGATACTTCCAATGACCGAATATAGCCTAATGATATTCTGATGTATTTCTCGCTAGATATGTTTTCAAAACATATGTTTATGCACTTACTAGCTGAAGTGTGACGTATTTGTGTCACCATGATAACCCTTGACAACAAAAATTTGCTCTGGGAAAAAAACTCGGCGGAGGGAGGGAGCGCTCTTGTCAGCTGTGTGTGTGTGTGCTATCTTTGATTTTGTCCAGTTGATGAACAGCTTGGCACGTAGCCTATTTGTGTACCGAACATTTCTTGAGAATTAGCCTATCAGACTTCAGACAGATCATATGAATTCACAATATCAAGATTATGAAAATAAAGTACATAGGTCTCGCTAGAAATCTTATAATCTTTCAGGGCTGCCGATAGGCTCGTTTTCTCATTCCTCGATATTGATTGGTTTGTAGAGGGGCGTGCGCCCTGCAGCCCTATGTAGTTCCGTAGTCTAGTTTAACGTTATCTAGCTGGCAGAGTTGTTGTAAAGGATCTTAACATTGTGTCTGTCGGTCAAATTGTAACTTATTTACCTCTGATCGTTTTCTTTTTGTGCTGTTTTGGACCGCAATTTTGCATTATAGTCAAAATCGCTTTGTTTTCCACCCAAAGGGGGCGTGGCCATGTCGGAACGTCGATTGCCTTCACCAGTTTGTTTGAATGAATGAATGAAGAAACGTGAACATATCTATGGAACATATTAATTTCCTGCAGCGCTGTAGTTCAGGCAGCCGCCCTGACAACGCACACTTCAACCAAACATAAGCCTAGAGGTAAATAAATGGCAAAAAATAGGCTGAGAACGAATGTATGCGATATGTTTATTAAAACGTAATCAATGAGTTTTGTGGCCAAACGTAATTGAGCATCCTGATCAGCTCTAGGCTGAGAACGAACTTGTTTGCGATATGTTCATAAAAACGTAATTTCGGACATAATACGTTTTTCAGTCAAACGTAATTGATAATGCCGAATATGTTCATAAAAACGTAATCACGGACAAAATACGTTTTTGGTCAAACGAAATTGAGAATGCCGAATAGTCCTCTGGGAACGTAATTTTGATGAGACAGGGTTGAATGGGGGCACCCCTAGGGCAGTGGTTCCCAAACCTTTTCTGCTGGGCCCCCCTTTTGGTAGATAAAAACATATCCATGCCGCCTCCCCCACTGGCCAGTCAATTGTACTTGGATAAGAAAATATTTCAAAGGGGGCACACCATTGAGAAGTACTGGTTTAAGCCATACAAAAATAGAAGGTGCCAAATGTTGCAGTTGTACAGGGGGGCAGACTGTTTCTCAGTCATGTCATCACAGTGAGTTGCAATGAAAAGTGGCCTGGCCAGAAAAAGTAATGTGTTTAAAGTAATGAATATGTCTCATCTTTTTAATGTAAGCTAACTGATTGCTAGCTGTAAGCTTCATATTTATCATACAAACATAAGAGTGGTCTCAGTTTCATCTAAAGCTCAGCAAAAACATTGCAACTAGTGTTTGCTTGCAAGAAAGGTCTTGAGGTCTTCATTTTAATGACATTTCATTGTTGAAAATATGTTATACAATTTGCAACATGCAACAACACCAACCCAAAATAGCTAATTATACACCAGCATCTTACTCCTATAATAGGAGCCGTGTCGGTAAGACTTGCAACACTTACGCAGTGCGCATGTGCGCAGGGGAGGGGGAGGCGCAGGGGAGGGGGAGAGGGAGGGGGAAACGTCGGGGGGGGGGGGGGGGGGGGGAAACGGGGGAGGGGTGAACGGCCCAGCGACCGGCGAAACCCGCTACCTGCCGGCTTCCCTCACCTGCTGCAGTTCAGAAGGCTGCACTCTCGGCGAGACCCGCTACAAGCAAGATAACGGCCCAGCCGCTCTCCTGCCGGCTCCCTCACCTGCTGCTCAATATAACGGCCCAGCCGCTGCACTCTCTCAGGTAAGAGCAAACTTTGTAAGAGCTGGCTATAGGCTACACTTTGCTGCTAAACTTTTGTAGTCGCGCGTTTTATGACCCCTCCCCCACACTCCCCGCTCCCCAGAACTGTCGGAAAGTCTGCCGCTGTATAGCCTACGCTGCTGCCGCTCAGAAGAAGTTGCAATAAGAGCTGCCTATAGGCTACACTTTGCTGCTAAACTTTTTATTTATTTTGAACTTTTTATTTATTTTAAACTTACTCTCCTCGGCTCGGATATATTTGTTCAATCCTGTTGTAGTCGCGCGTTACATGCCCTCCTCCCCCACACTCCCCGTTCCCAATAACTGTTTCATTTTTTAAAGTCACACTCTCCCGCTGCCCAATAATGTTTAATTTTTTAAAGTCAGTGATTTGTATTTCTTCTATGTTTTAAATGACTCTCCTCCTACAGCGTCGGTCATTTGTAGCCTTACTTCTGTCTCACTCCTGGCCTACAGCTATACTGTTTTGAAGCTCCCCCTTCTCCGTCTCCAACACACAAGCCGTGCTTTAATTCACTACAGTTATGTTGCTGCCTTATTAGCTGTTGTGACAGTTAACCTACCATTTCTTGCTTTGCCCATTGTTGCTATTTATTTACATTTTGCTTCTGTAAATGCACACTGTATCAGTTTCAGAAGCAGCTGTCTGTTATAATTATTTTCGTTCTGTACAAGTGACATCTATTTTGCTGGGAGTTTTTCCTCAGATGAGCTAAGGGTCAGGGGGTGTCTGTCATATTGTTGTTTACGGACTGTGATTCCTGCTGAGGCAAATGGCTGATATGGCTATAGTAAGAAAAACTGCTTTCATTTGACTTTTCAACTAATCCACAGTTGTTGCCACATTTTCCTACAGTGGCTGCTGCCCAATACTGCCCCCCCCCCCACACCCATTTGCTGCTTCCCACAGTAGTATTTAGGAGGTAAGTCTGCATGTGTTTTTTAAACAGGGTTAAATGTTTAATAATATAATAATACATTTATATATATATATATAGTGCTCTTCTCTCCCTCAGAGCGCTTAAACTTAATGAGGCCTGTAATCTGAATAAATGTAGACAGTGCCTACATCACATCTCTGATACTCTGTGAATATCTCATACATATGTCATAAGGCCTTCCTACAGAAAGGCACAGAAAATCCCTGTAATTTGGGTGCATCCACCAATTACATTTTGGCTCACTATTTACATTACAAAGCAAGCAAAAGATTATTCCCCTAATACTGTACTGCTTTCCTTACATTGAAATCAGGTATGGATTAAACAAGTGCTGTATGCATTAAAAGCACTTTTCAATATAGCTTTTCCTGAAATTCTCTGCTGAAAGTTGTCATACACAAATGCCAAATGTCGCACATATTTGAACTGAGGCCTCACTAAATACTGTGACAAAATATCAGATTACTGTCTTAATGAAAACAATTAACAATTCACCAGCACAGATGGATAGTAAACAGTTTAAAATGTAATGTTTGTGCACACTGTAAAAGATAGCTTACATTCCTAAACATTGAAAGTTACATGTGTCAACCATGAAACAGAATAACATTTTTTTTGTTTTCGACCAGAACAATGACCTAAAACCAATGTGTTTTTTCTGTATGCACACTATGAGCCATGCCTTTTAATACATACTACACTTAACATTGTACATTACCCCTTTAATCCATACATTCATTTGGTTTATAATGTAATAAATCAATTACACTATTAGAAAAACATATTTTGCTTACTTCATAATGTAATAGGTGAACCACAATGTAATACGTTGGAACATTATGTGCAAAATGATATTACATTATCCACTTAGCAATTTGTTACAATATGTCGTTATGGGTCGTTGATACCTTCCCACCATACCATAACATTGCTTTGCTTTGCCTAAATTGTGTCTAAACAGTGACGCTCCTTCTCACACACCATCTCTTTCTTTCTAATTCTAATTACTACACAGCTCATTGCTGTCCCCAGCCACTAACATCAATGCTGCAGAACACACAACCACACTTGGAGCTGATCTTCTTATCAACTGCCGCCCTGACACTAACATGGTAAATATTATTTGAGGTTATTTAATGTTTTCCCCTTTCATTAACAATATTGCAAAGTGTAACAGACATTGAACATGTTTAATTATCATTATCACAAAAGAACATGCTCCCATCACAAATCAAAGTAATAATAACCGCAAAAATGTGTTATGCATGGGACAAGAACCCATCACCTGCTAGGAGCTGCCAAAAATGTGGAAGGCCCTTAAAGGGACACAAGCTGCCAAGAGGAAACAGTTGCACCCTTGAGCCAGATCCACACCTTCTACAAAAAAAAAGAAGCCACTCCAGGACATCTACTGAACCCGCCTCACCCACAGAGCAACCATCATTGTGGGAGACCCCGGCCACCCCTCACACAGCCTCTTCAGCCTCCTGCCATCGAGAAGAAGGTACCAGAGCCTCTGGGCCAACTCCACCATGGTAAACAGCTCTTTCCACCATGCTGTCAGGAAGCTCAACTCTCTCCCTTCGCTCCCATCTGCCCCCAGGAACTCTGGACTTTGGACCCATTTACACTCTGCATATTGAAATTACCTTTTATTGTACACTTTAAATTTCATATTGCACATATTGTAAATAATGTTCCCCATTTTAATGTATTTAATTAATTTGTACCATTTTGTTCTGTCTTACCTTTTGCACTACTTAGACTTTATTTATTGTATATATTACTTATTTCATCATACCTTATTTTATCCTTTTGTACTCATTGTCACATTTGAACTTGCACAACATGCGCCTCTAGACTCCTGAAGCATTTATATTCATGTGCTGTAAAATAACTGAACTGTAACTACAGCCTCACAGCTAAGTGATACTACCCTGTGAATATAGTGCAATACAATGTTACCAGTTCACTTATGTGTGGTTGGGTCAACTTAATTATTTTGTGCTTTAATCTCACACTTCATTTTTCCGGTACACTGAGAGGAGTTGCTATAGATTCCGTTATACGTATTTGCGAAGACAATACATGGAAACTGAATCAAACTCCCGATCCACTAGGGGTTGAGCGCGCGCAACGCGCGCGCGAAAGCTCTAGTCTCTGTAAAAATGAGCCTGCATCCACGCATCAGGGTAGCATCAATTTCGAGGATGCAGATACATTCTATTCTTATACGTCCAATTAAGAAAACAGGGGCGGACTGTGTCTTGCAGCAATGTTTCACAGAGCCAACTATTTCATGGCGTGCTGCCAAAACAGAAAAGCTAAAAGAGATTCCAAACCATTTTGTGATCTGTTTTAATTAGAAGTTAATGGACTGGAGGGGACCTCCTCTGCTCAGGTCTGGGGAAGCATGAGGTGAATAATATGACCGGGATATTGTTAGTCATGATGACTAAAACTCCAGTGTGACATTACTGGCGTGGGAAGCATTGCATGGGTAGATGAGTCAGTGTTGGATGGCATTACCCCTAGTCTCCACCAAAAGTGTTTCGGAGGCGGTTTCGCGCGTGGGAAAAAAACGCTCCGACGTCAGGGGCCACTCACACTAGGGCCGTGGCCCCGTGCCAAAGCTCATTAGCATACTAAAGTCTAGAACGTTTGGCCTAGTGTGACCACGCCAACCGTATTCCAGCACGGAACAGCCCCTTGGCCACGGCACACCTGGGAGAGGTGTGCCGTGGCCAAAGTACAGATGCTAATGAGATGACACGCGCACAAGCAAGCACACAGGCGACGTTCCTGACGTGAATTTATTAAGGATGCATAGTCCGTTAACGTCCGCTGCCTTACTAGTCGGCACCAGAATTGCCCACCACTTGGACTTGTAGCTACATAAAATGTGTGAGAATTAACGTGTGTGTAGGCCTAGGTGTGGGCTAATAAAAGAGGGAGAGAGCTAAATAGGTGAGCGCAGAAAGCAAAGAAAAAAGGTTTTCGTGTTTACTCACGTTCGTCAGACGATTTTTTTCTTTTTCCTCCCGCAGCTGTCATAATAATGCCTTTACGCATGGCGGTTGAGACGAACCCAACACAACACACAGCGGGACTCCGCGGCCCGGTGATAAGGAAACAGTAGCTACTTTATAAAGACACTTAAAATAACGATCTCTGCCCATACAAAAAGTTCTGACTTGGATTACTTGATAGAGCGATCGATGTCTATAAAACCATCCGGTACGTATGGTCTGATGACGGGCCGTTATATTAATAATAAACAGCGTGCTGCACAAATATGAGACTGTCCACCGCGACCTATTACGTCAAGGCTACATTTAAAAAAAAACAATAGCTTAAGGATTCTCGTTGCTCTAATGTGGAAGTGGAATATTTGATGCAAATTTGGCCGGATGAAAATATTCACAAACAGTCGTATAGCCTACAAGTAGACTACGCTCCGAATCCTAAACGCGCACGGTGACGTAGGCAAGGTGCAATCGTGCCCAGGCCACGAGCAGTGTGACCACGGGCCAGCGGGGGAGGGGGGGGAATCATGCTGAATCTTCCTGCAGCACGGAACAGGCAAACGGCCCTAGTGTGAGTGGGCCCTTATGCCGATGTCTCAAGCAGGCTTGTGGGGCGCAAGTTTTTATTTATGCTTTAATCCTATTTTTTTCGACGATACACGCATTAACGTCAGGTTGATGGCCAATAAAAAGGAACTATATACATACATTTATCTACATTTTGCAACGTAGTATTCATTATTTCACACCTCGTCAGTTGAAGTAAACTGCAGTTCATTATATGTCTGGGTTTGATCATTGTAGCATTGTTATTTAAACTTTGATCATGTTATTTTTTATTATCCGACCCACTGACGGCATGTTTTCTCCTTTATTGCTGTTCATTGCATCAGTGTTGATGGGGAAAAATTGACAAGGAAAAACTCACACGAGGAAAACTGCTTACAGCATATAAAGTGTGGCTGCTGCTTTGTTGTTTGACGGCCTGGGTTTTTGATGGAGACTAGGGGTTACTCGCTGATGCCATTGTGCTTGCCTGGTTTCCTTTCAACTGTTGGTTTGAGGAATAAAGCAGAAAGGGAGAGACAGAAGGCAGCTGTGGAGCCACAGAGTAATAATGAAACCAGTTCAAAGTTTGGAAGGACACAAGAAGAGGTTAGAATATCTATCATTCTCCAAGGCGTCGGGTATGGACAGAATCCCCACAGTTCTGAGGTCAGTTGTTTTGTATTGGGACGTCTTATTAAAGGGGCTTAAATGTGTATGTTCTGATGTCTGGAGAAAAGGTTTTCATGGTTTATTGTTCAGAAAACCCATTAGTTTTGTCACACTGCCCATACCTGATCACTTATTTTTCAGCCTTTGTTGCCCTCTCTCTCAAATTACTCAGTGCCTACGTGGGTGTTGGCACTGATTAATCTATTCAGCTCTGGTGTGCAGCTTGCTTTTACCCTCCTGCTTGCATTAGCAAGTGGCCTCAACGAGCTGGTGACATCACTTTTGGAAGCTTTTTGGAATAGTGTGTTAATTTACAGATTGTTTGACCTAAGCAGCCCAGGAGAAACTGACTGAGTTGACTTTTTTATATTGCTTTTGTTGGCTGGTAGGGACACCAAATACCTAACAATTGTGCACACACACTGGAAAATTCAGTTTTTCATAATATGTCCCCTTTAATGTCATATTTGATTTTGTGGATACAATACAGTTGTAAAGGAAACAACATTGACTTGATAAAACAATGACCACAATCATTATCTAATAAATCTTAATTGGATTGATATAGCTCTATTCCACTTGGTTGAGTTATGTTATGCAGAACATAAAAAAAAAAACTATATACGTACCACTGTGTATTTAAATAGCATGCCTTTTCAGTCCACCACCTAATCGGAAGTTGGCAACACTATTTTCACTCCGTGCATTCTGAACTAGTTTTTACCCGACATTATCCAATTGAGCCTTGTCAACATTGCTATGCTCTCATCACTTTAGGTTAGTTGTATAATAGTGACAACATGAGTCTCATGAGTTTTTTGGGATCCTAATAAACACGCTGTTTTGTTATGTAATACATGTTGCACTCATCGTTCTCATCTGAATAAAAACATTTATTATAACAGACAACTTATTAATAATGTCGTGGCCATAAATACCGTTAATGGGACGAGCTCAGAGAGCACATGCAATGGCTAAGGTTGGGTCGGGCTGGATTTTTGGGCCCTGATCCAAGCTCTAGACACTGAAGGGATAGACACATTTCATTGTGATCAGCCATCCCCCACATTGACTGTGTCTGAAAACTGGGGGGGCTTAAGCTGACCAAATGGCCATGCTATTACCACAGGGACTGTTTTGCTGTCGTCGTACCAAAATGCACATCATCCCTATTTCCTGGTTCAAACACCTCTTTTCTGCTTGTCACTCCCTGCAGGCCAGGAATCCAATTTAATGGATGTATTCACACCAACCTGTTGCCGCTGATGCATTCCAAGGGGGGGAAAGGCAGTGATGTAAGAAGCAGGAGCCCTCTCCTCATTTAAATGAAGATCTAGAATTCCTTCACGTGCACGTGGGTGGCCAGCTGACATAAAAAAGCATAGCAACAGGATCCTTGGCTGGTGTGGAGGCAATTATTGTGGTAGTCACTAGAGCATAGAGCCCATAGATCTCATTAACCAGTCTGGAGCCCTCATTTCTGAAAGCAACACCGCACAGTCCAGAGGGAGAAGAGGAAAGATGTTGATACTTTTAAATGATCGATGGGTTACACACCTAATCAAGACTAAGGAGTGGAGGTATGATAAAATACAGGCTAGTTACACTAACGTTTGGATTGTAGGAATATCAAACTTACAGTCCTTTAGATTGGACCATATTTCTGATACTATTTATGGCCTTTTTTCCCCCAGCAAAATAACAGTCTGCCTTTCCTAAGTTGGACACACCACACTTGACAGGATGTCAAAGACAAAAGCTTTTTCGCAGTGTACTACAAAGTTTATTTGGTCTCCTCATTGAAACATCTTCAATCAATCCTCCTCACCAAGTATACTGCATACTTACACTGTACCCCTTCAAACACAGGCCTGCGCTTCAATGGGGGCTAAGCATGTGTAGGCACGATTTACACAAAGGGAAACCATCACTGATCACTGTGCCAAAACCATAGATAATATATAAAATGGATGTAGTGTCCGGGCTGATCTCAGTTATTCCAACTGCATCCTATCGTCCTGGCCTATGCGCGTCACCATCTTGTCAGATTTTTACGCATTGGATGCTGGTAGAACTCGCTGTGGTTGGGGCTTGGCCAAAACTCTGAAAGAAAGAGAGAGTGAGTGTAATCATTTGCCACCATGCCCTGCCAGTCCTTTCTTAAAGCTTCCATTCTATCAGGCCATGGGGAACAGGGCCATGTCACCACTGTGCTCAAAAACACAATAATGATGCTGTCATTTCAGTGCTACAGACTGCAACAATTGGGATGACGATCATCGGAACTGACTATGCATAAAATACCACAAATTTCCCTCCTGTCTGCTCAAAACACCAGAGATTAGAAGTGACAGTGAGGCCTTTTAGAGGAACCTTGCAGGCGATTTCATACCAGTAAGGTTTGGAACAAAGTGGTGTGCCCCCGAGGCTGATTCATGTTTTTGCGGTGTTCATATAATGTTTTTTGAAAGATAATGTTTGAGTAGACCTCTTTTTAAAAGAGGACAAGGCGGTGCGTTACCTTGTATGAACCAAATAACCTAATACGGTACCTTTGGTTACATTTGAGCCACACTGCTGGTATTCAGTAAATTATCCAAAATATATTCATGCTCCCCAGAGGATGGCTATTGACTTTAGCTTGTTACCGCCCAAAGCTTAAAGTATGTTGTCAAATACACCAAATTAGCAGCATCAGAATTGATTCGGAGTTGCGTTTCTAGCCACCTGGTTTACATGCACAGCAAAACTTCGATATTAACCCGGTTAAGGTCATATTCAGAATAAGACATCGCCATGTCAACTGCAGTTCTTGCTCACCTTAATCAGATTCAGAGTAAGCCATAACCCGGGTTAAGAGACCTGGAGAATTCTGATCTTAATCACTATATTGAGTCATGTAAAAACCTTTATCAGAATAAATATTAAGATCTATCTGTGTTTTTGCTGCATTTTTCTGCATTTGTGACACATGCCCTGGTTTACGGCTGTTATCTAGAGTGTGTACACATGCAACAAGGCTCCAAAAAAAAAACTATTGTAACAAATTTCAATGTAGCCTTGTGTTAATTGACCAATACAGCAACTTAACTGAACTTAGATAGGCTATACCTGAGCTAAAATACAATAAATCCATGAGAATAAAGACTTACCAAATATGTTTGTAATTCTAAGAGGCAGGATTTCACATCTGTGTAAAGTTATCAGAGTGACAGTGGGCTATAGTGTACCTCCATCTACTACTGTGAGGTAAACAATATAATTATACCATTCATGTTACCATATAGTCTGACAGGAATATGTGTATTGTCTTTTTATACAGAATCCCCACTGCAGTGTTAATTGTCCCAGAACCCTAAGTGGGCTGTTGATGTGAGACCCTCTTACACAAACACACATAGGGAATGTTCCCACAACGCATGTAATCCACATCAACTCCACTGCTGCCGCCAGCATCAGCCATTTTCAATAACTGCTTCATCTTTTTCCATTTTCCATCATTTTCAGCCCAGCAGTGGCCAACATGGCAGCATGACATCGACACTCTCCCAACAAATCAGAGAAGAACATTCGCTATAGCACTCTTTATGTTGATGCACCGGGCAACAGACAGTTGTAAAACGGTGTTTCAAAGCAGCAGTCATTACAGACGGGTTGGCTGCCGAATGTGTGTGTGTGTGTGTGTGTGTGTGTGTATGCCATTTGAGAGTTATCTGTTTGGATTTAGAAGAGGAAGGACGTAGAGGAAAATGCACGCAATCACAAAGATCAATCCCTGTCATTTCAGGGAGCGTCTTTAAGATGTTTCAATCTGTTTGCGCTGAGATGGCTTTTTGCCTAGACAGCTGCACATCTTTTGACGGTTGTGTTCAAAAACTCCAAGGTGCCTCTCTTGACAGCGTGTCACCCATTTTATAAATCCTGGCCCTGAAATATATCAGTGCCAGGAGCAGTTTTCCACATCACCTTTAAAATAAATATATTACGATTGGTTGATGTAAGCCAGAAGGGTAGATGGTATCCTTTACAGAGCTTATCTGATATTTCCATGAGCCCATTTTTGTGCGTTTTTTTTAAAAGGGAGATTTAACTTGGTGATGCTAATTAAGTGTCATGGCCTTACATTACAATTAGGTGTAAGACATACATTACATGTACATACATTTTTTAGTTATTCTTGTTGACCTCAATTTTAATAATTGCTTTTTGCCGGCCAGTAAACAGTATAGCTGCCATCAACAAGACAAAACCTGTTACCACTGCTCACAGCCAGCCAAAGTGTGAAACCATTAAGTGGCTTTATCATTCTTCATTTGTGATCCGTTATGGGGTTAATATGTTTTGCAGCCTCTGGGCATGTTATGCTAGCTGTATACGTGATGCATAGACTTCTTAACAGTAGTGATACTTTAGTTGCTGTAAAGCAATTTAAAGTGTCATGAATTTTCTATTGACCTTCCGCTATGTTGTTTGTTTGTTCCTCGGCTGCTTGGGGAAATAAGTGCAATGCATCCTTAACAAATGAATTTTTCCCTGCTGCAGGCCAAGAGTGTTTTCATCACAATACTCATATCGATTTGAGTGAAAACATCCTGGGCCTTGGCGCAGTGGTAAAAGAGTAAATACACAAAAAGCCATCATCTGCATGTTATCCAAGTATGTGGCTTGTTGACATAATATTGTGATAAAGCAGACATCACTTGGGTTCGCGTATCCTTCCACTCAGACAGAGGCACTCTTACAGAAAAGTAGTTATTTCTTTTATTTAGGTATTATTGTGAGCTTGGTTGGTGGATGTTTTTCTGAATGACAATGCTATGTTCATTTCAAGGTTCCAGGATCCTGGAGTGTGTGTAGGCGGGTAGGTAGGTCGGGTTCAGAACAGAGAGAAGCATTTCAAGCAGGAACAGGCCTTCACGTTTTGATTTGAAATCACTTTTAAATCATTAGTCTGGTACATTTTGTACCATGTGGTAAAGACAACTCCTCCCTGTGTTGGGGAACATACATATCTAAAATTGAACAGCACACTTTTAAACCAGTGGCAGAAAGCAGAAGCAGTGCCATGAATTATCACCTGAAAATCTGCATATAGCAAACAAATCATTATTAGACTTTTTATTGATCAATTAACAAATGTCAATTAGTGAGCCTAGTGAGATATTGAACAGACAGACATATGAGAGTGCTATCGACTTTCTCATCCAACTCTCAGCAAGGAAGCCAATAAGCCCATTGCCCAAAATGTTGAACCATTCCTTTAAGTTACTCTTTTAGAAAATTCCGACATCTGTGATTGCACCTTTGAGAAGAGCTTGTTATTGTTTAATTAAAAATAGTCTCTGTTTGCAACTGCAGCACCTAAAGGCTGATCTAAACCAACCAGCCAAAGTGGTCCTGAAGGTGAAAATAACTATTATTGGCCTTGCCTAATTTATTTATTTATTTATTTGTTTATTGAACAGGGACAATGTACAGCACATAAGCAGTACCAGATTTAGCTATAAGATAATTTTCATCTGTAGTCCCTGGGCAGGAAACAGAGTATTACTTCTCTGTCAAGATGGGAAACCTCACACTGAAGTATAAAAACAATAACACACAATTTCACAACAGTAAAACACAACAACACAATACGAACAATAAAATCACAACATTTATGACACCACAACAACAACAACAACAACATCACAACAGTAAGACACCAAGAAAACAGGACATCACAACATTAAGAAAACAATCTATGCATGATGGGTACATGCTTGGGTTGATTTCAGCCATGACTTCATCTTACATTTAAAACCAGCAAAGGTGTTCCACTCTCTTATCTCGCTTGGTACTAAGTTCCAAGACTTCGTGGCTCTAACTGAAAAAACGGATGTGCCAAACTCAGTGGACCTGTGCTGTACTACACAGTCCCCTCTGTTAGACGTTCTAGTTCTCCTTCCATTGTCTGAGCGCAGTGACACAAACTCATTCAATGGAGGAGCGGCCAAATCATTCATTATTTTATAAACTAAACATACATCCGCAAGAAACACAAAACTATCAAAAGTCATGAGATTATGTCTTTGAATTATGTTACAGTGGTGATATCGTAATGGCTTTTTGTCCAGTACCTTGAGTGTTTGTTTGTAAAGTGTTTGCAGTGGAGCAAGTGTTGTTTTTCCAGTTTGTGACCAGCTTGTAATACAGTATGAGATGTGTGAAAAGATCATGGAGTGCATGTAAAGTTTTGCTGCATCTAGAGGGAGCTGGTTCCTGATGTACCTAAAATTCCTTAAATTGAATTTGACTCTATTACACACCTGCTTCACATGTTTCTTAAATGAGAGCTGTGAGTCCACAGTTATTCCTAAATATTTAAAATGTGAAACAGTCTGGATCCTTTCTCCATTAACAATGATATCAGGCTGATTTCCATTTTTCCTATTATAAAAGTACATGCATGCTGTTTTACTGATGTTGAGTGTCAGGCAGGACTTTGAGAGCCAATCAGAAATTTTGGCCATATATTTTATCACGACTAAATGATTGTATCCTCTTTTGCTAGGTCCTTAAATATATCCTCATATTTGTGGCCTCTGGTTTTAAAAGTAAATCTCAGTTAATGTTCTCAAATGGTCAACATCTGATTTTCATATTAAAACAAATCTGAAACCTCTGCCTACAATGTTGTAAATGAAAACTGAAAAAAATAAAAAATAACCAAATGAGTTAGAGAGTGCTGGGTACTTGGGTCCTTAATTGTATATTGGCAGAACACAAGCAAATCCACTTTAATGGTTGTTTAATGTGGCATTAGGCTTTTTATGAAGGCTTTTTACATTGAGAACGAGGCTGCAATAAAGTGGTATTTAGTGTGTGTGTGTGTGTGTGTGTGTGTGTGTGTGTGTGTGTGAGTGTGTGTGAGACTTAATCTATTCTACCACAAGAAGTGAAATGAAAACTTGGGGATCAATAAGGGCATCACGCTCCTGTCAATCTATAAAAGCAGAAACAAAAGTAGGATCTCTTTTTTAAATAAGACATTGGACTCTCTTTTTTCTTTTTGTGTCCTCTGAGATGCATTTGGGTCACTGAAGTTCTTATTTGTCAGACAGTGAGTGAGAGCCAGGAGTGTTCAGTTACACTGCTGCCTGGAGCAGATTTAATACTAACATGCTGTAGTTGAACAAGTACACTTCATCTAATGCCTCGTTTCCACCGAGTAGAGCGGGTCGGATCGGAGCGGTTCGGTCCGGGTAGTTTGGCTTTTCATTTGCCAAAAGTTGGGTAGGGTACGGTTTAAGCGCACCTAACCGCTCTGAGCCGCTCCCGATCTCAGTACTCCTCCGTAGGGGTACTGGCCGCCTGAAAGCGGGCCGAAAATGCATGAGAAGGCGGAGCTACACACTGCCGTCATTTGATTGGACGAAAGAATCATTTCCGCCATGTGTAGATCTCGGCAAGAGTGAAGAGAGTCTTGTGTTTTGGCGAAAATGTGAGCACAGCTCTGTTTATTGTGTGGTGTTTTTCCTCGTCAATAAATTAATCAGTTGGTTACACTGTGTCCCATAGTCACGTAGCTGCCGCAGCCAGCACTGTTTGTTCGCTCACTGTCTCTATGAGTTGCGCCGAGCGGTCTCTGTGTGTTTACGCCATAGATAGTAGTAAAATACACGCTCACAACAACACGGGGGGAATAAATAAAAAGCGGCTGGTTTGAATCATTTCCGCCGTTTGTAGTCACCTCGGCTAGAGTGAAGAGAGTTTTGGCGAAAATGTGAGCGCGGCACTGTTTATTGTGTGGTGTTTTTCCTCGTCATTAAATGAATCAGTTGGCTACACTGTGTCCCACTGCTACGATGTCACGTAGCTGCCGCAGCCAGTGCTGTTCGCTCACTGTCTCTATCATTTGCACCGAGCCGTCTCTGTGCTCACAACACGGGGGGAATAAAGAAAGAAACGGCTGGTTTGACCAAGCAAAAACAAGAGACCGCTGGCTTGACCACAGTTGTTCCCACAGCCCGATAGTTCTGGCGGCGGCTATCGCAGTCCAGCCTAAACCCCGCCCTAGGCTACCAGTAGGCTAAGGGTAGGGTCGGCGGTGGAAACAACACCGAGATTCTTAAAAGTGAGCTGTCCCGCTCTGAGCCGCTCCGATCCGACCCGCTCTACTCGGTGGAAACGAGGCATAACTGAACCTCTGACATTGTCACATACAATGACTGTGATAAGAGATGGAGACAGACAAAGCCGTATAAATAGTTGCAGATGAATGCAGATGTATGTTGTCACAAAACCTGAACATGCTGGATATATGGAACCATTCACAAACAATACTAAAAAGAAAACACACTCAACTCATTCCAAAGTGTTTCTCCCATTAGTATATGGAGCTTACACTGGCAATGTGCTGTCTGTCTTGTTCTAAAGCGTTGAATTCCTCGGTGCGGTGCAGTCATGGCTCACCTCCTCCCCTTGGCAGTATACAGTAACGGCTTTAGGGAAGCTCTGTAAATCTCTCCCCTGAGGGTTGAACCCCATTAGGGTGAATATGTACAGTGAAACACACGCTCCTCTAAATGCTTATCCCTTGTAGCCACAAACTGCTTCGCACGCAGCACCCGTATTAACTCTGACACCCAATTTATGTTGCATGGCATCATTTTTTCACCTGTTGCACAGTACCCATCAACAACCAATAACGCACAAATAGGGTGTGTGCATTTCCCAAATGAAAATTTGAGAGATCATGAGTTAAAGGTGGAGTCAGCGATTCTGGCCCATTCTTGTTGTGAAAATATTTTGATGTCAAAATCAGGGAATATCTCATTACTCTCCGTTACCTGTCTGTAAAGTTTTTGCGCTTGGGGAAAGAAATCTAGCGTTAATACACAGCGTATAGGTTCTGTAAACACAGGGTTTGTAAACAAACGGGGAGCCTACATGCACCATGCCAGTTTACAGAGCCCAGACTGTGAATTGACACTGGATTTGTTTCCAGCTCACACAAAGTACGTACAGGTAGCTGACTCTGAGGAGATATTCACTGATTTTGACAACAAGCATTCTCCAGAATCACTGACTCCACCTTTAAGAGGTAAAACAACTGATATCTATATCCCTGCTATGGTTTTGCATTGGTGAGAGAATAGAGGTGTTTGTTGCATTGAGCCGTGCAGGGCATTGTGCTATAATGTGTTGCCTTTGCTCATGATACCTCATTAGCCTCTCATGTGAGTCAACTGAGGAGCCTAGCTGTGGGATTAGCCAGACGAGAGCTGTGCCTGCAGCTGTGGTTTATGATAAAGGATATTCTGTAATTTCATTGATGGGATTTAGTTTTATAGCTCAGGTAAACCCAGGTAAATATGTAGTTTGGTTCCTAATCTCACAATGAGAGGGATTAGTTTTATTTTGAAATTAATAAAGGCCATCAGAGCCAAAAATCAAAAGGTGGAGTCAACAATTCTGGAGAATGTTCGTTGTCAAACTCTGTGAAAATCTCCTTACAATCTGATACCTGTCCTTATTGTGTGTGCGCTGTAAAGAAAATATGGTGTTTATACACAGAGCCAATACACAGAGCCTAGGCTGTGTATTCGCTTGATTTTCATTCAGATCACACACAGTATACACAGATAGCAGCCCTCGAGGAGATATTCATTGATTTTGACAACAAGGGTTCTTGAGAATTTCAGACTCAACTGAATGGCAATATTACCATTCAGTTCTATAGAGATCCATACTAATGCATTCTGAATTAAAATGTAATTGGAATACTTACTAGCTGCTTTTTAGTCCCCTTATTCAAATTCAAAGAACTTTATTTTTCCCGCGAGGGAACTTCATTTGTGGTCAGGCACATACAAACAAGACATACTTCAACAATAAATAGTCAGTATCATGTACGAGAATAAATAAATTCTTAAAAGCTAAAAACCCTGTGGGTAGGGAGAAGGCTTCAATAGGTTGAAGCCTGGAGTAATGGGTTGGGTTTGGCGTGCTGGGGGGCCTACTGTTTATTCAACAGCCTTAGAGCTTTAGAAAGCCAAGCACAGATTGCACGTTTTCTTTTCATCTCTGAAGAGGGAATGGCACGGACATGAATATGAAGTTGAGATGCTCATAATGTAATTGTTACATTCTGAAGTTGAATCCTACATTGGTATTTTCCCTTCATTGACTTTTAAATTGTTCTTGCAGTGAAATGGCTAAAGCAACATAAATGCATTATTATCATCTTCCAAATGGACTCTTCCCCTTTAATGATATTAATATGCAATCCATATGTATAAACTGACATGCAATACCAAATTATGCAAATTTGAAGAGTTACAGAGCCCTACTAACAGAGCTCATTTATTTCCAATTCCTCTATCCATTGCGTGAGATAAGAAAGCACTCCATTGGCGCTGCCATTTGTGGAATGTAGCTTGCGATTTATACAGGGGGATATTCTGTAATAGCTTTCACATAATGGGACTGCAGAGGGATGAATGTCTCTCTGACCGTGGTAGTAATAAGCCTCTTCTTAGCTTACAGCGTCCATAAAATGTTGAATTTTTCTCCCGGTGGTTCCAACCTTTCGTTTTATTTATATGACGTTTAGGACTGGTGCTTTTACACAGGCGTTTGTCATCACCCTTCCCAGACAACTGAAAGTCCACACCTTGTCAGGGACAATATACAAATTTGCAGGGCCCCAGCACTGTGACCTGCTCTGCCATGTATGTAATGTAGCCCTGATGATGTTTAGAAACCACTCAGTCCTTCACCAGTGCCCCTCAGCCAGCACCTGTCTCAGGGGAATACCTGTCTCAGGGGCCGAAATTATTCCTGCTTTATATAAATGATATATGTAAAGTGTCGAAAGTCTTAAGGTTAATTTTATTTGCTGACGACACAAACATCTTCTATTCGGGGAAAGATCTGAATAATATGGTTGAGATCGTAAACATTGAATTGACTAAGTTACATGGGTGGTTAAACCGAAATAAGTTATCACTAAATTTAGAAAAAACTAAATTCATGATGTTTGGCAGGAGAGCATCAGATGTCGCTGTAAAAATCAAGGTAAATGGGATTGAAATTCAAAGGGTCAAGCAACACAAAGTCCTAGGGGTAATAATTGACGATAAATTAAGCTGGAAACCACAAGTTAGCCATCTCAGGGGCAAAATAGCCAGGAGTATTTCTATACTTTGGAAAGCACAACAATGTTTCAATCAAAAGGCCTTACTTGTATTATACTGGAGTTTAGTTTCCCCACATTTGCATTACTGTGCTGAAATATGGGGAAACACTTACAAAGGTACATTGCACCCGTTGGAGATTCTTCAAAAGAAAGCAGTACGAATTATTTACCAAGCCAATTACAGGGCACACACTAATAACTTCTTTATTGAAGGTAGAATTCTCAAATTACGTGATGTGGTAAATTACCACACAGTACAAATTATTTACAAGGCTTAAAAAAAAAGCCTTCCTAAGAGTTTACAAGTAATGTTTGAAGACAGAGAAGTTTCGCATGATTTAAGAAGAAAAGGTAAATTCACTGAGAAAAATATACGGACCACACTTAAATCCTTTTCGATTTCTGTAAATGGTATTAAGCTGTGGAATGGACTTGATGAAGTTGTCACAGGGAGTTGCAGTTTGCGCAATTTCAAAGCAAATTATGTTTCAAAAATTATTGAAAATTACAGACTAATAACCTGAGTACAATGTCAATGTCACTTTCATAACAATATTGTAACGAATAATACAGGCCAGCAGACAGACGCAGAAGTGTTTAGACTACCAGATAAGAAATGGAACAGGCCAAATACAAGGCCACTTCACACTTTATACACTTGGCATTGTCACAGAAAAACTGAACTGTGCTGAACTGATCTTAAAAGCTGAAGCAATTAGATTAAAATTGACTTTGTATTGACTGCAGATTCTTAAAAAAAAAAAAGAAAAAAAAAAAAGTATGTGTATATATATATATATATATATATATAAAAAACAAACAAAATTTTTTTTTTATATATATATATTTATATAGCTATATATATAGCTATATATATATATATATATATATATATATATATATATATATATATATATATATAGCTATATATATATATATATATATATATATATATAGCTATATATATAGCTATATATATATATATATATATATATATATATATATACTATATATATATATATATATATATATATATATATATATATATATATATATATATATATATATATATATATATATATATATATATATATATATATAATATATATATATATATAGCTATATATATAGCTATATAAATATATATATAAAAAAAAAATTTTGTTTGTTTTATTTTTATTTTCTGTAACAGTAACTGTGTATCTGAATCCGAATTTGATGAAAATGGGGGCGGGACCTGATAAGCCTTTGGCTTCTTCCGTCTCCCTTCGGACAACACAAAGTATGATGTATGAATATTTGCAAGAGAAAATTGTGTATTGTGTGGAATTGTCCGAAAGAATAATAAATAAATAAATAAAATAAATAAATAATCCACTTTCTACACCATTATGGAAATTCATGCTGACACAATTTTGTGTCATATTTTGGGAGTATATATGGCTGAAAGGAATAGTTCAAAATGTTCTATTTTTAGCTTGTTGCTTCACTCTCGGGTTCAAGACGAGACCTGTGCATGTATTTTCTAAGAAAAAATGGTGAAATGTCGGTCATTGCTAGTAAGCTTATCACAAGTACCGGTAGTCAATGGGAAGTATTAACCTGCCTCCCCTGACAGTCAGAAGATAAATGTTACAACATCACTGAACGGTGCTTGTTGTGAGTTGTTTATTTTCCACGTTATTGTGCGCTCTATATATTTTGTACGTTGTCAATTTAGAATATGATGTAGGCAGTGTGATCCAAGTTATACTTTTTATTTTCCTTTAAAAGGTCACATATTATGCAAGACACACTTTTTAAATGTGTTGGAACATAACTATGGGTCCACGGTGTGCCTAAGGACTGCCAAAATAAAAAACAAATTAAAAAATCTCTCCTTTCCTCACCCTCCCCCTTTCTGAAAACCTCTCCAATATACTCTCGCCGACTATAACGTCACAGTCGGCACAGCCACTTCCCCATATTTTCTTTATATGTCCATGCTTCCCCCCCACATTAGTAACCAGAAACTTCCACCGTGCAGTAGTCTACCCCCCCCCCCCCCCCATTTGTTATTGTTATTACCCGCTAAGCGACAAGATGCCCGTAGTACAGGAAAGCATGCTGAATGTTACATACACCAACACACAATGCTTTTGCTCATACTCCACTAATTTATCTTAACCACAGCAGTCTATTAATGCCTCGTTTTTAATAACACAACGGATAGGAAGCTACTTGTGCTTTTTTTTAAACGGTGAAACTAAAAGAATTGTTTTTATTGGTATTTTTGCCTGACTGGTGTATAGCTATTAGCTTTGGGACAAGCAACCAGCTTTTGCTCATAACATGCTGTTTATATTCCCCACAGCAATCTGAAAATGCCTCGTTTTTAGCAAGACAAAGCATAGGAAGGTAATAGAGTCGAAGTCTAACTTTGAAGCTAATTTTTTCACTGATTTTATCAATTTTTTTAGCCGTTAGCTTCCGAGCTAGCTTCGCAGTAGCCTCCATCTTTTGCTGCATTTTTATTGTGAACATGCCGTTTCCATTAGCTTATGGCTGTCAGTGCATCTGTATGAACATAGTCTTTCATGTAGACAAGGATCGGTCATGTCAAACTGTTCAAAGTGCGGGTGAGCTCCTGCGTTACTAGCACTAGACATGGTTCTTCTCAGGTTAAACCTAACCTGGTAACATGCAGTGCCGGCACGGCAAGCTATGGACCTATGGGCAGACGCCAATGGCTTCGCATCATGGACATATAAAGAAATGGACACCGTATTGAAACATGGCGCCCATTCATTCCTATGAAGCTGCTCATTGGCGCAGAGAAGCAACAAGGAAGCTGCCATACTGCTTTCATGAGAGCCTGGCACACCCCTAAAGCATGACGCGCAGGGTACGTTTCATTCTCGAGCAGTGTAACGTTATAATATGTCCGTGCATTAAGCTAAGCGGGACGGGCACAGTTGCATTGTTTATCTACCATGGAAGTATAAATTACTAATCCCCGGTGATTCTCTGTATGTAATCTTTAAATTACACCCCGTCGTTGTAAAGTAATATAGTGATACACGAAGATTCCTCCCGCCATCGGAGGCCAGGCCGGCCGAAGCAACGGTTGTTTCACTACGGCTCCTTTTAGCGGCTACACGCCTAACGGCTAAAACTGAAAATAAAACGGCTATAAAACGCTTTCGGTGGCGTTTTGAAAAGCGAAAACTTCCATCCTATTAGTACATGGTCTAAAGAAAAGTACGAGCCTTTGATTGATATCCATAAAAATTTAGCGGAGATACATTCTTGTTTGACGAAATTGTATTGGGAATGAATGGGGCTGAGCTCATATGATCGCCATTTTTTTACGGACCCGTCCCAGACAGTCTAATGCGTGTTATACCAGGCGTGGCCACCTGTCCATGCTGGCTGCTCGGAAAAGGCACAATCCTGGGGGCCTGCTTCGCATCCAGACAGGGGCGGGGGGAGCTCATAGATTGTATATTTACGAGGGGAGCTGCAGCTCGGTTTAAAAAAATAGGCCATCGTGAGATTAGCTGAAAATCAGGGTATAGAGGCATACTACAATAAATGATCTGAACAGTTTTTTCAGCAAACAACTAAAGAAAAACGTATTAAGGACCTCTAAGACCATATAATATTGACAGAAAAGTGTATAATATGAGAGCTTTAAGACATACAACAGTAGGGGAAAGTGGGGTGAGTTGTGCAACTTTTTACTCAAAGTGATTTTAAAGTGAGGCCTTGACAGTTATGTCTCCAACTCAAATATGTACATATATTTCAGGATGTTGTGCATCCCTGGCAATAAAAACTTTGGATCTGGAATAAACTGTTTAAGAAATATAGCTTTCGGAAAAAAAGTTGTCTTGTCGCACAAATCACCCCACGTAGTGGGGTGATCTGTGCATTTGGAGAAAATAAGATGGGTGAATTGTGCCAATTTATATATATCTCAAAAACTGTAATGCAAGACAAATCCATTAGACAATCACTTATTTAAGGTGTATTTAAAGTAAATAAAGTAAATAGTTGACAAAGATTGAAGGTACATTTTCTTAAACAAGGCCTAGCAGATCTAGGTGGTTTTGCCTGCAAAGCTCACAATGACAAAGTCACCATCATCATCTTTCTGTTCATCTGAACTCTCATCAGTGGTGTCGTTAAGTGGAATTGAGATGTCACTCTCTTCTGAGCTACTGTAGACAATCACTTTCTTTTGGTGACCAGCGTATACAGCCATGCCACTGGCACAACTCTCAGAAATGTACTTTGCACTAGTTGCTCCGTGCTTGTGGAACCAACTGCCACCTGACAAATGTGATTCCCCCTACATTTCTGCCTTTAAATCAAGGCTCAAAACCCATATGTACACCCTGGTGTTTCCTCCCCATTAACTATCTTACCTCTGCACTACTATCTGTGTTTATGTGGATGTATGGGCTTTACGTCTTTTATTTTGGTTATTGTTATTTTACCTTCATTGTTTACCTACTGAATGCACTATGTACAGCACTTTGGACAGTGCAAACTGTCATAAATGTGCTTTTATAAATACATTTTACTTACTTACTTACTTATAACTCACCTAGGCCATTTGGCACAAATCACCCCATCCCCAGAATTTTGGATAATAGGCATGATGCAGCAATTTAGGGCTGACATCGTGCTAACTATATAGACTCAAAATGTAGCATACCAAAGCACTAAAACATGTGTCAAATGTTTTCAAACGTGTCTATAATTGTTCAGACACAATAATCAAAAAACCTTGATCATGGAAATTTTACTTTGAAAGGCAAAACACAGTTTTTTGAGCTTAAATGTGCTTATATCTTATTCCTTGTGTCTCCCTTCTTTACAGGATGAGTCAAATGGATGGCTCTTCTTAAATATGTGGTCACATTTCCAATTTCTTCCACGGTTTTCTAGAAACAAGGGGTTTTGCAACTTCCAAAATGCACAACTCACCCCACTTTCCTGGTGGTAATGATAATCCATCCATGCCTAACTCTAACGATGGGGCGGCCAGTTATTAATATAAACATGTTGCACTCTCACACTCGGTTTGTGTGTGTGTGTGTGTGTGTGTGTGTGCGTGCGTGCGTGTGTGTGTGCGCAGGGCCGGCCCTGGTCACAGGCAGTATAGGCAAATGCTCCATCCATCCAAAGGGGGCGTCGCTGAATTTAAATGTCCCAGCTGTGTTGTTTAACTCTAGTGTTAAACTTTTTCCAGTCTGGAGCTGCGACTTTCAATTATATTAAAGGTCCCATATTATGCTAAATGCACTTTTTAAATGTGTTCCAACATATCCATGCGTCCACGGTGTGCCTAGAGACTGCCAAAATATTAAAGAAAATAACAATCTCTCCTTTTCTCACTCTCCCCTTTTCTGAAACCCCCACCCCTCCCCCCAAAAACACTCCAGTCAGAATTATCCCCTTTTCTGACCTCACAAACCGTAAAGCCAGAAGCTTCCACTGTGCAGCCCACACCCCTATTTCTTATTGGTCCACGGCCCTGACAGACAGAGGGCGAGGCGTATCTGGCTTCGCTTCCGGACAGGGGGCGGGGGGAGCTCAAAGATTGTATATTTACGAGGGGACCTGCAACTCTTTTTTAAAAAATAGGCCATTGTGAGATTAGCTGAACATCAGCATAGTACAATAAATTATCTGAAAGTTTTTTTCAGCAAACAATTAAAGAAAAACGTATTAGGGACCACAAAGACCATATAATATGGTGTATAATAGAACCGAAAAGTGTATAATATGGGAGCTTTAAGCATCTGCGTGTGTGTGTTTGTTTACATACATAGATGCCTTATTTACATCGTGATTAATCTAACGAGAACAAACAAAGAGATAAAGCTGTTGAGTCAGAGGAGAAACAGATGCTGAAGGGATTTCATTGTCTAATTGATGCAAAGAGCTCCGTTCAATAGCTTTCCCCTGCAGACTCCTTCAACAGGTGTGTCTAAGAGACTTGATGGGGAGTTGTATGAGTGAGTTCACTTCCCTGTGTGCTATTCCCACAGTCCACAGTATAATGGAGTTAATGACGGAGGGTTTATGGGTGGAGAACACATCCAAAGCACAAATTGTCTGATGAATCCTTGTTATTATGTTAGCGTAATTGTCACAAACAAACGGAAAACAACGTTGCCACTATAGTTGTAAGGACAACTTTATTCCATTTCCAATGCTCTGACTGCATGTGTGAAAACCTCCAAAACACACAGACAGACATGAGACAGACAGGCAGCTGCTGCTGCTGGCTGTCAAATCTTTTGAAATGTAGAAAGATTACTGGCCACGGTGCCAAGGTTGAGGCTTTTGGTGTGTGTTTGCTTCCGAGCAAAGCTGCGGAGGAGGGAGTGAATCATGGTTTTATACACTGCAGCAGATTATCAGCGGCCTTCGTCAGTGGATGTCCTCGGTGCCCGCTCACAGGCAGGACAGCCAGCTAGTATATCCTTTCCCTGGGTATAGAAAATGGGAACGTAGTGTGAAAAAGCCCTGGCAGCTTTCAAGTCCAGCTCCCAAACTGAAAAACAAACAAGCAGCCAGGGATGGGGACACTGAACTGTCATAGGCTTATAAAACAATGGCGAATGAGTCCCATTTCAGAAGAGACAGATTTCACTGTGGAGGAGGAATCTGCCATCGGGGTGCCTTGTACTTGTTCCACTAATGAACAGGGGCCGTATTCACAAAACATTTTATCTTAGCGCTAAGAGTACTCCTAAGGAGCACTAAAAGTTCTTAGTAAGGAGTAATTTCTTAAAACCTATTCACAAAGCTGATAAGACCAACTTTTACTAAGGAGTGGGAGGAACTCCTAAGCTAAGACTAGAGGGCGGTGTTGACCCTGTTGCTATGGATGATGTCATGTTCATACCTTCTATGCCCACAGTGATTGGCTGAGAGGGAATGAGAGCTAAGAGTGAATTTATGATAGAAACACTGTGGGAGATATCCATATCGTGTCGCTGTATTAAAGTAAAGAGTTTGTATATACAATTAATGACAAGTGACACTGATTTAACATGAAACCAAGATATTGCAGGGTTTCCCACACATTCGTTCAAAATTAACCTACAAAAGCGCCACATAGGTCTATTCATTTTAAATTTTACAATGATTTGAATCGTAAAAAATATCCTCATTGAACAGCTGCACGCCATGCACTCTCACTGTATTTCTCTCAACGGCGGACTATGCAGCAATAGTCAGACAGCGACAAACCAGGAAATTCACAATTAAGAAACAGCCGGCGAAATCGTAAAGTGCACGCGGAAGGAAAAAGGCGAGACGCGCAACTATACAGTAGCGGACCTGTGGAACGGAGGAGATAGGCTACTGCGAAGCGCCACATATAGGCTAGGCATACCCTAGTAACAAATTAAACCCAAACGTGACACCAACAGTAACTTTCAGCGCATCGTAAACCCAAAGCAACTGCAGGAAAAGGAACTTAATAAGTATTTTCTTATAAATGTAATAAATATAAATGTGTCATCATTTCTAAATATAGCTTTACTAAGCTCACTAGCATTAAATCTCTCCAAAACACCATCAAATGGTTGTCTGTGAATTACTCTTAGTGACTTAGGAGTCCTCTCGAGGACTCCTAGCTTTTCATAGATTTAGGAGCTAGTTTTAGCGCTAAAATGCTTTGTGAATTACACTTATCTTAAAAAGTAAGGAGTCTTAAAATTAGGAGTGAAACGCCCCTTATTTTTGAGAGTTACTCCTAAATCAGGACCTTAGGACCTACTCTTAGCCTTAAAATGTTTTGTGAATACGGCCCCTGATGAGTGCAGTGGACTTCAGGACTGGGTCAACACAAGCGGGGACTGATAACAAAGCAGCCAAATACAGAGGTGTCCTGTGATATTGAAATACAAGAGGGACCCTTGAGACGGCAACCACAGCGCCGAAACGAATGAAAGGTCAGATGGGCACTGCTGATCTGGGGCCAGCCATAAACACATGTTATTTATTCAGCAAGGCTTAATTAGAGATGCCCGACTCAGTGTTAGTACAGAGTTGGCATGGGATTTCTCACAGGAGGCGTACGTATTTCATATTAATTCACCATCCAATAGTTAATCCTCAGGTGCGCTGCGTCATCGTCTGGCAACCAAAGACCATCTGCTGATTTGGGAACAAACTGGATTAGAATGACAGCCTCCCTTTCTAATAGAAGGATGTATAAAGAAATGGTTTCTACTCGATAGGGATCTGTGTTATATGTGAGGAGAATATCCATGTTTTGGTGAAGGAAGGGGTTTAAGGCAAAAGTTAGAAACTATTCCTGGGTCCCAGATCGCACGCTCTCTTTTTTCTATTCCAGCCGACCATAACACGTATCTATTTAGCATGCAGTAGGCATACAATTGGGACATACTTGAACTTGGATTTGTTAAATTTGCAGAGCCTGCAGTTGGTTTAGAAAGCATATTTTTCTCTATAAGTAATTCTTAATTTCTAATAATGATATCATGAATCAATAAACAATTATTTTGAGGCACCTGGAACCAAATGTAAGGCTAGAAAATGTTTAACACAATTTTGGGCCCTGCTTCTGTAAACAGTGAAACAGCTACTTTTGAGTTAGCTTTTAACCTACAAACAGTATCCAGGAGTCTTATTTTTTTAAGGAAAGATTGTTTATTCGGTTATAAGAATATACCTTAGAAAATATACACTTCTGTGACACACGTAAAGTGACAAAGTGCACCTTTAATGTAGGTTAAAGCCGAACATTTGTCAAACATACTTTTTTTCAAGATTTGTTTCACTGGTTTAAATTTTACGGGGATCCGATGCTGATGCCTTTTGGTTCTTTCCTAACTCCGTGGGGTTGCTCATGACTCCCTCAGCCATTATCTTCCTCTGTGCGTGTGTTTGCCCACTTTATCTCTCATACATATGACTTTGCATGCGGCACACAGTCATACATAGTGAATTCTAATAATGTCCATGCTGTGCTTCCCTTCTGGAAATTCAAGACAATATTGTCATTAGAGCAAGGATTGCTCTAATGACAATATTGTGTGGCTCTGTCCTACATATTCAGAGTTAAGGAAGATTTCCATCTTGACTGATGTAAAAACCTAAAAACTTTCACCTGATGTCTGTGTGGGGGTGTCATGCCAATAAAGCTAATTGTATTTAGATAGATAGATAGATAGATAGATAGATAGATAGATAGATAGATAGATAGATAGATAGATAGATAGATAGATAGATAGACAACACAATTAAAGTAATAAAAACATTTATAAAATACAAAAAGTTTTTCTTCTAGCAAACTGGAACTTATACTTTCAGAAATCTCAACGGAATTGTAGAATATTGACCGGTCACTTTTGATTAAGAATGAGCTGCCATTCTGTAGCAGGGCTTCAGAGAGCAGTGGTAAAGGTCAGTCAGTCCTCTCTATCATATTCCATCCTCCCTATACTCAGATGACTTGCCTGTGTGCCCTGGTATCAAGGTACCACGCTCCTCATGGACCTGTGTGGCTCTCCTGCCTTCCAACCAGCTGCAAAGAGAAATGATGAGGTCACTGTGTGCCACCCAACAGCCTGTCGCGACAATAAATCTTCCCCTGGTGAGAGTCGGCGGGCTGGGATGTACTAATTGCTTTATTGATTTGGGAGTTTTTTGCTCCACGACAGCACCTTGATAAACACATCAGGGACGCCGGGGAGAAAGCATATGATCCTGAAGAGCTTCAGTGTTTTTACCCCTTATCCTTTTTCACTAAAGGCAAAGGAGACACAGCTTAAGGGAAAGGGGGCCGGCCTTGTGTGTTTTTTTTAATCGCCTAAACACACATCACTGGCTATACATTTCCACAAAGAGAAAACATGCTGTTGGAGCATCTGTTGATTTGTTCCCTCCAGGTAATGCTGCTGGAGGTGTGTGTGTGTTTGCGAGTCTGTGTGTCTATGTGGGTGTGTATTACACAAGTTGTGGGGATTTTTCTTTGTTTAAAAAGTGATATTGTGGGTTAAATACAGCATATATTGTGACTTACCTTCCTTTTGAGGACACAATTGAAGTCCCCATAGGACCGGGGTGGCCAACCAGTCAGAGACTAAGAGCCACATTTTTTACTGTGTTACTGCAAAGAGCCACATCGTACACACGGGTACACATGAACATCCCCCCATCCCTTCCACCCACACACACACACACACACACACACACGCACACGCACACACACACACACACACACACACACACACACACACACACACACACACACACACACACACACACACACACACACACACACACAACCTCTGCTCAGTCAGATTTACTGTAAATGTCACAACCAAAATGATAATGCAGTAACGGCCTTAACTAGGCCTATGTTTCACCCGTTTCAGTTGAATTTTGTATTATTATTATTTTTTAAATAAATAATGCTTGTGCATGCTACCAGGCCCAGGGGCACAAGGGCTCAAGGGGGCCCTAATAGTCTAGCAGCAAGTCCTCAAAAAAGGCTTTAGTTTTCGAGATACCCCTACCCGAGGTAGAACAAACCTCAACAATGATTTTTTAAATCTTTAGAATGTCCTGTACTTGAAATTGATTCTTGAGCACTTTTATCTTTGGGCGAAATATGTTTTTTTGGTTATTCTTTAGAACTACCCCAGTCCCTCAAAAAGAGCCAAATTAGGCCATTCCGAATAGGGGATATGTGACAAAAAAGCCCATAACTTGGGAATGCTCACTCTTTTCTTCATCAGATTTGCTGAGGTACTAACCAGGTGTCTGTCCCACATCACCAAAAAGTTAGAATGTAATTTACCAAAACATTTATTGAAATAGAGTCCTGTATACAGAGCTTTAGTTTAGGCGGAAATGGTACTTTTGTGGTGATAGGAAAAGAGGGTTCCTTTACTTTTCTCTCAAATATCACCAAAACATAAATCCCTGCCAAATATACCATTTATGTATTGTCTAGGATGCTATTGAACAATAACCAGTGGTTGTATGAAGATATATATTACAGTTCAATTTCTAATGAGATTTTTCTAAGTACTCCTCCACTGAAATAGCCATATTAGGACATTCCGAATAGCCTATAGTCCAGCAGATATGTGAATGCATTGTGCTTTTTATGATACAAACATGAGCTTTGGCACACTGTTAGAGCATGCCCTAAGGAAGATTTCTGGCTATAGGGCCATCGCCAATTTTTCCTATGGCCCCCACGGTGGCCATTTCTAAAAATGTACTTATAGTACCAGTAGCTTGGGTTGTAGAGCACCTAGGATCTTGATTATGGTGTCTAATCCTACATTTTCAAGGATGGGAAAGGCAGTGGTGCTATTTAAAACATGCTAGAAAGTACCCAACTTCATATATCTGGCATTCAGGGAACAAAATTGTGGTAAAACCTTCAAATATTAGCGGAGTTATGCATATTTTCATGAATTACAGAATCAGTTCATGAGTTGTATGCTGACCTCATATTGTAAGCATATAAGGTCAGCATACAACTAAAGTAAATATCTTTTTCAAAGCCTGAACAATACATCAGTTTAGCCTGTTTGATAGGTTGCTATTTTATCCGTGTAACCCTCTCTGAGTAAGTCGACATTGCTCTAGGTTCCGAAGGAGCTAAGTGATATAAACAGTTACCACAATGAAAGTACCAGGCAAGGTAAGTTGCAAGCAGTAACTTTTACTCACATAAAGTTGTAGGTCACACCCAAAACACATATGCATATAAATCATTTGAACATACAAAATTCTACTTGTACAAGAATGAGGAATGCAGTGGTACTATTTACAACATGCTAAACTACATACGCACATATCTGGCATTCAGGGAATTAAATAACAATAAAACCATCAACACATTTATAATTATTTCTGAAAACACAGTCCACCACAGGGGCAAAGTGCACGGAAGTGCTGCCTTGACACATTTGCAATGTCCACTGCACCCCTTTTTGCATCCACAGCGGAGGAGTTTACAACAGGCCTGTATCGATCCTGGTAGTGCGGCCCAGTGAAATTCCCATCTGCCTGTGGCCTTCCACTTCCACCCCCATTGGTGATGGGAGTTGAGGGGCTGAAACCATCATATGTCCCCAACAGTGAACAGCTTGGTAGGCAGCCCTCTTTTTGTGTTGCATCAGTGCTGCTTGTGTTGGAAGTCCTTCAATTGATGTCCCTTTCTGGGTGAAGAGCTGCTTTCTTGCCTGATAGACAGATTCCTGGCTGCTGGTGCGGTCATATAGCAATACAACACATCTCTTCAGAGGCTCCATCCAGTTGTCTATGGAGTCAGGTGTGGCAGCAAAGGCACAGAAGGCTTTTGTGACATCTTCAAAGCTCCTCCATGTATATGCAGTTTTCTTACCCCTGCCACCAAAAGATGACACTGTGTCACATCCAGTAAAGGCATGGAGCCCCGGCAAGGCGATACATCGTTCTGGACAAGGCTGAACTGTTCTCTTTCATGGCATCTATCTTGCTGCGTGTTTCCGCCTTTAAACTGTCAGGAAAATATAGATCCCACACAACATCCACTCTGCTGACATGCTCCAGCTTAGACAGGATGTATGGTGAGAACACCTTCTGTGAATATTTAGAAAAGGTCTCAGCAGCACCAGGTCGTAGCATGTTTACGAGCCCTATCAAGTATGTTGACCTGTACAATGGGGTTGGATTTGTTCTCTTGTGATGAAATCAGGTTCGCCAAACAGCCCACCAAGTCTGACTTGGTTCCAGTTCTTAGCTTGCCCATTTGTGACAATGACAGTGGACATGCCTGGTTTTTCGAGCTAAAAGAAACTCATCCAGACTTCCATCACGTATCTGGGATACAATATAAAGCCTAGAGAACAGGGAGCAGTCACTCTTCAGGGATGAGAGCTGTTGTTGGGTCCTGGACTTTTCTCGGACTGGAGGCCGGCTGAATAAAGGTAGGTTGTTCCTTTTGATGTTTTCTTTGATTGGCTTTGTCTGGTTGACCAGGCGTTCACTGACATAGGCGTCATACTGGTCCCGTCCAAGTTTCTCAACCTGGTTGACAGTGTCAATGACTGCTTCATCTGCAACGTCCGTAATATCTAATGCAAGAAGATCTACAGTGCTCTTTTCACAGAATGGATTGCCCATGTCTTCTACACTCACCGACCACTTTATGAGGTACACCTATTCAATTGCTTATAAAAACAAAAAGCTAATCTTCCAATCACATGGCCGCAACTCAAGGCATTTAGGCACATAGACGTGGTCAAGACAACATGCTGAAGTTAAAACTGAGCATCCGAATGGGGAAAAAGGGGTTTAAGCGACTTTTAACGTGGCATAGTTGATGGAGCAAGGCAGGATGGATCCATGCTTTCATGTTGTTTAGGTCATAAATGCATTGAGTTGCTGCTATGTGATTGGCTGATAAGTTTTATGTGTTAACAAGAAAACCGCTGTACCTAATAAAGTGGCCAGTGAGTGTATAGCGCTAGTTAGTTCTTTAACTTCTCTTGCAAACGCTAATTGTGCATGTTTGGTCTACTCGACATCAGGATGTGTGTCCTACAAGTGGACTGGTATCCCTCTGGCATAGTGGGTGTGTTCCAAAGCAAAGAACCAAGGCACGATCTTGGTCAGGGCATCTATATAGAGGAGGAAGTTGGCCTCTCTTATTGATCGCACATAGATCATTTAATCTATTTCTAGCTGCAGGACAATGGACCAGAAGTGGAACGGGGGACATGACAAAGCTCTTTCACTACACCAGTCGTCTAAGGACAGAGGATTATTACCCTCCTTCAGGTCATTTATGTAATCAGTGAAAGCCCTCAGCAGGAGAAGGTATAGGCTGCTGGCTGTGACCTGATGAGCATGGCAGAGGCGTCACGTGACAGGATTTCAGAAATTAATCTGCTGTCCCTGTTGTAGCAACTCCAGCTTGCACAAGTGCTTCTGTCCACACGCTACCTTCCAAGATGACGCCAAGTACCTTGACTGCTGCCATCTCAATGTGGAACCCACCAAACATCACAATAAAGTTATCTTCACCATGAGCTGCTGGCCACTGGATTTGTTTTGCCACTGCATACAGAGGTTGATCCAGAGTGATGATTGGTACCTGAGCAGGATTCAGAATATCCACTGCCTTCTTCACCACATTCATAGAATGGTGAATCATGGCGAACGGTTTTGGCTTGGTCATAGAAAAGGGGAAGTACACACTACATTGTGTAATTCTTGGTGTTAACAATGTTGTTATGCTTCAGTATGATTATTGTATAACATTTACACATAGTGAGATCCACTGTGAAGATCCCTCTCCATTCATGGCGAGCCTCCCAGTGTGATCCTTCCAGGACGAGGAACCGACCCATGAAATACTCCACATGTGGTAGGGCCGCACCAGTCGCCAGGATTCACACATCCATTGGACTACTACACACATCCTTTCTAAGAACTGTCACAGGACCAGTAAAAGACAGTTTAACAGAGAACAACTGACAGTGATTGATTAACCGGAAGTGGTCACAAAACATACAGACTAAAAGGACTATTGACAACACTTGTTTATTTTAAATGGCCCATGTTTTTATTTTCAAATAATGAACAGTATATGCATATGTGTTTTGGGTGTGACCTACAACTTTATGTGAGTAAAAGTTACTGCTTGCAACTTACCTTGCCTGGTACTTTCATTGTGGTAACTGTTTATATCACTTAGCTCCTTCGGAACCTAGAGCAATGTCGACTTACTCAGAGAGGGTTACACGGATAAAATAGCAACCTATCAAACAGGCTAAACTGATGTATTGTTCAGGCTTTGAAAAAGATATTTACTTTAGTTGTATGCTGACCTTATATGCTTACAATATGAGGTCAGCATACAACTCATGAACTGATTCTGTAATTCATGAAAATATGCATAACTCCGCTAATATTTGAAGGTTTTACCACAATTTTGTTCCCTGAATGCCAGATATATGAAGTTGGGTACTTTCTAGCATGTTTTAAATAGCACCACTGCCTTGTCCATCCTTGAAAATGTGGGATTAGACACCATAATCAAGATCCTAGGTGCTCTACAACCCAAGCTACTGGTACTATAAGAGCTGCTGGTGGCCATTTTTAAAAATGGCCGCCGTGGGGGCCATAGGAAAAATTGGCGATGGCCCTATAGCCAGAAATCTTCCTTAGGGCATGCTCTAACAGTGTGCCAAAGTTCATGTTTGTATCATAAAAAGCACAATGCATTCACATATCTGCTGGACTATAGGCTATTCGGAATGTCCTAATATGGCTATTTCAGTGGAGGAGTACTTCTAGAAAAATCTCATTAGAAATTGAACTGTAATATATATCTTCATACAACCACTGGTTATTGTTCAATAGCATCCTAGACAATACATAAATGGTATATTTGGCAGGGATTTATGTTTTGGTGATATTTGAGAGAAAAGTAAAGGAACCCTCTTTTCCTATCACCACAAAAGTACCATTTCCGCCTAAACTAAAGCTCTGTATACAGGACTCTATTTCAATAAATGTTTTGGTAAATTACATTCTAACTTTTTGGTGATGTGGGACAGACACCTGGTTAGTACCTCAGCAAATCTGATGAAGAAAAGAGTGAGCATTCCCAAGTTATGGGCTTGTTTGTCACATATCCCCTATTCGGAATGGCCTAATTTGGCTCTTTTTGAGGGACTGGGGTAGTTCTAAAGAATAACCAAAAAAACATATTTCGCCCAAAGATAAAAGTGCTCAAGAATCAATTTCATGAACAGGACATTCTAAAGATTTAAAAAATCATTGTTGAGGTTTGTTCTACCTCGGGTAGGGGTACCTGGAAATCTGAGGGCCCCTCCTGCTAGTCTATAAGCTAAGGTACTGATAACTTTACATGTCTTATAGTCAAAGAGCTCAGTCACTCATGTCAATAAAAGGTTCCAAAAAGGAATAGCCTAAATATAAGGAAATACATCATCATGGGCCCCTCAACTAGTAGGGGACAAATACAAAAGCAATTGTAAAGCAACAGCATTATTAGCTCTGTCTTAGGGGCTTCATGAGGGGCCTCTAAGGCCCCCACACATACAGGAATAAACTTTCTATGTGTAAATTCTATACTGTTCTTAAAAAGTAGCTATCCACCCTTTATCTGTTGAAATGGGTCTTTCCATCATATAACATGGGTCTGCAGACCAATCTACTGTTTTTGCAGTTGCAGAGTAAAGGATGCTGCCTGCTTGAGAAAAATCTGAAAAATAATGTTCCTTCTGCAGCTCAAGATTTGATTTAGCCTCTAAATTTTCCTCTCTAAGTGCATCAGATTTATGCATTTTACTTTAAAACGGTACAGGGGCCTATTATCTCATAATCCGTCGACGAACCAACTGGATTCCACAATCTTTTTAATTTTCGCATTATTTATTTAAAAATAAATAAATAAAATAAAACGGGGGGCCCCACACTAGGACTTGAAACGGGCCCCCAGATCGTTAAGGCCGCCCCTGTGATAATGACAGAACTGGACTCCTACAGTACTAAGACGACAGGCCAGTCATTTTCAACAATGAACATTGTGTGCACTGCCTCACACACAAACTCTCAGTTCAACCAAGTCCACAAACAAAAATATAACAATTTACAATAGCGTTTTTCTCTTACTATGCATGTTGCTTAGTGGGACTTACTTTTAGCATGGAGTGAGCTGAAGTGGCGCTGAAGATTTAAAGCCTTGAAATGCGCTAATGACGCCTGGCATATAAGGCAGAATGGCTTGGTATAACGTTCAACAAAAAATATAAACTCTCCCACTCTGTTTCGGAGCGAACTTGACACAAATTGTTTACTCACGGAAAACCTCCCTCCAAGCTGAGCGGGCAGTTTTAGGTTGCGTCCACACCAGTGGCGGCTCCTGACAATAATCTCAGGGGGGGCAATTGTTGCCATGATGGGTAAAATGACCCAAAATGAACCTAAATCAGATAGCAATGTCATATTGCATTTAACAGTTTGTTTGTTTTTCCTGTTCATCTGGCATAACCACTCTGGCAACATTAGACAAGCATTGTACTTACAGTAGTTTGGACTTTAAGTTAGTTAATTTCTTGAATAAAATTATTTTAGCTCTAAAATGATTTAATTATCCGGCTGTGGCCATCACAGATAACTTGTCATTTACCAGTGTGCTCCTCAGATAGGCTTCCTTTAAAAGTTAAGAGACCTGCTCTACAATTAATCACAATAATCTGATTGACTTGACAGTTGTGTTCTGATTAAACAAAAATGGATGCTGGCATAGCATATGTGCAATCATCACATTGGTTTGCGTTACTACTGTCTACCTTTCTTTATATGTCCATGCTGTCTACAGCACCGTTACTTGGTAGGCGGGTTTATGCCGCGGACGGACAGCAGCTGTCAGAGTAAACAGTCTATGGATCAGCTGTTGAACGGCGCAGGCTCGTCCATATGCAGATTGATGTTTAATGTTTGTTTTACCTTTTCTGAGAGATGATGCATAGGGGTGACGCCCGAAGTTATCCATGCGGTGTCTGTGCTGCCATCAGGATGGATTAAAAGCCAGTATACAGTCCATAATCATCATGCAGCGGCAGCAGAACAGAGCGTTAGCGCCTTAGCATCCTGCTAGCCTCGTTAGCCGTTGAAACGAGCCCCGTGAAAATCCGCGTTTATACGATCCCCCAATCCATCTTGGTAGATACTTGCTTGATGGTTACATTTTGTCTGGAAAGGACCTAGTCCTTTTAATGAGATGATCAAGTAGCTTGCCAGTCTAGCCTGAGTTGATATTAGTTATGTTGGTCTTGAAAATGACCGCTTTGGGTAGCATACCGGACATGTGACTGTATCAGTCACTGTAATTGGTTCATTGTTTACTGTACGTATGACGACAACACGTTAGGGCGATCACCCCCGGAACCCATAGAGATTGCATTGTGAAGCCTGCAGTTTGAAAAAAAAAAGTTTTACATTGAAGTCTATGAGAGCGCTCAGGGCGATTTTCAACCAGCCCGAAATCGCCCAGAGTGACGGTACAGAGCACAGACGCTGATTGTACTATGATATTCAGACTTAGATGCAGGTAAAAACTGTATTGAAATAATAAATTATGATTATAAATACAAAAAAAAAATATTTTTCATCATTATTATTATCATTATTATATTGTTGTTTTTTGCTGGTTTGGCTCAAGGAGGGCGTCGCCCTATCGCCCTCTATGGGCGAGCCGCCGCTGGTCCACACCAAACGTTTGCGAACGTTATGTTGCGTCCTCAATTAAACATTTGCGAACAGGCATACACATACACATTAACAAAATAAAAAATTAAATAATAAACAACATGTAAAACGAACGTAAGAGCCGCATGAAACGTTTGCGAACATGCACACACATAGGCCCACACAAAAAAAAAGTATAGAAAAAAAAAATTCAAAATTATAATCACAAAATTTGATATGAACTGAAGAGCCGCACGAAGCAAGGCAAAGAGCCGCAAGCGGCTCGCAAGCCGCGGGTTGGCCACCCCTGCCATAGGATAATGATGACATTTTAGGGTGAAGACTTGCTTTAAGGTAAGGGTAGACTTAGGTTAAGGTAAGGCATGTAGTGGTCATGGTTAGGCCAAATCTCCAGGAAATGAATGGAAGTCAATGTAAAGTCCTTACAACATGAGTAAAACACAAGTGTGTGTGTGTGTTGGGCGGCTGATAGGAGAAGGGCCCTATATCACCAGGATGTTTGTCTCATTCTTCTTTCATTGTGGTGTATAACAACAGAACGGAGATCCAACTCTGCGATTTAATTAAAAAAGGCTTTGGCATCGTTTTGTCTGCTTAGGCTCAGCCATGCATCGCTGGGTGGGTTCGAGACAAGGTTGAACAGCCAAAGCAGTGTGGAGCTGCAAACTAATTTTAATATCTTATGAACTTCATTCTTAATGAGAACCTCCCCAGGAGATTACAGCCCTTAGGACAATTCCCTCTGACAACAATCAAATACCTACAAAGCTGATGGCAGCTTAGTGAAATGATATAGTATAAAAAACAATATCTTATTATATCAGTGATTTATCTCATGAATATTACCCAGCGACACAAAACACAAACAGCAAGTTAATTAGCAAGCCTGACTGAGACGTGGCCCCATGTATCACTCACTTTGCTTGTTAAATCCTCAGGTGTTTTCCCATTTACTGGTACATGACTCATGCTAACAACTGGCCACAAATGGCAGCAAGGTACTTTCATGTTATAGTGTGAAAGTGTAGATTATTGGATTTTGCTGAAGGAATGGTTTGAGAAGTTTCCTTGGGGAATATTTGTGTCACCTGTCAAAAAAGTTAGGCTACTCGTAGCCCATAAGGGGTAGAAAGTGGGAAAGCTTTCTAGGGCCCAGACACCAGGGTTATTGCACATAACCTAATTTAGCCAACCTTTATTATGAACGCTATATTCGCGAAAAAAAGAGGGAACTTTCCAGGGCTTTAGACCCCTGGAAAATTCCTTAATATCAGTATTTCTGCCAGCAGAAGTGGATTTTCAAATCAGAGATACTGTAAATATTTCATCAAGTTTTGAGGTGTCTGTGGGCGCATTTAGCTCAGTCGGTAAGGCGTCCCCCTCCCGGGCCGGGCCCAGCAGCGGACCCGGGTTCGATTCCCACCCGCGGTCGTTCTCTGCATGTCACTCCCCTCTCTGCCCCATTTCACCTCTGTCTCTCTGCGCTATCAATAAAGCATAAAAATATCTTTAAAAAAAAAAAAAAAGTTTTGAGTCTTTGTGTTCTGCAAATTATTCTGTATATTTTATCTATTATTTTCTAAGAAAATCCGAAAATTACATATTTAGCCTTTAACCCTCTGAACCCTAAGGGCATTTTCTCGATTTTACATGCTTTTATAAATTACCATTTTAGAGGGCAAGTAGATAACATAATACCCAGGTGATTCATATTAAAATGTTCAGAACACTCTCAGCTCTCAGTGTGGAAGGTTCAATGTTGCCCTAGTCCAATGTAAAAAAAATATATTTTGACATAAATGTTGAAATTTGAAGTCCGATTTTTGAAAAATTTCAAAATTTGTGTGAAATAATACCTCTATTCATCTGATTGAATTATTTTGGCTCTTGAAATTGCTTCTCAAAAACATTAGCTTCTAAAATGTACTGGAATTTTTCCATAAAAAGGTTGGGAAGAGCAAAAAACATGACTAAAATGATCTTTTTGTCCAAACGTTTTTTGGTTCTTTGGTTCTCGATTTTACATGCTTTTACAAATTACCATTTTAGAGGGCAAGTAGATAACATAATACCCAGGTGATTCATATCAAAATGTTCAGGACACTCTCAGCTCTCAGTGAGGAAGGTTCAATTTTGCCCTAGTCCAATGTAAAAAAAAAATATTTTGACATAAATGTTGAAATTTGAAGTCCGATTTTTGAAAGATTTCGAAATTTGTGTGAAATAATACCTCTATTCATCTGATTGAATTATTTTGGCTCTTGAAATTGCTTCTCCAAAACATTAGCTTCTAAAATGTACTAGAATTTTTCCATAAAAAGGTTGGGAAGAGCAAAAAACATGACTAAAATTATCTTTTTGTCCAAACGTTTTTTGGGTTGAGATCTAAGGGCATTTTCTCGATTTTACATGCTTTTATAAATTACCATTTTAGAGGGCAAGTAGATAACATAATACCCAGGTGATTCATATTAAAATGTTCAGAACACTCTCAGCTCTCAGTGTGGAAGGTTCAATGTTGCCCTAGTCCAATGTAAAAAAAAATATATTTGACATAAATGTTGAAATTTGAAGTCCGATTTTTGAAAAATTTCAAAATTTGTGTGAAATAATACCTCTATTCATCTGATTGAATTATTTTGGCTCTTGAAATTGCTTCTCAAAAACATTAGCTTCTAAAATGTACTGGAATTTTTCCATAAAAAGGTTGGGAAGAGCAAAAAACATGACTAAAATGATCTTTTTGTCCAAACGTTTTTTGGTTCTTTGGTTCTCGATTTTACATGCTTTTACAAATTACCATTTTAGAGGGCAAGTAGATAACATAATACCCAGGTGATTCATATCAAAATGTTCAGGACACTCTCAGCTCTCAGTGAGGAAGGTTCAATTTTGCCCTAGTCCAATGTAAAAAAAAAATATTTTGACATAAATGTTGAAATTTGAAGTCCGGTTTTTGAAAGATTTCGAAATTTGTGTGAAATAATACCTCTATTCATCTGATTGAATTATTTTGGCTCTTGAAATTGCTTCTCCAAAACATTAGCTTCTAAAATGTACTAGAATTTTTCCATAAAAAGGTTGGGAAGAGCAAAAAACATGACTAAAATTATCTTTTTGTCCAAACGTTTTTTGGGTTGAGATCTAAGGGCATTTTCTCGATTTTACATGCTTTTATAAATTACCATTTTAGAGGGCAAGTAGATAACATAATACCCAGGTGATTCATATCAAAATGTTCAGAACACTCTCAGCTCTCAGAGAGGAAGGTTCAATTTTGCCCTAGTCCAATGTGAAAAAAAAATATTTTGACATAAATGTTGAAATTTGAAGTCCGATTTTTAAAAAATTCGAAATTTGTGTGAAATAATACCTTTATTCCAAGCCAACAGTTTCTTAACGCCCAATAGCACAAATAGACATTTGCCTCAGTAGGCTTCACATTTCTTCTCCACTGAGAAAAAAGTCCCTTTAACGGGAAAAATATTGAGAAATGTCATGGAGTGACAGATGAATAAATCCTTCTCCCAAGACGGACATCATGCAATAGATGTCACTTGTACAAACAATACAAAAAAATCATGAAGGAATACAATAATTGACTAATGTTAACATGCTAATACTAAAATAAAATATGAATAGTGTGGATGCAGGAGAACTTCAGATGCTGCCAGAGGAACGACCTGATCCACACCGTCTCGTCTCCACCAGGGAAAACTGGAAGAGAACAGACAGACAACAAATGAGCCAAGAAAAGTGAACAGGCACAAAAGACTATCCTAATGAGCGAAAGCATTATCCCCATTTACAAAGCATTAGCTTCTATAATGCACTGTCATTTTCCAAAAAAAGTTGGGAAGTGCAAAAAACATGACTAAAATCAAATTTGCCAAAATACAAATAGTCTCTTTCTCTACTTTGACCACATATGAGGAATTAAGCAAAATGAGACTGAATAATGACTTGATACCACATATAAAAAGGTCCATGGGATGTGTAATGAAAGGGACGCATCACAATAAATAATTTTTTACAAACAAACAATTAAGTATATGATTTGATTTGATTTGATTTGAATATTTTATTATTGTGTCATGCATTAGTATGCCCAGCCCACAAGGGCTTACAAGACACCATTATAAAACACAGACAGACCAAAAACAGATGCTAAACAATACTAACATTAACGATATAAACCATCCTGACGTTTCATCCAGGCTTTAGAAACAAAAGAGGCCAACTTATAAACATTAAAGGTAAACAAACATTCATCCTGACATCATCATTACTCCAAAATATTTCAGGGTTTTGAGCAAACAGTTCATTTACAAAAGGTCCTCTCAGTTCATCATAGAAGGGACAGTATAAAAGAAAATGAGATTCATTCTCCACTTCTCCTAGGTCACACAGTTCACACAGTCTCTGTTCCTCAGGGATATTCTTAAATCTGCCAACCTCAAGTGCCAGGGGAAGGATTCCCATTCTTAATTGGGCAATCAAGGATCTCTGATTTCTTGGTAAAATGGTTTTAACATATAATTCTGTTTCATAATTATGCTTGATCTGGATATATGTCCGTAATTTTGGTTTTAACATTATATCATTTAACCATTTTTCATTGAACGCGACAATGTACCAGCCTGTAATCTCTGCAGCCCATGGAGAGTTCTGAACTTTACTCCAAAGGAAAACTTTCTTATTGATCCTGTCATCTGACATATTAATAAAACGATTCCACAGTCTAATCATATCACACTTTCTCCTTATTATACCAGGAATCCAACCCATGTCACCCTGAGCAGCCAAAGAGGGAACATATTTATGAATACCCAGAAAACAACGTATAGCTCTGTTTTGTACTGCATCTGAAATCCTTCTTTCTTTAAATCCCCATACCCCAGCAGCATAATTCACAATGGGAGAAACACATGCATCATACAATTGAGAGTAAGTAGAATAACCAAGGTCTTTACATATTTTTAACTTGTTAACAACAGAACCCAAAGCTCTGCCAGCTGAATCAGCCAGGAGTTTAATTCCATTTTCATAACTCATAAATTCATCAAGTGGAAAACCTAAATATTTATAAACAGATGTATTTTCTAATGTCATATCAAAAAAAGTAAAGATGTTCTCACTTCTTGGGACACCTTTTTTTCTAAAATGAATGATCTGTGTTTTACTGTGATTTATAGACAGCCTCCATCTGCAACACCAGGTCTTTACTAAGTTTAACATATTCTGTAAATCATCCTCCGATTCAGCCAGCAGAACGATATCATCCGCGTACAACAGAGTACCCACAGTCAAATCATTCAAATGTATACCTAAATTAGCATTCTTGATTTCAAAAGCCAGGTCATTTATATAAAGAGAAAACAAACTAGGGGACAGGACATCACCCTGTTTAACACCAAAGGGTGTTTTAAACCAGTCAGTTTGGAAATCATTTACCTGAACACATGCAACTGAGGAACTATACAGTGACTTTAGAGCTTGATAGAATTTACCATCCACACCTGCTTTTAAAAGTTTTAAGGCAAGCAGATCTCTATTAACCCAATCAAAAGCCTTTTGGAAATCCACAAAACATACAAAAGTAGATTTATTTTCTGCAATTCTTGTCCTGACAATTGTTGAAATTGTATGAATATGATCAATGCAGGCTCGATTCCTTCTAACCCCATTCTGTTCATCCACTAAATATTCCTCTGTTTCCAGATACTCGGTCAGCCTAGCATTCAAAATACTGCTATACAATTTATACACTGTGCTAAGAAGGCTGATTCCCCTGTAATTGAGTGGTATCCTAGGGTCACTCTTAGATGACTTTGGGATAGGTTTGATAATAGACTTATACCACACTGAAGGAACAATACTGTGTTTGAAACAAAACCTAAACAAACAGAAAAGCATGTTCAAAAGAGGAGGTGACTTTAATACTTCATTTGGGATATCTTCCACACCTACTGCTTTTTTCAGCTTAGACTTATTTATAGCAGCTTTCACTTCTTCCAAGGTAATATCACAATTCAAAAATACATTTGGTGAATAGTTCTCTCCGCCCATATTTCTCTCTAAATTGTCCTTTTACATGCATCTTCAAGAAAAGCATCTTCAAAAATAGGTGGAATATTACTCCCTGAAAATAAATCAGCAAAATCGGTCTCCCACTTTTTAATTACACAGTCTTTCCTGCATTCCAGGACATCATTATTTAGGACAACTTCCATAGGTATTTTCTGTATTCTCCTTGGGCCTAGTTTATTAATTTCCCTCCAAAATTGTTGAGGATTATTAGTTTGTAAAAAATCAAATTTCAAGGACTGCCCTCTACTAAACTAGCCTGGTGCTACCAGACCATCGTACTTCATTTCATTTGTACAGAAGGTCTGGAAGTGCTGTAATTGGCAAACGTTCACTCATTTGGAGGCGGGTGTCTGTCGAAGTTTAAAACTATTGGATCTGCCCAGTGCCACTCTGGATTAGCCAACCAATCGCATCACGTTTGGTCGTCACGTGTGTCATGAGCCGGCTTTTGACGGTGCCTTCCAGTTGGACAGGGAACTCGGAAATTTCCGACTTCACTACAATATTGTAGTCTATGAATCTACCGGTACCTGGCAACAGTAACTTGTTAGAGCCTAACGTTTAGTTATTTGGACGAGAAAGGTTTTAGGCGTCCATACTTTCGCGAGCAGATGCACTGGAACACAGACAGGTCGGAACTCGGAACTACCAAGTCGGAAATCTCCTTCTTCCGAGTATAAAGGAACGCAGCATTCAACTGAAGCTGGAGCGGTCTCAGCCACTCCCTCTGTTCGCTGATTGGCACGATCGTAGATTCTCCGGAGAATCTGGGAAATGGGCTGTACACCCAGACTGACTACTGAAGGGAAAATGAAATTTGGCCGGAAGTAGGCGGGCGGGCAGAGCCAGGCTACTACTAAACCTCCTTTTATAGAACCTTAATTTTTTATCAAATATAAACTGTGCTTGCCTGTAATTTTCCCTCAGTTGTCGTTTCCTCACTGGATCACCACATCGAAGAAAGTTCTTTTCAGATATTTTTCGATCGTTCCACAGGTTTTGGAGCTCAGAATTCCAGAAAGGTTTAGCTAACTGCTTAAATTTGTATTTATTGACATGTTTATGTTGACATTTATCTATTTCTCGATTCATCATATCACAGAACTCATTGTACCACCGATCAACACTATTTTGTGTACTTTGACAGGATTCAAGTTGTTTTATTAACTCTAATAATGCAAAGCGACACATGTCAGAGGACAAAAAGTTATCAGGAAAAGTTCTGCATCTCTTTTTTGATTGTGAAACTGATTCATTTTCTTCTGTTATTTGAACTCCAACTTTAAATGTTAACAATAAAAGTGAGTGATCCGGTAGGTGACATCTTTCTCCAATAAGATTCATACAGGTTGCAACATTTTGATCCATAAGGTCTGTAGCAGTAATTACTTTTAAGGCAAGACAAGACTCAAGGCAATTATGGGGTGTGACTATATAGTCCACCACAGCTTTTCCTCTTACTGATAAGGAAGTAAAATTATCATCATTTCGATTTTTCCTACCATTTAGAACACAGCATTTAGAGTCCCTAAGAAATTCAAGGAAGGATTCACCATGGCTATTTAGTGACAGATCTAAGGCCACTCTCAGTGGAACATTGTCTAAATCCCCAATACAGTCCTCTTTATCCGAAATACGACTATTAAAGTCGCCACAAATATAAATTGCGTCTGTATCCAAAGAATAAACTTGAGTTAATAAACAACTGAAAAACGTGTTACAGTCTCTTCCCCTTACAGATCCTTCTGGGGACAAATAACAGGAAAAAATCACGAAACTATACTGCAGCTCTCGATGTTCAAACCGTACTCCAATTATGCCGTCCACAGACTTATCAACAACATTTATTTTAAAGCATTCAAAAAGTTCATTTTTAACTAAGAGTCCGACTCCTCCTGAACCGTATATGTTTGTTTCTGTTGTTTCCAAACCACGTGTAGTCAGTTAACTCAATAACACCATCACCGGATAAATGTGTCTCATTAAGGGAAATAATATCTGGATTTTGTGACTGCAACAATAAACTCCGGAGCTCGCAGTTTGCAGAGGTCCATCCATTTATATTCCAGTGCACAAGAGACAAACAGGATGAGTCATTTCTTACGGGTTGGGCAGCAGCTCCTCAGCGTCTCCATGCTCCGGTGCTCTGCTGGCCTGCTGCAGGTGTTGCTGCCTCAGGTGCGCCTCGTTTGATAAGCCTCCCGTTTCCCGACACGTACACATCCTTTCCAACTGGTAGATCCCGCAGAAGCATTTTAAAGTTTGATTCCATGATCCGCTCCGTGTGTGACTTAGCAGATTGGACAAACACTCTTTTGAACATCGGGTTGGATTTCAGGTTTTGTTTCCCACGGAGCACTGCCACCTTTTCCCTCACTGAAGCAAAAGCCACTTTCACCACACCGGGGCCCGGACCTCTGGCTCGCAATCTCTGCACTGCTACTGGCGTCAGGATTTGCTCACAAGCACAGCCTTCTTCAAACACTTCCTTTACTTTTTGGGCTAAATCTTCATCTTCGTTATATGGTAAACCCATGATGACGATCGTCACATCAGGGTCGTAATTGTTTGGGGCGCTGGAGTTGTTCGAATTAATTTTCTCCTCCAGCTGATCCAAGCGCGATTTAAGTGCGCCGATTTCCAAATCAATGTTGTCTTGTATTTCTTTAACACACTTCTTTAGTTCACCTTTCAGGATCTTCTCCAGCGACACGTAGAGCCCATCTACTTTGCTGTTTAGCTGTTTTTCAATATTATCCACTTTCACCTGAATCACTTTCATCTCTTTTAGGAGCAGGTTAGTGCCTGTCTCCTCCTCGTCCTCATCCCGCGCTCTGCCGCGTATTTGTTTAACTTTTTCAGCCATCTCAGATACAGTTTTAAAGTGTTATCTTCCTTAGATGGTAGAGTGTAGTCTTTGTCAAACAAATCACTGGTTCGTTTTACAAAATAATTCGTTTTTAACGCAGATAGCCTCAAATAAACTGCAAATGTTTGTCAGAGACACATGCACCACGTCTGGCCTGGTCTGTCGTCACTTCCTCCAAGTCCAAGTATATATAAAAACTATTTACGTATTTACTTTCCTAAATATAAAAACTTATTTATTTATTTTACAAAATAGAGTCCGCCAAAACGAACAATTTGAAACCCCACTTAGTAGGTTTGGCCTTCATGTATTGAGTCATTCCGGTTTTAGCCTTTGAGGCAACCATCCTTTCATCCACGGCCAGGTTTTTGTATGGATGAAAATAGGTCTTTGCTGCGGTTTTGATCAAATTGAGGAGAGGTTTGACCCTGAAGAGTTTGTCGAATTGTGGCGTTCCCTTCTTCCTATCATTGTTTACATCTTCATCTGGATCACTTATGTGTAAGTTCCAGGAGATGACACCAAATCTGTCCCTACTCATGACTGTTGCGGCAAATGGACAGGTTAAACTGTGGTTCTGCCTCCAGTAATCAGCAATGTGGTGTAGTCTAACCAGGGCCATGTAAAAGAGGAATCCAATGTACTTGTAAAACTCCTCAACTGTCAAATCAGTCCATTTAAACTTTTTACCCATGGCAATTTTTTTGGCAGCCTGTTTGTTTGTGTTGCTACAGAGTGTGTGTACAGTGTGTGGAGTGAAAAACAATTTGAAGAGCTCAATTGGTGTGTAGAAGTGCGTGCCTAGCTGTGGGCCAGGGGTGCGTGCAGGTTGAAACCTGGAGACAGGAGGAGCGGTGTCCTGGTCTTCCTCAGTCTTCCAAGCCCACTGCTGCGTAGTGGGTGCTGGTGGAGTTGGGACACGGGACGTCTTTGCGGGTGGTTCTCCTCTTCTCCTGGACCTGGTGCTGCCACAGATTCACAGAAATCAGTCTCATAACAAAACTATTCAAACTTCACAACTTGTATTTGCAAACAACAGTGTAATAAAAGTTGATGCAAAAACATTTCCATTCTGTACTATTTGTAAATTGTAAAGGGAAATACTTTAACACAGAATACACACCTATTACTATTATTTTCAAACAAAAGTAGTGCTATCAATAGAGAAATCAGTCCCTGTAATGTCAAGAATGCAAAATTCAAGCTAGCTTACATTTACACACAGAGCTTCATTTGCAATTTCTAAAATAAATTATCTTACCCGTCTTCGGACGCAGTTTCAACAGAGGGTGGGAGGGTCAAAGTGCTGGGCACAGCCAAGTCAGTCCTCTCTGTATAAAATAAGGACATCAACGTTTCATTCTCCATTAATCAGACAGACATTTCTTGCTTTATAGATAGATTAATGAAACTGTAAACACCCAAACAGAGTTCATCTAAGAAGTAGGGCTGTCAAGCGCCGATTAAAAAAAATAATCTAATGTTTTGAACCTAGCCTACATTGTTGCACCCACTAAATCAATAATGCACAGACACTGCGGAGAATAAAGTAAGACTATTGAAATATATTTCTATTCTCTACCTTTTGAAAACTATTACTGGTTTTCAAACAACAGAAGGCTGGCGACAAGGGTATTCAGCTCTGTCACGTAAGTTCCAAAAAAAAAAAATCGTCATCTCACGGACGCAACATTCAAGCTAGTTTACATGTTCACACTTAGCTTCCATTACAAAAACAGACGTTTTGTCAAATAAATGCTCTTACCCGTCTTCAAATGGATCCATGTCATCTTCATATTCCTCTTCGTCAAAGCCCTCAATGTCGGAATTGGCGTCTTCTTCGTCACTGCTCCTCTGAATCTCGTCGCGGGCCTCAGCTGTCGAACATCCGCGCCATGGTGAAGTCGAGCATGAATAGTTGTCCTTTGTGCAGTGATATCTGTGAGGGAATTTTGGGTATTTAGTTGTAATATTAATGGAAAGATTGATAGGTCATATATGCCTATCTTGTGTTCTGTCTCTCAGACTCTAGGTCAGCCTTGTTGCCTGTTAGGAGACAGTTAGGTCAGTTGGATAGATAAAGTCTCATCTCCTACGACTCCAGAATGTTGTGGTTCACTGTGTTCAGCTCTGAACCAAAACATTGGTACACTTGGTGCCCGAGCCGGGGAGGTGATAGAGATAGCGCGAGGTTAAAACACAGCTCTAAGCATGAGTTTGGCAGAATTGAAGTGCAAGTCACTAGAGTTGCAGTCCGGTTCTCCTTGGCCAAGTCTGTAATAAATATTGCTTCATAATTCATCCAAGTCTCCTGAAAATTCTTCCACCTGAGTTGACCTCCAACCTTAAACAGAACTTCCATCACAATTGTTGTTTGACAAGTAATGGGGAGGTCCTTAGTGATTACACTAAGTTGATTGGATGGTTTTTCACAAAATCTGACAGCAAGCAGCTCTACCAATCACGCAAGGGAAAGGGCCGATGACGTTTTCGCAAAATGTTGATTGACAAGCGGCTCAGCAGTAGCGCAAGGGAAAGGATTGATACATTTTCGCGCCTCTCAGCAACATATCTCTGGCTGTGAGTCACGTATACTATCGCGAGAATATATCCCGGAAAGGGCAGAATCCCAGCTTTCCGGGATATTTAAACCACATTGCTGCGATTTAATAATGTTAAATAATTTATTAAAACACAACGAAATCACCGACAGAACGCAGTACTGCGGGAAGGGTTAAACGAAGGTGGCAGATGGTTGTTATACTGAGCTTCTGGTAGCAGTGCTATCATGGTAAACCCCCCTGGTGGACACCTGCTCGTAGCATGTGTCCACCAGGACTTCTGCTCCACTGAGGAGACTAAATGTAGACAATAGTGTGTACATTTGAGTGTGAGGAGAGAGTATACCCCTTTGTGTGTTTCCCATGATACACTGACATCTGAGGACAGGCGTTGCTAGGAGACTGGCTGGAGCAGTCCACTTTCCAAAGTAGGAGACAACCAACCTTCCTCTAAGGGAAGGCTAGTTAGCCTAGCTTGCTGAGTTTAGCATTGATTATATATCACTCATTGTTTATTTGGCGCTGTGATTATTCACAACATCACTTTCATCTAGTTGATTTCTTAATAGCATTGACACAAATATGTTTTTATAAAGGTCAGCTATGATGCAAAAGGCACTTTGTCATGGTCTTCAACATTGATATCAGTCCCCGATGTGTCTAGAGACTCAAAAAGCAGGAGGAAAAACAACCCTCTCTCCATCAATTCACCACGCCTTTCTGTAAACCTGTTTCTATAAACACCAGCCATCATTAGCACACCCCCAGATCCCCCTGAATCTAACTTGCAGTTTGATTCAAAACCAGCAGTTAGATGTACGATCAGTCAGAGCAGACTGGGCTTTTAGGAAGGCGGGGCTTAAAGAGAAAGGCTCTAAAACTGAGCTTTTCAGACAGAGGCTGAAAAGTGATGATTCATCAGTGGCACTCTGGATAAATATAAATGGGTTTTGTGCACACAACACCATGAAAACAGTTTCTAGTATAAATCCAAATTACAGTTTTGAAACTGATAATGAGCATACTATGTGACCTTTAAAGCCACCATTGCATAGTTGTTGTAATATCAATGCTTTTGTAAAGGAGGAAAAGGTTTAGTGGTTAATAGCACGTGGCTATGGGCAAATCAAATCCTTTACTGTGGCCTAAAAACAGCAAAGGCTGGCACTGTTGAATATGATCCAGGGTTGTAGCCTTTTAGGAAGGCTGTTCCGAAGATATCACTGCAACCAACCCGGCAGATGGTCAGGGCTTAACTCTATGGGTCTCAGGAGGCTACAGCCAACATTTTGGACTCGCACTTACCTTGTTGTGTCTTTGTGAGAAAAAAACAAGTTAAATACTAAAAGAAAAGACAGAAAGGGGTATCTGAGTGGAGATAGTTTTGAAAAGCAGCAAAATTTACTTTGGAAAATATTTAATTATTATGCTTTAATTTAGGCTGAAGCAGCCTTCACAAGTTTTCTTTCTACTACAGACAACGGAAGCACTAATAAAGCTGGTCCACAGAAAAAGCTCTTAACCCTGCGGGCCATTCAAAGTACAAAACAAAACTGAGAGCGGCACTCACCACTTGAGCTCCAGCTTTTTCCTCAACAAAGCCCTAATTCCTGCTGACAGCTGCTGCACATATCAGACAGAGTGCTCTCAGCAAACAGAAAATGTGAGGAACAGAATGTAATTTCATGCACATTTTACCATTTTTCTTTACATCACTTAAAATAAATCCAATTTAAGGTCACATAGACAATGACTGAATACCGACTGAATACCAAGCACCAACTTGACAACAGCATCATGAAATATGCTCAATGCGAGCTGATGACAACCTAATGCAAGTCCATTTTAACAAGTGCCAAGCGACTCATTTTTAAAACATATATGCATGACAGCAGGGATTTATGACATTTGCTTTTAACAAGTATGCAGCCTGGGCTTTCCAACTTTTAATGGGTTTTATTATTCCCACCTGCCAAAGCTATTTTAGTGTCTGTATAAACATATAACTGTGATGGACGATTAATCAAAAGTAAAATAGTGCTGCCGGCACTAACTCGATAATTCCCGGCGCAAGAAGCAAATTGACTTCTGTACAAAGAGAGCATGGCTTAACATTACTCGTTCTACTCAGGTATTACAATTGAGAAATTCTGACCTTAATGCAGAACTTGTCAACATGAGATTTTCGTAACAAAGAGAGGAACACTTTACAGACAGGGCCGATCAACTAGGTTTCAGGCTAAGAGAACTCTGGTCTAGTGTATTGAACTGGAATGTGTGCCGTGTGATCACATCCTTTCCCGTGTTTCCCATCTATCGATACAGATAACTGTCAAATTGAATGTCAAGCTGCACAAATCAATATTTCTTACACTGGTAATGAGTTATGTGAGCGGCGTCATTCGTAACAACACATCATTAGATCATGCCCCTGGACTCTGCAGTGTGTTTGTCTGTGACAACAACAGGGTTCCAGAATCACTGACTGCACCTTTATTGAAGTACTACATTAATTAATTAAAGGTGAAGTAAGCGATTTATATATGTTATATAAGTGTTAAATCGCTCTTTAGTCATACAGTGATCGCTTATAAAGTGTGCACGTTTCGTAAAGCCGTTCTCTCCGTCGCTCACTCTGCATGTCGGCAAATAAACTTTTCGGAGATCCCACTACTGCTAACCAATCAGAAAAGAGAACGCTACAAACCGGCACCTGTCTCACATCGACAGATGGATGAATGTGTATGCGGCTATAATGGCGGAGCAGGTAAAAATCCTTCCCAATGTCTGTTTTGACGTTTTATCACACTAATTGATCTGAGATGATGCTAGATAACTCGCTGCTTGAAGACCGCAGTGTATTTATGTTGGGACGAGGGAGGGAACTGTTGTCACTGACAGGAAGTTAGCTAAACTGGCCATTCCACTTACTGAACCTTTAATGCATTTTCAGGCATGATTTCATAATCATTCGTGTCGTCCTACAGTGATATAAGGTGTTACCAAGCAAAGCTTAGTGGCAGGAACATGTACAGTAGGTAAATAATATAAAAAGCAGTCAGGTGAACAGTAAGAAAGAATAACACAGTGGAAAAGAAGGAACTAGCATATAACATAGAAATGATTCTGGTACGTTTCGTGTGTGGCTGATGACAGAAGTGAGAACACATGAATAAGGAGGCCTGGTGGTTTAGTCTGAGGGAGTCTGGTGGACGGCTTGATGATGGAAGGTCTGGGGAGCTGGGAGAAAGTACGTGGCATTAGAGAGGGCTGAGACAGGAACCTGTTACAAAGAGCAAATAAAGAGGAAAGGGGATGGGAAAGGGATCGAGAGGCAAAGTGTTTGCATTGTCGAATTGTGTTATTTTAGATTAACAAAAATACGGCCTTAGTTTCAGCTTTCAAATTCGCCTCAACCAGACAGGTTGAGTTGGGTCAGCACTGAAACCGTGGGCTGGGTTCAGGTTTTGGTTTAGATCCCTACAAAACCCCAAGAAAATCAGCTGATACGGCGACAGTTAAAACAATCTAAAAATACATAAATGAAACCAGTTCTACTGTTAGTAGCAGTCATACTGTGTCTTTTATTTGCTCTTTATTATGCCTAGATGTGGACAATTCCAAGTTGAACAAATGATCAACATCCATAAAAGAAGACTCAAACTGGATTGAACTTGTATAGCTACTGTAAACAATAAATCCATGGTTCCTGACCGGTGAACACATGTAGAGAATGTGTTTGTGCATAATTAGCAGTCCTCCCTTCTCCCCGCTCTAGTTCTAATCATCACAGTCAGTGCGGTTACATGGCACAACTAGATTAGATTATCATATATCGAACTAGACACTGAACGGACCGTGTCACTTGTGTAGGGGGTCAAACCTATGGACAACCCTATGCTGCCACCGTGCGGCCAAAACAATGCAGTACACCCTAACCTTTCAGGTGGGTGTGCCCAAACGCTAGCCTGAAGCCCCACCCCAGATGACCCCGGATGACGCCGGGACTTCAAAAGCACCCCCGCGGCATTATTCTGCCTTTCTGGTGGCGGCGTTAGCTGACCCGTATAGAAACAACAAGTCTGTACAGACCCACAAGGGCCCTCTTCAGCCCACAACTAACCACCAGGTGTTTTACGAAGACTATCTCCTGCGGCCGCGGTGATACCTGAAACAACAGTGTGAGTTAAAACTGTTCCTTTGGAACGACCAGAAGAACTAGGAAACAGGCGGGTTTACCGAGAAACCTGCCTTTGGACCAAGGACGTAAGCCGGTCGAGTTGTCCCCGACCGCAACCACTACACCCGGGAAGCAGGCGAGTTTACCTAGAAACTCAGCCTTTCGGACCGCGGACTGGACCCGACCGAGTTGTCTACGATCGGAAACCCCCCCGCACAAAATCAGCGAGCCCTTTGCCTTTTTCCTGCGATCTGAAGACCGCAGAGATCACCTCACCAGCTCCTGGAACGCCACAGGCACGGAGCCTCCGTTGTGTGAGCCCAGTCCGGAAAGGATTGGCTGTCCGCCATAACGACGACGAGCAGAGGAAACTAGCTTTCCCCACAAGTGAGATTTTGGCATAATAATTACCTGGGCAGATGTTTAGTTTAGTATTACTTTTTAAAGTGTGAACAATACTGTTTATTTTCGATTCTGTGTTTGCTATTTTTGAACAAGCTGTGATCTATCCCTGTTTGTCCTCTCACCAACGGAGAGTCAGGACGTTCAGCTGGTCGCTTCATTCAACGCTGCAGTGTGGTTTTTGAGTCTGCTGTATCTTTCTTTCTCCCCCCCTTCGCGCTCAAGCGTGTTCTTTCCTCCTCTTCCTCTCCTGCACGCACGTACACACACGTTAGATAACCCTTATGGTGGTCTTTATTGGACATAATTGGTGTTAAGTACTTTGATATAATCCCGTTTAAAGGATTATCCCCCCCGTTCTAACTGGGGGGACGGTTATTGTTGCCTCTTCTGCAAACTCGTAGGTCCTGACAAAGAGATATGACTGAGGCTCTCTTTTCCAGGCAGGGGAGTGAAAACTCCGACCCTGAAACGATGTCTGACCTAGTGTCACGACTGGTCCAGTTCCCGGGAGCACGGAGGGAACAGATTGACCGCCTAAGCCCGTCAGAGTGTGAAGCTGAAATTGAGAGCTTGACACGCTATATCAATAAAGGAGAAGGGAAAAGCACCATCCAAGATTTGGTCGGAGAGTTGTTTTTGTTGGCAGCGCATAAATCAGAGATGCGCGAATCAGCACTCCATTTTGAAATGGAGAGGCGCGAATCAGCACACCATATTGAAATGGAGGCTGCTAAGCAAGCTGGCAGAGACAGAAGCAACCTCAGTGACAGGCTCAGCGATCTGACTGCCCCCTTTCAAACCATGGAAAGGGGGCAGGACTCTGCTCAGCACCCAGTTGTCCGCAGTACAGTGTACCTCATAGAAGGAGGGAACCGAGCCCCCAGTCCATCCGAGTCGGTCACAACCGACATACCGATGGACCAACAGGCCCCCTTTTCACCATTAAAGGGGGGGTGTAAGCAGGTTCACAGTTTACTGGAGTCAGACTCAGTAATCAGGCCGGTGGCCCGGGGAGTGCCATACCCTGGGAAACCAGTGCAGGCCGTGAGCTGTGATAAGAGCCTGGTCAGCCACTCACACTCAGAGGCAGCCTTCACAAAACAGGCTTTACTGAAAACCAATGTCCAGGAAAGGGCACTCTTTCAGTACTTTCCTCTCTTGGTACTGTGGCCAGATGAGTCTGGACTCGCTCAGCCCTGCAGTCAGCTTTTCCAGAACTCACAGCTTTTAGCCTCTGTGCTCAAAGGCTATTCTCTTCCTCCTGTGAAATCATCACAGAGCCCACTACAGGCCATCGGAACGGGCATTCTTCCCTGGCCAAGTGGAGAGAACCGGTTCACGCCCCTCAGAAGCGTGCTACCAGCATTTGTCCCCTCACTTCCCTTGAGGGAAGACCCTCTTACTTCAGGCCCAACTCTTTTCCAGGAAACCCCTGACTCACAGGCTTTGTCTCAACCATTGCCAGGTTTCGTCGGATTAGACCAACAGGCCCCCTTTTCACCATTAAAGGGGGGTGTAAGCAGGTTCACAGTTTACTGGAGTCAGACTCAGTAATCAGGCCGGTGGCCCGGGGAGTGCCATACCCTGGGAAACCAGTGCAGGCCGTGAGCTGTGATAAGAGCCTGGTCAGCCACTCACACTCAGAGGCAGCCTTCACAAAACAGGCTTTACTGAAAACCAATGTCCAGGAAAGGGCACTCTTTCAGTACTTTCCTCTCTTGGTACTGTGGCCAGATGAGTCTGGACTCGCTCAGCCCTGCAGTCAGCTTTTCCAGAACTCACAGCTTTTAGCCTCTGTGCTCAAAGGCTATTCTCTTCCTCCTGTGAAATCATCACAGAGCCCACTACAGGCCATCGGAACGGGCATTCTTCCCTGGCCAAGTGGAGAGAACCGGTTCACGCCCCTCAGAAGCGTGCTACCAGCATTTGTCCCCTCACTTCCCTTGAGGGAAGACCCTCTTACTTCAGGCCCGACTCTTCTCCAGGAAACACCTGACTCACAGGCTTGGTCTCAACCATTGCCATGTTTCGTCGGATTAGACCTGACAGTCTTTTCTTTTCCCCCGGTTGAGCTCAGCAACCGCTCAGCAATCTTGCTGGTCCAGAACCAGACTACTGCCAAGTCAGCCGGGACTGCAGGCCGACCCCTCGGTGGGCCAACCCACAGCTCCGGCCCTGTTTTCACGCCAGCAGCATGGCTCTTGGGAGAGCCGCCTCCCCTAACAGGGAGGATGAGCCTTAGCTCCATCTCTATCACCCTCCAGGGTGAATTGTTTGCTGAGGTTTTTACTGGAAGTGCTATCAGACATGGTCTTATGTGCCCTCGCTTTGTCTCAGGTGTTGCAGTCTCGGGTAGTTTCTTTAAGTACTCACAGGACTGTAGAGCTACTAAAACCCTTTTAAAGTGGCGTTGGACGCCCAACCACTGTCCACCCTCATTAAAAGGGGGGTAGGACACACCTCAGCATGTCCACCACTGGTTAGGTAGCAGGGTCTCCATGTTAGAATCCATAACCCTGCCTACAGATACACTAACCTCTCCATACTGATTTCATATGACATCATGATACTATCACTAAGTTATCAAACTATGTTCTTGAGCTGTCCCACCAAGGGCCACTGTACGCCTAGTGTCCTCCACCATCTCAATCCAGACACACTCTAAGATCGAGATGATGGATGCATTAAGAGGGTAAAACCTCCTTATTGACGACATCCTTCGCCAGAATCCCTTGGCTGAAGGAACCAAATTAGTATTATTACAAATTAATCTAAATTAGTCCCTGTCAATGTACCAAGATAGTTTTGAGACAGCCTTCGGGTTCACGTTTTAGTGATTGTATTATCATGACATTATTTGCATTTTCCATGCAACCAATACAGGTACTACACAATACATTGAACGATATTACACAGATCAAACCACTTTTTAAGCAAGACACAAACACCATCACCATACTGATTCCAGCTACCCAAGCTATCAGTTCTTTTCTTTTCCTGTCCCTTTTTCTCCCTACTCAGGAGCGAACACCCCAGGAAAGAGCTGTGATGTGACTGTTGTGTTATTGGTTTTTCTTGTTTTCCTTTTCTTTTATTTGTGTGGTATTATGAATTGTTTTGATAGTCAGTTAACATCTGCCCAGATGTGCCAAAATCTTTAGAACTGCCCAGGTTTATGCCAAAATCTCAAAGAACTGTGAAAGTACCTTCAGGAAATAACAGGAGGATACCACTCCACGTTGCCTTCATCGTGGACCATGGATTATAACAGACGAGTTGTCATCAGGAACTATGAACTGTTTAACCCTTTTGTTTTGATCCCAACGCAGGTCCCCCTAACCCACATTGAGACCAAAATGGGGGATGTAGGGGGTCAAACCTATGGACAACCCTATGCTGCCACCGTGCGGCCAAAACAATGCAGTACACCCTAACCTTTCAGGTGGGTGTGCCCAAACGCTAGCCTGAAGCCCCACCCCAGATGACCCCGGATGACGCCGGGACTTCAAAAGCACCCCCGCGGCATTATTCTGCCTTTCTGGTGGCGGCGTTAGCTGACCCGTATAGAAACAACAAGTCTGTACAGACCCACAAGGGCCCTCTTCAGCCCACAACTAACCACCAGGTGTTTTACGAAGACTATCTCCTGCGGCCGCGGTGATACCTGAAACAACAGTGTGAGTTAAAACTGTTCCTTTGGAACGACCAGAAGAACTAGGAAACAGGCGGGTTTACCGAGAAACCTGCCTTTGGACCAAGGACGTAAGCCGGTCGAGTTGTCCCCGACCGCAACCACTACACCCGGGAAGCAGGCGAGTTTACCTAGAAACTCAGCCTTTCGGACCGCGGACTGGACCCGACCGAGTTGTCTACGATCGGAAACCCCCCCGCACAAAATCAGCGAGCCCTTTGCCTTTTTCCTGCGATCTGAAGACCGCAGAGATCACCTCACCAGCTCCTGGAACGCCACAGGCACGGAGCCTCCGTTGTGTGAGCCCAGTCCGGAAAGGATTGGCTGTCCGCCATAACGACGACGAGCAGAGGAAACTAGCTTTCCCCACAAGTGAGATTTTGGCATAATAATTACCTGGGCAGATGTTTAGTTTAGTATTACTTTTTAAAGTGTGAACAATACTGTTTATTTTCGATTCTGTGTTTGCTATTTTTGAACAAGCTGTGATCTATCCCTGTTTGTCCTCTCACCAACGGAGAGTCAGGACGTTCAGCTGGTCGCTTCATTCAACGCTGCAGTGTGGTTTTTGAGTCTGCTGTATCTTTCTTTCTCCCCCCCTTCGCGCTCAAGCGTGTTCTTTCCTCCTCTTCCTCTCCTGCACGCACGTACACACACGTTAGATAACCCTTATGGTGGTCTTTATTGGACATAATTGGTGTTAAGTACTTTGATATAATCCCGTTTAAAGGAGCGAGTGATTTCGAAATCCCCCGCCCCAGTCTTCTTCTTGGCCCTTTGTTCTGAAATAGACGCCATTTTGAGTAACCGTGGTAGCTACTTCCCCCTACCGGGTGGAATTAGAATAGCCTAGCCGGCAGCCATTTTGTGGCATTAAGAACCTGCTTTCGATCGCCATCTGGTGCCTGTCGTCCTAAGTCACGTGGGAGCTTCCCCCCCGTCCCTTTCCTTGCTTCGCGTCACACACACACACACACACACACTCACTCACACACACACACACACACACACACACATACACATATTGGTTCATGGCTGTATAAATAACAATGTTCTAGACGTTTTCTTTGATTAAGTGGATTTGCTTTATGCGTATAAAACGGATGTTACCTTAAGTTTCATTGTGTTTAAAATAAATGTTCTTATATTGTAACTAGAAGTGTTTGTGATTTATTTGTGTGGATATTATTGGAGTGTCAACAATCAACAAGTAGAAGGATTCTGTAGCCTTCAGAGTTTAAGATCATATTACCAAATTTATAATAGTAATTATTTGATTACATTATTATATGGAAATGATCATTGAGACTAGGATTTATTAATGTTGATTCCTTTAACTGAACATTAAAGTAATCAATATTTAAGAATAAACCATTGATTAAACGAGACAATTTGCTATTATTTTTCCATTCTTAAAATGAATGGTGGTGCCCCTTTTCAACTTTAATAAACTATTAAAGTATTACTAATCATCAGATTAATTTCTAATAGCAGAATTAATCTGAACCACCTGTACCCGCTACACTTGTCTGAGTTTACATGGCCTTTCAGGAATCGGATAAATGTCCAATGCAATGCTGTCTCCATTATGCTAGGTGGCGCTGTAGCCCTTTCAACCATGCTTTCAACAAGTGTTGAAAGAGCCACGTCCGGTTCTCTTCCGGCAACAACCCCCATGGTGTAGCCTATCACGCGCAGGCACACAAGCACAGAACGAGATGTCCGATATGCGATGTCTGATCCCTGTATACATGCAGAGAGAATGCCGACAATGAACGACTTATCTAGGTGTTCTTATCCGACTTCTCTTGTCCGTTATTGTGCCGATTTGTGTCCGAAGTAGATCGGATAAAGGTGTTTACATGCAGTTTAAAAGTCATGTTGAAGTCTTATTCGTTTAGTTACCCGATTATGAGTCTGCATGTAAACGCACTGAGTGAGAAACGGTAATGGGACTTGACAGATCATTGGATGAGTATTTTGATTTTAATTCAAACTAACTTACCATGAATGTACAAGGGAGCTGTAGGACTGCCATCAAAGACAGGGTGAGCCGAAGACATGCCAGAATAGTGTTGAGTCATCCATATTGATACCATATGAGCATGTCATGCCAATTGAACTTGAAAAGGACCGACTCCTATCTCCTTTCAACAGATTGCTATGACTGGTTCTGCTATATGTGACAGCCAGTGAGATAAGAAACAACTCCCACAGTTTGTGTGGTGCGTCAGCAACTGATACTGTATATCGACACATCTCTTAGCTTGGAATATTAATCCATGTATTATGTACCCAAACTGATTCTTCATCATTGTTGAATTAAGGCGGTCATGCAGGACCAAGCAAAAGGTCCCTGCGTACAAACTTAGCCGTGGGAATCATTGATTTTGTCGTTAATGTATGCACAACCACAAGTCGGAGGTGTGATGTCAGCATAAAATGCCATATGGAGTGAGCAGAATATGGCCCTGAGCTGCACAAGTGAGAATGAGAGAGAGAGAAAAAAGGCTAATTAATGGGGTAAATAAAGTCTCAGCTGACAGCAGTAAATGTAATTGTATTATGCTAATAAAACTCAAAGGGGCTCTCGTGCCGTACATGCACACCGGCGACTCCAATTCAGAATTGGAATACAAAGGAATATTGGCATCTTATTCTAGTTGCTTGAAGTGCTTGGCTGATTTATATTAATTTGTATGGATTTCCCGTGCAGGTTTCTTGTAAATAGCAAATTACTGCAAAGCTGGGAGATTTCATAGCTTTCATTGCCAAGTGGTAATGAGCGGATTTATGACAACAAAGTGTACAATTTATTTTTATGTAATGAGGTTCACACTTGGGTGATTCTCGCAAAACTAGACTTATGAGGTGTCATGAAGCATTTCTAGGATAAAAGTTAATGCTATCAAAATAATAAGGATACCATTATAAACATCTTTTCATTTACTATTTTGCTCATGATTTCAAATGACCATCATAAATACACATTTTTGTTGTTTTTTCACATTTAAGGGAAATCTCTCATTACCAAAACGTGTCCATAACTGGATTTGGGTACTACGAGATGGAAATATTAGTAATTAAGAAAGATAAAAAGGAATAAACTTCAGTGTATGTTATAGTATAAACAGTTACAGTGAAGAAACATGATGTATTTGGTAATCATTGATAAAGGTAGTGGAAATAATAAGGAATACAAATGTGTCCAAGACCAATTTTCAATCATTGTTTAAGTCATCAAGGAACTTACATTCGCAAGGAATTTTGTTGGAGGGGACAATATTGACTGTAACACTCAACATGGCTACATGGAAAGCAGTTGATTTTTTATCTCTCCAGATAATGTCATGAGCTGCATTCCATTAGTAGTTGCACTTCCCCTCGTTCATTTACCCTCAGCCCTTGGTATGACGTAACAGCATACGTTGAACGGAGGGAACTTGAGTGCGGAGGGAGACTGGGCGGGGGAGGAGCGGGGGATTTAAATGAAACCCACTTGCCCTTGTACTCGCAATGGACCGTCAGTTACATAGGTAGTTCTGAATGAAAATAATACAGAATTATAACATTCTGCTAAGGTAGCCAATATTGCAGAAAGCCATTTCCATAACATAACAAACATTGAATTTCGACAGGGTAACTCAGATTATTAAGATATTGTTACTTACACGTGTAAATTGTTTGCGCCGACGTATTTTCTTATTTCTGTTAGTTTTAACCAAAAACATTTGTTTTAAATAGTCCTATAATTGGCAGCAATCAGTGTTATAGCAGCAATGTGTAAACTGCAATACATTCACTGGATTGTTCCTATGGAAATAGGATAGGCTAATTGAGGCGTTTTGGAATATATTCATATATATATATATTAGGGCTGTCAAAATTAACGCGTTAACGCAGGGTGATTAATTTCTGGAATTAATGCGTTAATTTTTTTTAACGCATTTAACGCATGTGCAGAATGATCCGCCCCGTGCATCCCACCCGCTCTACACTACAGTCACTCTAACGTTGTGGCTGACCCAGGATCAGTAGCTGCGCACAGCCAAACATAGCAGCACGCTAGTCTGTGTTTTAAACTACTAACCACGGACCTATAACTGCTGCTAACGGCCATGTCTGTGTCGCGGCTGGCAGTTGCTCTCGGAAGCAACAGGAGAAACATTCTGCTCCGTTCACGGGAGGAAACAAACGTCTGCAGTTTTCAGAGGTGTGTGTACGTGACAACAACGTCGGCTACACACAAACACACACACTGTAGCGGAGGAAACTGGTGGATGTAGCCTACCGGTACCGCGCTGATCTGCTTGTATCACAGGTTTCACTTAAGAGGTGTCGGCCAGAACAGCACTTATGGCCAAAAACGTCAGACTATAAGCATGAGACTAGGAGAGGAGGAGTAGGGTTTATCCGCTCTTTATTTTCCTTCTTTCACAGACACAGCAGCATAGATCGCAGGAAAATAAACAATTGGGCTTAAACTCCGCTCGTGAGGAGACGTTACAACAGCTGTTGCGAATCGTGACCGTTAATAACATGCATAAACTATAGCCTAATTTATAACAGCGATCGGGACTGCATGTAGGCTACTTACTCACTCACGGGTGATTCACATAAACTCAAATAAACACGTTTCACATGTGGAATGATCGATTACTGCGGCAACGCTCACACATCTGACCGAGGGAGAAGAGAAAGGAAACTTACTAAACAGACTCTCCGGCCAACTGACGTCACGGCCCTAACTGACAGTTATCCACACTGAATAAAACACATCTTAACACACTGTAACAAATATCAAACACTAACTTATGAACTTTGGGGCCTTTTCTACACACAGACACACGAACGAACTGCAATCAGGATGTATTCAGGAATGCAAAACCATGGATTCACTCAATACATGCCATTATAGCCTATGCTATATTTGTTGAATAGAGACAGCCAAATTTAAGTATGGTGTGGTTGTTTTAGTTGATTATAATTTATTTGCAGTAATTACACCATCATTTGGATTTTCAATTAATAAAAACTACATTTAAATGTATATATTCACCTTATGTCCTTTATCTTTCAATTCATATAACAATATATAGAAAAAATGGTAATTTGTTGGGCCTATTTCGAATGGTAGAATTAATCGTGATTAATCGTGATTAATCCACGGAATCCTGTGATTAATCTGATTAAAAATTTTAATCGTTTGACAGCCCTAATATATATATATATATATATATATATATAATATATATATATATATATATATATATATATATATATATATATATATATATATATATATATATATATATATTTGTCCTGCGAGTGGCCGCGATGTCCCTAAAAGCATACCGTCTACCGGAAAATAAAAGGAGAAGAAGAAGAAGACGAACTGCAATGCACTGTGGGTGATATCCACCTCGGAGTGACCATGGATGTTCACTTGATCACTCAGCCCTCCGAGGGTCTATCTCAAAGTTCACTTCAGTTTCCTGGAGTTACCTTGGAGTCATCCTTGATCCTACACTCTCCTTCATACCCCACATCAAAAACATCACTAAAATATCTTTCTTCCACCTTTGTAACATTGCACGCCTCCGACCCATTCTCTCCCCCTCCACTGCTGAAACACTCATTCATGCCTTCGTCACCTCCAGACTGGACTATTGCAACAGCATCCTCTACGGCCTCCCCTCCACCCACCTCCACATACTCCAATATGTCCAAAACTCTGCTGCCAGATTACTCACCCACACCCGCTCTAGAGAACACATCACTCCCATCCTCAAACAACTTCACTGGCTCCCAATACAGCAACGAATTCATTTCAAGATCCTGCTCATCACCTACAAAGTCCTCAATAACCTTTCCCCCCCCCTACCTCACCGACCTCCTCAAACGTCACTCCCCCACTCGCCAACTCAGATCATCTAACACCAACCTTCTGACCCCCATCACAAGATCTAAACACCGCACCCTGGGAGACAGAGCTTTTGCCATTTCTGCCCCAACCCTCTGGAACTCCCTCCCCCCAAACATCCGAAACTCAGACTCAATAAACTCATTCAAAAGCCAACTCAAAACTCACCTTTTCAAGAAAGCATACGACCCCTGACTCCACCCATACCACACCCGACTCTATTTTAATTTGTTTTCGTGTTTCTTTCTTTTCTTTATGTATATATTTCTATGCAATGTAAAGCGTCTTTGAGTGACCACAAAAAAGCGCTATATAAAACCTATCAATTATTATTATTATTATTAGTTTCCAGACTTTGGAATTGGAACGACACTTAAGATAGCGGCGGGGATTCCCCCGAGGGCAAGTGAACGAGGGCATGTTGAACGGGTATTGGAACGCAGGGCTGGTCTGTCTTTGTCTTGTCTTCTTTTGGTGTTTCCTGTTTTATTTTGGTATGTCTTGTTCCTCCCCATATCCCCTTGGGGCGACTGTGGCTCAGTTGGTAGAGCGGGTCGGCCGATGATCAAAAGGTTGGAGGTTCGATCCCCGCCCTGCCACCTGTGTCATAGTTGTTGTGTCCTTGGGCAAGACACTTTACCCCCCCTTGCCTCGTGTGAATGTCGATAGTTAGCCTGCTGTGTGAATGGTAACGTGGGAAAGGAAAACAGGTCTCCCTTGCAAAAGAGTCTTCGGACTCAATGGGATATACCTGTATAAATAAAGGTTAAATAAAAAAAAAAAAATGTCCTGTCAAGTTTCCCTCTTGTTTGATTGCTGCTCCCTCCCCTAATGTGTTGCACCTGTTCCTCGTTGTCTACCCTGTCTTGTGTGTGTGTATATATTAGTGATGGCCAGATGAAGCTTTTTGAAGCCTTCCAGCCAAATGCTTCACAAAAAGGTTCATTTCTCGAGGCTTCATTTGAACACAAGACAACCCCCCCCTGCTGGTCAAACAGTGTTAAATACCCAGATATGTCTGTCTATCAGTTTGTAATACATTCAATAGTCCTGCAACAGTGCAGCCTTAGGAATGAGAGAAAAGTAAAATAAATAAAAGCCTTTTATGTATCGTTTTTCATTTTTTTTCAATAAGTCATAATGACAGGAATCATTGTTTTCTAATGTTGCAGTGTTATAACAAGGTAAGGGGCAGTGCATGTGCTTGTGAACATGAAGAAGGCAGTGAATGCTTGTGCAACTTAAGGATTTGATTCATTTTTATTCAGAAATAAAATTTGTTCCACTGTGCTGGGGTTCAAACGGTTTCTCCTCTTGGAAACAACTTCTCCTGCTTTTGAGAACACTCTCTCACAGGGAACAGATGATGCTGGGGTGCACAAGTAATTCACAGCAAGTTTATACAGGTTGGGATAAATTCTCTGTTGCTTCTCCCAATATTGAAGAGGGTCCTCCGCCCTTGGGATGTTCGGTTCTGCCAGGAATCTTTGTACTTCAACCGTGGCATCTGCAGTGTGTGGTTTCTGTGGGTCTCCTCCACTGTGGCGTCCAAAAACTTCCATAGTTTGTTTCCTGAAAAGCATAAACAAATTGTGTAAGTGACAGTCACAATTATCCAAATTTACCTTAACCCAAAGCAATATATATTACCAGGTCTCTGTACAGCGTCCTGTGATGACGTGGATGCTGATGCTGCAGCTGGAGATGTCTGCGACTTCATGATATTTGTACATTCTGTTGTCAGACGCTTCACAGCTTCGTTGGCCTTTAATGGGCTAAAGAAACAAATCTGCTTAAAGCGTGGATCCAGCAAGGTGGCCAGGGACAGGATGCTCATCATCTGCATGTTCTGAAGCTTCTCCCTAAGGAGCCTGATGAGGTGCTCCACCAGCTCCCTTGTCACTGGGAGTGTTGCAGTGGTTGCCTCTTCCTGCAGTATCTGCTCTACCATCTTCATTAGGGGTATCACCTTTGAGCCAGAGACCCGCTTCTCCTCGGACAACTCCACCGCGGCATCATTAAAAGGCGACAGGATTGACAGGCAAGCAATGACATTATCTAACTCTTCTGAAGTTAGCCCAGGGATGTCAGTCGGTAGTCCTGCCAGAGCTGCCCCGACAGGCTCCCTGAGCTCCACGAGTCGCTGGAGCATGTGGAGGGTGCTGTTCCATCTTGGTTCAACCTCCTGAAGCAGTTTGAGTTTTGGCCTCCCCATCTGCTCCTGAACAACAGCAAGTTTCTCCTTTAAAAGACAACAAATAAAATTATGTTATTGTGACATGCAGAAATATAAAACAAATACATTAACAGATGTGAAAAAAACATCAGTGTACTAACTTTTGCCGTTGTGCTGCTCCGGAAATATCCAACCAGCTTTCTTGCCTTTGAACGGATCAAGGCAAGGACTGGGGAGGACTGGAGAGACTTTTTGACTATGAGGTTCAGTGTGTGGGCAATGCAGATTGCATGGCGTATCTGCACTTCCCTACCACACGCAATCATATTGGCCGCCTAGGCATGTTATCCTAGTCGTTATTCCCCATTCCCCCATGAGGGATTTCATCACACAAGCTAAATTTAGTGCTGTGGGAATTTAACCACGCCAAGAAGAGCTGACTGCATACGGGTGTTGCCATCTATATAATGGCAGGTTACAGCCAGGTAGGCATCCATGTTGATGGAGGTCCACATATCAGCTGTTAAACTGACAGATGCGACCTGCTGGACCTGCAGCTTTGGCTTTCTCCTTCTCGCTCAGGTACTTCTCCGCAACCATGGCCTTGACAGCCTAATGGAAAGGAAGAAAATAAAGGTTAAAAGAAGACAATAACGGGAGTTTTAACTCACACTAGGCCAGTGCTTCTCGCTCCCATTCACTCATAGAGGTTGGCATATGACGGTGCGTATCTCTGACCCATGGCTGTCCCATTGACCTGGAGGAAATGTTGGTTATTGAAAGAGAAGTCATTATTATTTTTTTAACAATATATTTATTGGCATTTCTTATTTTCAACAAAAACAATACAAAGAAGCACAACACATATACAAACAATACTTACAAACAAAAACAAATACAAAGTACAGCTCAAGTCAACAGAGATTAGGTTGAGGCCACAGGAAACAGTTCACATTTCAGGCCGATCAAAAGTCACCGTTCACAAGTTCAGGTTTAGGAGACTCCTTGTGCAATTATCAAAGAATAGTCCGGTCCAAGATAGTTCAAATAGGGCTGCCAGGTTTTGTAGAACTGGTCCACTTTGTGATGTATAATATTTGTGAGATATTCTAAAGGAATCAACTCCAGTAAAATCTTCCACCAGCCATTAACAGAGGGGCTCTTATCATTAATCCACTGTAATAATATATTTTTTTCTAGCAGCAAAAGTTAGAATGTTGTATAACCTTTAGCCAGATTTAGAAGGTATACTTCTACTTGGTAGACCTAATAGCAAACACATTGGATCCATTTCTAATTCCATACCAAATATTTTTTCAATTTCACTTAAAATGTCAGACCAATATTTCCGTAATTTATGACATGACCATAGACAATGAGTTAAGGTACCTATTTCTATTTTACATTTAAGACACAGAGGAGAAAGTGCTGGGTTGAAAGAATGCCTGCGATTAGGAGATATATGAATCCTATGTATTATTTTTAACTGGATTGCTTTTGCCCGAGTACAGATGGAAATCTTTTTAGCATAACTCCAAATATCCTCCCATGTCTCGTCATCAATATTAACTGATAATTCCTTCTCCCACACACCCTTGATCCTCTGTGTGTCAGTAGTAGAGGTACCAGCTATTACACCATAAAGCAAACTAACAGACACCTTTCCTGGAGGTTGAAACATCACTTTCTCAACAGCAGAAATCTCAGGGTGTTCAATAAGGGTTGTACTCTTAGTAATGTAATGCCTTATTTGTAAGAAACGGAAAAAATCTTGTTTTGGAAGTTGGTATTTCTTTATCAATTGTTCAAATGACATTAAACCGTTATCTGAAAACAAGTCTCCAAGTTTGGTTATGCCTTTGTCATGCCATTGCCGGAAGAATGAGTCCATCATTCCCGGTGAAAAAAATCAAGATTATTATTTATTGGAGTAAACATGGAAGTCAATTTGAGCCTCCCTTCTAGACGACGGGCTGATCGCCAAGCCTTCAGAGCATTTATTGTTATTGGATTGGTACAGATATCTCTTATGTTCTTAAAGAATAACAAATCTTGTAATTTACATTTTGACAGAGATGATTCAATGTCTAGCCAAATAGAAGATGTCGAATTCTTTAACCACTCAGATATAAACCTCAAATGAGCACTAAGCTGATATATTTTAACGTTTGGAATGGAACTTGGCAGCTGCAAAACTGCCATTTTTAATCTAGGTCTGCGTTTACTCCAAATAAATGAACTGAGCCAGCTATTCAAATCTTTTAAGGCCCTATTCGAAAACAGTATAGGAATCATTTGAACGGGATAAAGTAATCTGGGTAACACATTCATTTTAATCAGAGCTATTCTTCCTAACCAAGAAACAGGGAGTGAATTCCAACGTTCTAGATCTTGTCTTATTTTCCCAAATAATGGGACAAAGTTGGATTTGTACATCTGACTAAATGTTGGGGTGATAAAAATACCTAAATAGACAAAACCAGAGGGCGACCATTTGAAAGGAAAGGGTGGTATAGTATTAGGTATCGTTTTAAGACTACCCAAGGGCATAGCCTCTGATTTGTTTAAGTTAATCTTATATCCAGAAAATTTACTAAATACGTTAATCATCTTAAGGAGGGCCGGGACTGAGGTCTCAGGGTGACATAAAAACACAAGGACGTCATCAGCATACAGAGTTATTTTATGACATCTTTCCCCAACCTGTAAGCCATATATAGAGGGATCCATTCTAATGGCCACAGCCAATGGCTCTATGGCCAGGGCAAACAGGATAGGAGACAAGGGACAACCCTGTCTTGTACCTCTATGTGTAGGGAAGCATTTTGATCTTAACCCATTAGTTAAAACTGCAGTTTGAGGGTCACTGTATATAATTCTAACCCATTTTATAAAATTACTACCAAGTCCAAATTTTTCTAATGTGTAAAATAAGAATGACCATTCAACTCAGTCAAACGCTTTCTCCGCGTCCAGAGAAAGCACAAGACCGGTCATGGATTTTTGTTCAAAGGCCTGGATAACATTGAAAAGACGTCTAATATTATCAGTTGAATTCCTGCCTTTTATAAAACCAGTTTGGTCTTCTTTAATTAGGGTGGGCAAAATGTCCTCTAAACGAGTGGCTAGTATTTTAGAAAGCAACTTTCGATCTACATTCAAGAGGGCTATGGGTCTATAGGAGGAACAGGACTCAGGACATTTCCCCTTTTTTAATACAAGTGATATGTTAGCCTCCTTAAGAGTTTGTGGTAATTCTGTAGTTGAAAACGAATCATTAAACATTTGAAGTAGTGGTCCTATAAGCAGGTCTTTAAACTCCTTATAATATTCGGAACCGAACCCGTCGGGCCCTGGTGATTTCCCACTCTGGAGGTTTTTAATAGCATTCAATACTTCATCTCTAGTGATTGGACCATCTAGTAAACATTTCTGTTCTTCTGATATTGTTGGGAGATCGATCTGTGTAAAAAAGCCTTCCATTAGTTGAGGTGCATCATTCGTCTGTTCTGAGGCGTATAAATTTGTTTAGTATTCCTTAAAGCAGTCATTTATCAATTTATTTTCATACACTTTAATGCCATCGTCCTTCATAATTGCTGCTATAGACTGGGATTCTACTCTTTTTTTAGCTAGGTATGCAAGACACTTCCCTGGTTTGTCACCGTGCTCATAAAACCTCTGTTTGGTATATCTAATGTTTTTTTCTGCCTCTTTAGTAAGGTGACAATTTATAGCTGATCTGAGAGCAGATATTTCTTTCCACAAAATAGGATTTGGTGAACTAATATAAGCTTTTTCTTTAACTGATAATTTAGCCTCTAGAGATTTTTGCTTCTCTAAATTTTGGCGCCTCTTAGAGGCAGAAAATGATATGATCAAACCTCTTGCATATGCTTTGCAGGTCTCTCATAAAAGTGAGGGATTATCTGTTGATTGTGAATTAATAGAAAGAAAAGCTCTAAATTCAGTGGAAAAGTAGGATGTAAAAGTAGTATCTTTAAGAATAACAGTGTTAAGTCGCCATTGTCGAGACTGATATGACGAAACTGGAAGTTTTATATCCATAACCACACTTGCATGATCAGATATAACAATATTACCTATGTGACAAGTTAAAACTAACTGCAATTGAGCTCTTGGCAGAAAAAAATAGTCAATTCTGGTCTGACAACCATGAGGTGCAGAAAAGAAAGTATATTCTTTGTTAGCAGGGTGGAGACTTCTCCAAACATCATCAAATCCAAGATCGTTACAAATTGCAGTGAGAGCTTTTGCTTGGGGAGAAGGAGCTTTAGCACTATGAGGAAACCTATCTATGAGTGGATTTAACATACAATTAAAATCACCACCCACAATTACTGTATCAGCTCTCATTTCCGCAAGGTCCACAAACACTTTAGTGATAAAGTCTAATGGGTGAGCAGGTGGATAATAAACATTCATTATTAAAATCTCTTGTCCTTGTAAACTACCTTTAACTATAACATAACGACCATTGTTATCTTTGAGGCATTTCACCATTTTAAAGGGCAAAGTACGTCTAATAAGTATAGCAACACCCCTGCTTCTGGTTGTAAAAGACGAAAAATATACTTGTCCAAACATTCCCTGTTGTAGTTTTAAATGCTCTGTATCATCAAGGTGGGTTTCTTGCACCAGTGCAATATCTATATTATCCCTTTTTAAGAAGGTAAGTACTTTTCTATGTTTAATGGGGTTATGAATCCCTCGTATATTCCAGGTGCAAACCCGTAGCTTATTTGCCACTACTTCAAATTCCTATTGTAATACCTTGGCACACTCCCTTTAAAAAACTGAAAAATAAAAAAGACTGAGCTGCATAGAAACGGTAAAACAAGTACAAACACACAACACATACAGAACAAACCCCATAAAGAAAGGGGGAGATCCCTGCTAAACATGCAGGGAATCCCAGGTCGAAAAGAAGTATACTTAAGTAGATCTTTTCCCAAACATACTTATTACATTTTGCGTGCTCTAATACTAAGTGCATACTAAGTGTGTTATTTTGGAACAACTTTAAGTATGATAAGTGCTCTTTTAGATATGCTAAAGTTCAACTTTAAATGAACAGAAATACAATTAAGTGTACTTATTTGTGTTAAATTGGAACAACTTTAAGTGATCTTTAATGCAATTTAGTGTATTACTTTAAATTATATTTAAAATACCCTTTCAGTCACATTTGAAGTGCTCTCTGTGTAGATCTTTAATTTCATTTAAATTTGCTCTTTTTTCATATTATAAGTATACTTGAAGAGCCACTAAAAGTATAATAAAACATACAGTAAAACATACTTTAACACAACTTAATATAGACTATAGCTCATTAATAATGCATTTAAAATAATGCATTTTAAATATATTACGCTGTAAAAAAATGTATTTAAATGCCAACACACACAGAGAACATCATTTTACTGACTTTAATGTAGAGATCGTTAACATAACAGACAAAATATTTCCAGAGTAATAATAATACATTTTATCTAAAGGCGCCTTTCACTGCATTCAAAGACACCATACAGACATTTAAAACTTTTAAAAAGCAGTAGTGAGCAATATAAAATAAAAGCAACAATAAAAACAACAGAGAGAAGCAGAGCAATTTACATCAAATGAAATAGGCAGTTTTAAACAGATGTGTTTTGAGTTGTGACTTGAAATGGGGGAATGAACCAATGTTTCTGAGTTGGGGTGGTAGTCAATTCCAGAGACGGGGAGCAGATCGGCTGAATGCTCTGCTCCCCATGGAGGTGAGATGGGCAGAGTGGACAGACAGGTGTATGGAGGAAGATGAACTGAGGGAACAGGAGCCAGTGGGAATCTGGAGGAGATCAGACAAATATGGGGATGGCCTTGTATGTATTCAGTAGGATTTCAAATTGGATAGGGATCTGGACCGGGAGCCAGTGGAGCTGTTGGAGGACACGAGTGATGTGGTGGATGGAGGGGGTTCGAGTTATGATGCGGGCAGCTGAATTCTGAACTAGTTGAAGTTTATGGACGGATTTGTGAGGTAGGCCGAGGAGGAGAGAGTTGCAATAATCCGGACGGGAAGTGACGAGACTGTGGACAAGGATGGTGGCAGTGTGGGGGGTAAGGGAGGGGTGGAGGCAAGAGTACAGCAAGTACAGTATTATATCTTGACCAAAATTAAATGCAAATATTCTGGTATGGCAGAGCATATTTAAAGAAGCAAAATGTACAGAAAGTAATATCCCATTATAAAAAGCACAACAAGAATGATTATCTTAGAGGCATGCTCCGCATTGAAATGTCCTGCACAATAATAAAATGTTTTTTTCACAAACTAAAACACAAACTGAAATTAAACATTACATTCTCCCATCTTCATCTTTCCAGTGGAGTGGTTTCCTTTGAGTAGACCTGGTCTGCAAATTCTTCTGCAAATGAGGGCTTGCACTTCCGGCACAGTGTTGTTTGGAAACTTCTTCATCTCGGTGTCTTTGAAAGGGACAAAAAGTTAATATAGTTAGCAAAAAAGGCTTCAATTGTCATCTTTTCGGTTTCCATTTTGATCCTCTTGTTCATCCATGCTATATAGCTACACCTGTAAAAACCTATGGTTAGCTGTAATGTGCATGATTAAATATGCACTCACTATTTAAAAACCTTATTTTTTTCTTACTAGAATATAATTGAATGTTGTGGATGAATTGAGAATTAGTTATTTCAGTGATGAATGCATTCTAACATGTTGTTACTGGGTTATTTCACAATGTGGACATGTGTCCCTGCCTAGCTAGCTGAGCTTAGCCATGCTATAACTTTGTTGCTAACGGTTAGAGTTCCACACCAACATTATCCAGCTCGCAAAATATTTTATAAACTCGGGGGATGCCCATATAATAGTAAATTAACCAACTGTGTTGTCTGCCGAAAAATTTAACTTACCGTCAAGAAGAAGTAGTTTGGCTGGCAGTATTTTCGTTTTTCCATGTCGGATTCGGCTTGGCAGACACACACACTGGCCCTCTTCACGGTGAAGTTCATCACGGTTGCTGACCGGAGCTGACTGATATTCCGTTCTTCTTTGTTCCCCTTTTATTATTTCTGATCAGTCCACCTGCCGATGTCCGAATCATGAAGCAAAGCAAACCTTGGAAACGATTATTCAAACGCCGTTTCTTTCTTGGCCCTATCCGTATGTCTCTATCAGCAACGGAAATCTTCGCAACGTAGGCCTAATGTGTCACGTGACTCGGTGACTGGCCCCCGATTGGCCAGTACGCACATTTGATTCGGAAACGTGGACTGTGATTGGTCGAATTAAATGCACTGTGATGACTGTCTGTTTTTTGTTTTTTTGGTTCGGTGAAGATCTCACCTTGTCACCTGTGGAAGTGCACTGCTGCTATTCGTTCAGAACAGAACCTACCTGCAAAATGCTGAAGCCATTTAAAACAATGTTTACACGTTAGATTAAAGGGGGTACGTTTAAACAATATGCCTATTTGGTACAGTGTTGTAATGAACTATTGAGATGTTTTATTCCTTTTTTTTTGTAATAAGTAGGCCTAAACTATAATGTACAGTGCTACACAAAATACATTTTATAAGTACAAAAAAATCTGAATTTTTTGATTAAAAGTTACATTAGTATACTCTGAGATGTAATTATATTTATAATACATTAGGAGTGCACTTTGTTAAACTACACCTGCACGGATTATAGCTACCTACAGTATAGTATAATGAAGTTTAAATGAATTAATATGCTTTAATAAAAATATACTTAAAATGTATAAGAAAAACATGGTTCAAAAATCCTACTTCTGATAAGAAGACTGAAGCACTTGTGCATTACATAATAATATAATTTGGTACCAATTAAAGCAAACATGCTATAAGTAGCCTATACATTTATAACACTTGAAGTGGAATTATTTTTAAATGCACTTAAACAAAGCACTATAAAATAGCACTATAAATAAGCATAAAATAAATATGTTTTGGGTAAGTACACTAAAATGTTCAAAATAATATGCTTACATTTTAGTATATTTTTTAGAAGCATAATTTAGCATATATCTAATACACTAGTAATCAAAGTATACTTTTGACTAGTATGTTAAAGTGCAAGAAAGGGTATCTTTAATGCATTTCAAGTAAGTACTTCAGAAATACCAATGTACTTCAAACATACTATTTGAACTTCCAGTACATTTTTTATGCAATTAAGTATACTTCTTTTCGACCTGGGATAACAATCCTTCTTTTGCTCTCAGCCAAAAGCCGATAGCTCCACCTTGCGCAATCTCGCGCCTAACCATAGAATAAACGCTAGTCCCACTCCTCACACAGTGATGTAACTTTAGTCCACATTGTGCGTTATAAAGAAATAAAATAAAAAAGATCGATAACACGGCCACATGAGTACTTACATACTGTTATATCAGTCCAATAATCAGAGCGTAGGACGGAGAAAGAGAGTACTTTTCCATCAGAATGATGAAGAGGCTGTCATCTTAACCGAGAGAGTCCACAAACGCCGCAGCAGCCTCCGGTGTGTCAAACCTCTTCTCCGTCCCGTTGACCGTCCATTTCAGCGTGGCGGGGTAGATCAATGCGTAAACGATACCCATCTTCTTCAATCGCTCTTTCACGGAATCAAATGCCTTGCGCTTCCTGACCACTGCTGCCGAGTAGTCGTTGAAGAAAGAGATGCGTGGTCCAGTGCGTGCGGGCTGGTCCGGGTCCACTCCGAGACGGCGGGCTGCATTCATGACTTGTTGCTTGTCGCTGAAGTTGTGGAACTTCAGAATTATGGGTCTTGGTCGTTGGTTGGAGCCGGGCTTGGGCGCTAAGGAGCGGTGCGCACGGTCCAGTTTAACCCGTCCTCCTTTGGATGTCAGTTTAAGATAATCAGGTATCCACTTTTCCATGTAACGCACAGGATCAGCTCCCTCCGTACCTTCAGCCAGTCCCACAACCCGAATATTACATCTGCGCCCACGATTATCCAAGTCATCAATGTGCTCCATCATGCCGCTCACTTGTTTTTCCAGACTTGTGACTTTGGCCTGCAACGACTCCGTTGTGGTCTCTATGCCAGCAATTCTATCTTCCGCCTCGCCGACTCGTGTTCCCAGAGCCTGAATTTGGGTTGTTTGGTCTCTTATAGCCGCAAGCACCGTGTTTATTTTAGCGTCGATGACTTTGGTGATGTTTTCAGATAGTTTATCCATTGCTTGGAAAATATCTGTGTCAGTGCTGCTGCAGCTAGCATCTTCACACTCGGCCATTTCCAAGGCGCTAGCTTCCCCGCTCTGCCCCGTGAGCTTCTTTTTCGGCCTGGTTCTGGTCATGTTGTCGGTTATTTTAATGAAATAGTTGTCTAAACTCATTACAGAGTTACTCCCACCGCCAAAAATGACAATTCTGCAACGCAAATGTGTAAAGTAATCGGATAACTGAAAAGTACCACCGGAGCCTCCTGGAACTATGTGCTTCCTCTACGACGCCATCTTAACCCCCGAGAAGTCAGTTCTATATCCGGTCTAGTGCTATCTGGGTACTTGGAGAAGATGGATTTTATTATATTAAGTCCAGTGGTGTGCTAATGTTAGTGTATAGGCTGTCTATGTCAATTGTAAATAGTTGTGTATGGATGGGGACAGCCATGGGTCTGATGATGTCCAGGAAAGTGGTAGGTGTCCTTGAGGTAGCTGGGGTGTCTGCTAGAGAGGGGGGGGGGGGGCAAGGAAATATTTGTACTGTGAAATGTTATATGAAGTACTGTTGCAGTCTGATACTATAGGTCTGCCAGGAGGAACTTCAGAGGGAATGGTCCAAGTGTGTGGTTCTTTATGGATTTTGGGTAGTAGATAAAATTGCCTAGTGCGTGGGTGATCTGGTCCAAATAGAAAGTCTCTTTGCTTGGCTGTAATGTGTTTTTTGTGACATAGGGAGTTAATGATTGTTCTAAGTTGTGACTGTGTTTCCATCTGTATTGGGTGTTGTTAAGTTGTCTGTTAGCTTCCAATAAATAATGTTGCCGGTCCATGATAACTATTTTTGATCCTTTGTCTGCTAGTTTGATGATTATGTTAGGGTTATTGTTTAATTGTGCAAGGGCTCTGCGCTCGGCCTCCGATAGATTATCTGAGATATCCATTGGGGGCCGATATGAACGCAGAGCCCGCCTGTCTATTTAATAAGTGACTGTATTTTAACGTCCAGCTGGGAATCCTTAGGTTCCCAGCTGGAGGGGGGTGTAATGAAATTTGGGTTGTGAATGAAAATAGTCCTGTATTTTAATGCGTCTGTGGTATTTGTAAATGTCCCTCTGAAGTTCCTCCCAGTTGTATGATTTGGGACGTGGGATGAATGACAGTCCCCTCTCCAGCAGCGCTATTTTGGGGGCAGAGGGAACAAATAATTTGGATAAATTGAGAATGTTAGATGATGAGCTCCACCCCAGGTCCACACCAGTCGCAGGTTCCTGTACAGGGGGGTCAAGAGAGGGAAATATATTATTTACAGGGTTATTAATGGACAGTTGTAGGGGTACAGAATTGGCAGATATGGAAATTGGCAGGATGCTTGGTTTATTGCTACATAGTTGTTTGTATGATGGGAGTGCCGGGTTGGTTTCCGTTGAAGTTATAAATTGAATTGCTTGCACCAGTACTGAAATATGTCGGCTGCTGTTGATCTGGTCCAGTGAATATTGTCCTGTACTGTAGTGAAGGTGTCCTGTGGGATTTCTCGAGGAAGGGGAAGTATGTAGCAATGGTGTTATTGATGAGTGTGAGGTTGTGTTTCTGTTTTGGAGTGAGGTTGGGTGAAAAATTGATTATGGGAAGATATATGTCTGCATTAAGGAAGGTAGACCTTGCCTGTTTATGGATTGCCTTGAGTTGTTTAATGGATGTTTGCTTAGGGTCCTGGTCCTTGTTGTTTATACCCACCGAGAGAACCACCACCTTTGTGTCCTGGTTAACCCTAACCCTAACCCATGGACCACTATAACTCTTGCTCATTTCCATATATAACAGGATATTTTTTTAATTTTTTTTGAGTTAGGGTTAGGGTTAGGTTAGCCAGCTATTACAAGCCAGCCAGCAGGAGTCACTAATTTTCCATTTTTATGTAGTGCTTCAACACAAAAAAACATGTGGATACAGGAAAGGCAACCTTCTATAATTTGTATAAATAATAATAATAATCTTTATTTGTATAGCGCCCTTCATACATAAATGCAGCTCAAAGTGCTTTACATGCACAAAATAAAGAAAATATAAAACAAAACACATTCATCACAGGCAATAAACCAAAGAGCAAAAGATTAAAAAAAATGCATAAAATGCTGAGTCAGACCTTACATTATTGAAAATGGGCAATGCATAAAACAAATATAAAAGATAAAAAACCATAAAATACGACAAAATAAATATAATATGGAATTAATTAAAAGCAGCAGCATAAAGATGTGTTTTGAGCTGCTTCTTAAAACTAATAACATACGTTGCTGTTCTTATATGCAAATGTTACATTCAAGTATGGTTTTTTGTTGCAGGCAAGCGTCAGGTGAAAAGAAAAGGGCGTCAGCGAAAGAGAGGCTGGCAAAGCATAGGGCAGCAATTTACAGTGATCCAAACCTTCTTGAGAGAGAGAGAGAGAGAGAGAGAGAGAGAGAGAGAGAGAGAGAGAGAGAGAGAGAGAGAGAGAGAGATGCATTTCCTTCCTACAATGTACAAAATTAAATGACACAAGAAAATTGTATTTGAACAAGTTCAGCTCTTTAGTACCAGATTTCAAAGAGCTGAACGACCTCTCCAAATTAAAAATACTCCTCGGAGAAGGAGACCGGGCACATCTTGCTGCCCAGTATGTATTTACATGCCACAACCTGAGGGACAGTGAATGATTGAGGCGCACACACACACACACACACACACACACACACACACACACACACACACACACACACACACACACACACACACACACACACACACACACACAAAACACACACACATTACTTTCTGTATTTTGTAATATAATATTCATACAGATGTATATATCGTTCATATTGTATATTGTTTTATTTTGACACATTGTGTATTGTCTGAATATTTGTTTGAATTATTTGAATTATTGAATTATTTGATGTTTGCTTTGGCAATATTGCTTTTTAAAAAGACTGTCATGCCAATAAAGCCAATTTTGAATTTGAATTTGAATTTGAATTGAGAGAGAGAATATTAGGGAAACATATAATTTGGGTTAGGTTGACCAACACTTGAACTCAACTCTGCTACAGACACTTGTGCTCAAGACAATCACTCAAACACTGTACACACTATAATGCATACACACACAAGCTTGTGTACATACACACTGATGTTGACATTCAAATATGAAGGCTTCCACAAGTCACACTCTTTCACAGACAAACACACAGACATGCATCCCCACACACTCAGGTAGACAGATACATAATGTATGTAGCACGTACACACACACACACACACACACACACACACACACACACACACACACACACACACACACACACACACACACACACACACACACACACACACACACCTTTTTCTAGGTATCGAAAACGTAAGAAAGTGGTAAACTCAAAACTACTCAGGATCTGTCAAGTAGACAGCACGAAAGGGGAAAAAAGCAATGGAGGAATAATTCGGCAAAGTATTACAAAAAAACAAGAGCAAGTCCTTCTTGATTTAACGCCAGAATCTTGTGTTAGCGAGGCAGAAGATTTTGAGAATGAGGAAACACAAAGACAAGAAATGGACACAAATCTGAAAAGTACACCAACCAGAACACCAGAACAAAGTTTGGAAATAACAGGGCCAATGGAGGCATCCACCCCCAAGAGAACAGGGGCAGTAAAAATTAGAGTGTGGTCATCAAAGCTTGTGGGAAAGTTAAGATCTAAATTAAGATTTGCAAATGAAAAATGTGTGGCAAAGACAGCAGAGCTGCTGAAACTTAACAGAAAAATTAGATGCCTAATGGCCAATAGACCAAACATTTTTTGGCACCAGTACACATTTTGCAAAAGGTCAGGATCAGAGAGGCTAAAAAGGGACTGCCAAACAATAGCAAGCGGAAACAACTTGGTAAGATTGATTCCTACATCGAGATGATCTCAACTGTACTAAATGGCAAGGCTGGAGAGATTTGTCGCAACTTTATCTAAGCAGGGGCAGAGTAGAGGCCTTCGCGTCACTTTCAGCTTGCCTACAGCATGATGCTGTAGCCACATGGGCACATCTTGACCCAGTGTTGAGATACATTAGGGAGAAGTATCCTACATGCTAGAATTCCAAAGTGTGACCTGGAACCTGGGGCTTTAAAAAATCTGGCAGACAGAATAGTGTCTTGTGGGACCAGTATTCCGAACACTGAGTCTCTGTATGATCAACTGAAGACCAATTCATCAGTGACTCTGTTCAAAGTGTCAGAGGAGAAGATAAAAGCCAGCAGTGAATTGGTTCCCCCAATCTCAAAGCTGTTCCTGGCACACTGAAAATACATCAGGTGAGTAAACATTTATGATTAAATATATTTACTAGTGCTGTCAAGCGATTAAAATATTTAATCGCGAGTTAACTATCAATGTCATAGTTAACTCGCGATTAATCGCATTTTTACCTATTCTAGCCTAAATGTCCCTTGATTTCTTTTTGTCCCATTATTTTTTCTCATTTTAATGCTCTTATCACACCCATTCTCTACACCCTTGTAATTCAGTGTATTTCTTCTAAAATATCATAATTTGCAATTCAGTGCAAATAGCCCACAATGTAGGCTAAATCCCCCCCCACCCCTAGAACAGCATACACAAACATAATTGGAACTTATTTTTTTATTTAAAAAACCAAACCATAAAACAACATAGGCTATATCAAACCAATTAGTATTTAGGCTAAATTAAACTTGTTGTTGTAGGCCTAAATGTTTTGGGAGTCTTTCATCCACGCACGGCTTATTGGAGTGGAGACACTAGGCTTGTGTGCCGGACTGCCGGTGGGTGCCGGGTGGTTGCCATGGCGCTGCTGCAGCCGAGGCAGTCGCCCTTCGTAGCGAAAAATAAAGTGAAAATGAATGACTGCTGGCTGCCACCAACATTCATGGAGGTTTTGGTGTGCGCGCAGCGTTATAGGCTAAGTAAGACTTTTGCAAATGACAAGCTTTCTTTACTGTTCTTTTTCCGCGAAGTCCCAGAGTCACAACACGGAAGAAGCTACTAGTGAAGCAGCTGAGCTAGGAAGTGCTAGGTTCCGGTTTCTGCTTCAAAATAAAAGTCAGAATTGACTTGACGTTTAGTCGTTTTGCCAGTTAAATTATTTTAATGTGAAATTACGCTGTAGGACATGTTCCGTTTGAATTAACAGTAACTTACCTGCGAGCCAGGTGTATAGTTTGTGGTGTTTCAGTTGTTCTAACATTACTAGTTGATGCAACAGCATGAGAAAAAACCACAACGTTTGCTAGACCATGACGAGCGTTAATCGCGCGATAAAAAAAATTAACGCCGTTAATAACGCGATAAACTGACAGCACTAATATTTACATAAGTTAAATAAATTATTTGAATTGCCCATGTTATTAACCCTTTCACGCATAGAGGTTACTACAGTGGACAGCTATTCAAAAGCTGTTTTCTTGAATATGCATGGGTGTAGATCGCCAAGTTGCATATCAGCCACTACAGTGGACTCTTGTGAGTCATCCAATACACTGCCACCCATTGGCCAACCGTGTTTAGTGCAACATTTTTTTGTCAAAACCAAGATGGCCGACGAAGTAGCAGGAACGTCAAGCAGCTCAGGAATATCAACTAAAAGCTTCTACAGTAGGAGACCCTGGCAGGTAAAAAAAATATGACAACATCAAGTAACATCTTAGGAGTAATATAATTGTTAAAATTTCCAATAATTGATTTTATATTGGGCGGAAATTAGGTTTAATCACCCGTCCACTAAATTGGACATCATGCATTGCTGGCTAGTTTTCAACTACAATTCATACTATTACTGCAGCTTTGTTGTGCTCGTAAAAGCTTCATCTGCTTAACATTTTTGGTTGTAAATCAATAGATTTAAGTAATAGTAATGCAACTTGAAGTATTAAAAAAAAAAAAAATCAAAAACAATGTTTTGTGCAGATTGTCCCATTATGAGAGTAACAGTTAGTGTCTTTATGTGTTGTAGAGCTGTGCAGTGAGTGCTAGAAAGACCTACAGGACAGTGGAGCAAATACCATCTGAGTCAAGTGAGGAAGATGCTAGTGACAGTGAGGATGAATGGCTGCCAGACAAAGCATCACCAAAGGCTAGCAGTAGTGAAAGTGGAGATGAGGATTCTGAGGGAGATGAGGATGCTGAGGGAGCGAAGGCAGCTGAGGCAGCTGAGGGAGCTAAAGCAGCTGAGGTTGAGCCACCTGTCAGAGTAAAAGCAAAGAAAAAGAGCAGAACCATCTGGAAACTCAAAGACAACCAGTTTGAGGGAGACTTGCCTCCTTTTTTAGGAGAGTGGAAACTGAATGTTGAGGGAACAGAAGCAGTAGATTTCTTTATGCATCTATTTCCCGAAGATCTAATCGATGACATAGTGCAACATACAAACCTCTATGCATTCCAAAAAGGGAAAGAAAATCTGGCCTTGACAACAAAAGAAATGAAGACATTTCTAGGAATGAATATGGCCATGTCTTACATCAGATACCCAAGATCAAGAATGTACTGGTCATCAGAGGAAGGGCTTCGTCTTGATTTGATAGCAAATGCCATGCCAGTGAACAGATTTGAGCAGATTCTGAGGTTCGTTCACTTTGTTGATAATTCCTCACAGGAGCCAGGAAATGCTGACAAGCTCTTCAAAATCCGGCCACTGCTAAATGCACTTCAGAAAACCTTCCTTTCAGCAGTCAACCCGGAAGAAATGCAGTCGATTGACGAGCAAATGATTCCCTTCAAGGGCCGCTTGTCTCTCAAGCAGTACATCCCAAAAAAACCCAAACCATGGGGTGTGAAAGTATGGGTGAGAGCAGGGTCCTCTGGATATGTGTACAGATTTGAAGTGTATCAGGGGGCAGCTGGACGTGGTCCGGTCAGTGCATTGGGAATGGCTCCAGATGTAGTCATGCGCCTCTGTGATGACATACAGCAGAAGAGTCACAAGGTGTTTTTTGACAACTTGTTTTGCACCATTCCCCTCATTGAGGCATTGCAGCAACAGGGCACCTATGGCACTGGCACATGCAGAAAGAACAGGCTCCAGGGAGCACAGCTGAAACTAAAGGATGAAAAGCAACTCCTAACAGAAGGAAGAGGAGCTTGCTCTGTCGTCACCAATGCTGAAAACATCACTGTCACACGTTGGTTAGACAGTTCAGTGATCCACATGGTCTCTTCCTGCGCTGGCCAGTCCCCATCAGATTTGGCCCAGAGATGGAGCAAGAAAGAAAAAAAGATGCTAAACGTCCCAAGGCCTTTTGCCGTGAAGCTGTACAATCAGCACATGGGAGGAGTAGATCTCATGGATCAACTTGTGGCAATGTACCCCACAGACGCAAAAACAGACGGTGGTACATGAGAGTGTTCTTTCACTTCTTGGATGTGACCACTGTGAATGCCTGGCACCTCTACAGAATGTCTGGATTGGAAAAGAAGACTCTTCTGCATTTCAAGGCATCTGTAGCTCGTGCGCTGATAAATGAAGGTTCCATCCCGACACAGAGAAGAGGAAGACCCTGTACCTCCCCACCACCTCCTTTGAAGCGCAGAGCAGTGTCCATGCCAACCCCTGAGATCAGGTTTGGCCCTGGAAGCCACTGGCCTCTGCTCACAGGAGCAAAAAATGCAAGCAGATGCCATGATGCCGCCTGCACACGGAAAACCAAGTACATCTGCATGCACTGTCTAGTGGCTGTGTGCCCTGGGTGCTTTGCCAATTTTCATAGCAGATAGACTTGGTGAAGTGATGTACCAGTCAGTCGAACTGAAGTGACTGTACTGCTGAATAACATCTGAAAAAGAGTTGATGGACAATGTTGTTCTGTTACGTTTATGGAAAAGGTTCATGGAAAAAAATGTTTTGCATTACATTGAGGTTTAAAAAAAAGTTTACATTTATTGCAATTAAAATGACAATGATAAAATATGTGAACAGGCATTAAACATATATATTATTTTGTGTTTTTTTACATAATATATCATTTTATTCACTGGTTTGATGTTATACATAATACCATTTTTGAAAACTCAAACGCATGCAGTCCACTCGAGTGGACATGTGTAAAACTCTTTGAAAAAAGTGTGTTTTGATTTTTTTTTAATATATTTTGTTTTTTTCATGCCTAAAGAAGAATAAAAACACTTAAGAAAAAAATCCAGACTGAGGATATCATAATTCATGCATGAAAGGGTTAATGCGAAGAAAGGGACACACACCATTTCCCCATATAATCTCACAAATTTTTTTTTGTATCTAACTCAGTGTATGACACTCAAATGTACATGTGTGTCTTTGAATTGTAACCCTAACAGCTGACGTCCACAAAACCAGGAGTCTTCAACACACAGGAGGTGTCTTGCTTTTGTGGGGACAATTGCATGTGCTTTCCTACAATGTGCCATGTGCTCTGAGGGAGGAGAAGAGGAACCCGACAGCACAGAGGCCACCATTGATGTTGGACAGTGGGTCCTCGTCCAATATGATGGTGACTTGTTCCCTGGTACAGTCACACAGGTGAATTACATTAAAAGATTGACTCGTACAGGGGAAAACCGCTTCTATGTCCCGAGCATCAGATTTCCAGGAGAAAGGGTCTGGTACTATCGTCAGGACATACGGGACCTAATCCCAGAACCCCTACCTGCCACCTCCTCTGCTAGACATTTCTGTGTTTTACCAGACATATGGGCAAAACACAAAAAACTCTCATGAATCAGTTGGGAAGGGAAACGTGATTGGTAAAAGCAGCCGTTCCAGTTGTATGTTTAAGTAGTTTGACAAACTTGGTTATAAATTGAGGTGCTGCTATTTAAATTTTTCATGTGAAATTATTCTCAGAAAAGTTTGCGTTCTAGTTCAAATAAAATGTGTTTATGTGATGTTACATTACAATGTTTCTCAGGACCACATGATGGTAATGATAATGAAATGAATGATTCTCAGGAAAACAAATTATACCTTACATTTAAAAGGTTCTCAGGAACACATGACTATGTTATACTAAAATAATTATTCATACTAATGGCTGACTATTTTTTAATGGGTGTTATTGCTACAGTGTAGGCTACAAGACACAATTCTTTATGAGCATAAGATTGTATGTTATACTGTGATGTTTATGATTAATGAGAAAATGAAACACTGTTAATGAAATAAATATTCTTTTAAAAATGGTATGCGTTTTAAATGTGTCAAATATGGTTAGATATCAGAACCATTGTGTATAATGAATGTAAATCTCATTTCCGAAAAATATTGATTCTCATTACTGCAACCTGGTTTTGTTTTACGAATTAGGAATCATTTTATTATCATATTTTGTTTTAAAATGTATATGTAATAAACATATTATAAAACACTACTTATTTAATGCCTACTACATAAAACATGTGTATCTTATATTTTAACAGAGCAATGGGAATTACAAAAAATAATAAATGTGAAAAATATATCTCTCCAGAGTAATATATAGCTTTGAGCATGAGTAAAACGAGTCTACTTTAACAATGGCCAATAATACCATTTTTTAACCATATATTTAATGTAATGTTAAGTTGCGGTAATGATAATTTGTTATGGACTTCATCTAAAAAAATTTAGATAAACATATAGGAAACATTAAAAAAATCTTCTGAAAATATGTTTTATAGTTAGCTCAGAAGATAATCTTATATGTACAACAAAAAAAATCTTCAAAGGCATTTAAAAAATTCTTATCATTGACACCTTCAAAATCTGGATTTCGTGAGAATCCTCCACTTGTGTAGTTTCAGTTTAAACGTCTTTAACCACCATGGAATTTACTACATGTTTATGCCCCTATCAGGAGGAACTATAATACATTTGACGATCTCCCAAATTTTAATCTATCTCTGCCATCCTATGGAAATTTGCATTTTTGTCCAACACTTTAATTGGAAACTTTCATGACCAAAGATCTACAAGCTTGTATTTAGCGCTAATTATTCAAACTTTAGGCATTCTGGTGTGAGTGGTAAGCATTACAACATCAGTATGTTCATATTGTCATTGTGAGAATGTTAGCATGCTGGTGGTAGCATTTAGCTAAAAGCATACTGTAGCTGTCACGGGAACTTTCGGACTTGTGATGACTTTTGAGATCGTGTTGAGATGGAAAATCATTTGAAACGTGCAGCAGTGCCATTATATTAAGCAATTATTCTTCTCTTAGTGTGGATTAGATTCATTCTGGGCAAACCTCCATCACAATTTTGCAAACTTATTCAACATACATCCTCATGGGTTCAATAAAAAGTATTGAACAAATTAAGTAACTCATTAGCTTGGTTGCTAATACAGTGATATGGAAAAAAAAAAATTTTCAATGCAAGGACAAGAGATGCACACCAATTAGCGGCGCAGTATGAACATTGGTGTTGTTGACACATCTACATTTGAAAGAGAAAAAAAATACAAACGTGTTGTTTGATCCAAACCTCCTGGTGTTTCACGTTTGATTGTGTGGTCATATGTTACTAGCTTCCATCACCAGTTCTATACAATATTCCTGTGAATGCTATAAAGCAATCCCAGTTTGTTAAGGAACTAGAGCTGTTTTTGTGTTCACAAGTCACAACATTGCTTTTTTTTGTCACATTTCTGATTAGCTTCTGCTGGGTGTGAGTGACATTGTCATCCTTAGCTTTCTGCATGTACTCACAAAAGCTTTTAACTCAATGAATATCCAACGGCAGCAGGCTACGCTCCCTTGTGAAAAGACTCATGAATTGTACAACAACAGAGAGAGTGTCAGACATTGCATCTTAATCATAAAACATTCATAATGTTATGAAGCTATTTGGTATGTCAAGATTTGATTCTGGAGTAGCCCTATGTGCATGCGTATGAATCTCAATTCCCTGCAAAGGGCATGCACAGAATTTTTATTAACATGCATTTACATAATGGAAGCTCCCAAATCTTCTGTACCAAAGTTGAATGCGAAATTTCAGCTAGAGCAGAATTGAGACAATACTCAGAGATGCTGGGGGGGGGGGGGGGAAGAGGCAGCTGTGGTATTATGGCCCCACATGAAGATGATATATAGGAGGAGATCATGAAGTACTTTAAGGCCATCACATATCTTCTATATAGAGCTAGTGGAGGAAAAGTTTAAGAAAGTTGCTTGATTTAGAATCCATTTTCCAAATGGTGCATTGCAGCCATATGGGAGTAGAATATGGGTGTGCTGCCTTATTGGGGATGTGTCAGTATCTGGCCGTGGTCCAGATGAGAACACGGGCATTATTCCACATTCAGCAGCTGACTAGCTAAAAAAGGGGACAGACCTCACTGCACTAATTTCTCATTTTGATCTTGGTACATCTGGGACTTTTCAAGATTTTAAATTAAAGCGGCCATCAAGGCATTCATTAAAATCACTTCTACAAGAACCTTTCAGATTTTATTATTGCTTTCTTTAAACAATTATAATGCTTTGAGAAATACAGCCACACATTTTGAACTTACTCAACATATCAGCTTGTAAAGGAACCTCAGGTGAGCTCAGTTAAAATATCAACAAAAACGTTTTATGAAGAGTACATTTATATTTACATTTATTTATTAACACTGTTACAAAGTGCGTGTATGGCTTCAGGGTTTGTGTTTTTTGTTTTTCCTCTTAAGATAATATGTTTCCCGAAAGATACAGTCAAGATGCTGCTCAATCGGGCTAGCAGAGGAAAGTATAGTCTTCATCCAGTCTAAAACATAGATGACTCTACAGAGACCTGTTCAGTGAAACGAACAGTAACATCCTCTATTCATTGCGCGGAAAAATATTTTTGGAAGCTCAGACTGAGTGTAAGTCTGAGCATGCATGATAGTGGTAACCTCTGTTGTGTTTGTCCTCACCTGAAGAGAAGTGAAGCGGTGTCACTCTCACTTCAGTGTAGACAACACCGTCTCAAGCACTTTGTCTATAATTGCCCAGGAACAGTACCTTGTGAAATGGACCGAATTCATTTTTCTTGTCTATTCAAACATTGTCCTCTGGCCTACTCTTATTCCCAACATCTAGAGAACTCATCCCTCGCTCGCTTCAGGGGGCTTTTTCTGATTTATCTCACGGATTACAGGGCGCTGCAAAAATCATAGACTCTTCCTTTGCCGCATCTCTGTATTATAGTTTACACGTTTCATTGTAGGCAATTTGCAATGTGTCTCGGCTTGTTTTCAAAAGAAAAAAATCCTTGCAAGGAAATAAAGACAAAAACACTCAAACATAATATAAAAAATAGTATGTGAGCTGCAAAAACATGACACACAGGGTTAATGCGTCGTTTGCGTGCCGCTGATTATCTCTGAGGTTGTTGACAATTAAAAAAAGAGATCGGCAGGGGGGCGATTATTTCAGGATTCACACAAAAAAACTAGCCTGGTACTTCATTTCATTTGTACAGAAGGTCTGGAATCTCTCAATTGACAAACGTTAACTCACTTGAAGGCGGGTGTCTGTTGAAGTTTAAAACTATTGGATCTGCCCAGTGCCACTCTGGATCTGCCAATCAACCATGTCATGCGCCGGCTTTTGAGCCAATCCTTCTGTTCGCTGATTGGACCGGCAGAAATCTGTCCGGAGAAAACCTAAGAATATACACCCAGACTGACTACTGAAGGGAAATGAAAATTGAGCGGAAGTAGTAGGCGGGCGGTGCCAGGCTACAAAAAAACAGCATTTTGAAGAAAATTAAAATACATATAATATTGACAACTATTTTCAATTGTTAGGCAAGATAACAATAACATATCCTGGCTGTGTCAGTAGGTGGTAAAGCTTGTTGCTATAGGCACATATTCTTTTTAAATTGTTTTACCCTGCACATCCTTCTTTTGGTCTGTCCATTTGTTTAACAGTGGAAAAGTTATCTTTCATAACTGCTAGAAAATTAACCTAACAATAAAAGTCAACCCATGTCTTCTCCAGTTGAATGTGTTTAGTGTGAACCAGCAGCTCTGACACGGCCGAAGCTGAGCAGAGGGGCCGATACCATTGGGATGAAATTATAAACAGAAACACTGGATTACACGAGTCGCGCATAATTTCCTGTAAAATCCCTTGTTCATGTCAAAGCAGTTGGAATCCTCATATACAATGAACGATGTATAGAGAGGCAATCACACAATGAAATATTGTTATACAAATCATATCATAAATAGCACAGAAAAAGGGGGTGGATTTCATAAATAAACCTTAAATATCTCCTATTATACTACTTTTCAGGTCTTCATTTCTTGTTAAAAACTGCTATAGAGCAACCTGACACGAATCACATCACAAAAACCATGTAGATTTTCGGGAAACTCTTCCTCTCATCTGAGCGAGCATAGCAGTCTCTCTCTACACTAGGCTCTGTGCTTCTCCGCCCCCTCACCCCCCCCCCCCCCCCCCCCCCCCCCCCTGCAACCCCACTCCGTGTGATAGGTCACCTTCCTTCCGGAACACATTCAGCAGCGCGCGGGAGATTACAGAGCAGGAAGGTGGGGGCATGGCCGGAGCTTGCCTGAGCAGCATTACCATACATGGAAACATCCGCTTTTCGTGACGACAAGAATATCAGGAAATTCTGAACTGATTTGAACACGTGATTTCTCGACCGGCTGCCCTAGTGTTTAGTGCTCTGCACAGCCACCCCAGACGGTCAGCAGGGAATATGTCTAAATGCATGTACGTCATTATTTGATAAGCTAGTATGGTTCAACATGACTGTAAATCATTCTAACAAGGTTTATAGGTCATAAAAGTCAAAAAGTATCATAGTTCCTAAGGGTTTTAACCTTGCAATGGCAGACCTTTTCACACCATCATCTGCCAGGTAAAGGTACAGTCGGGTATTTATTTATTCAAGGCTTCTCAGTATTGATTTTGAAAACTCTTCTGTGCTATTGTCTATAGGGCACAGAATAAAAGTCTGTTTAAAAAGTGCCCTATGAATACAGAATACCAAGTAGGCCCACATTCAATAATATGAATCATTCAATAATTTAAATATGTATTCAAACCAAAGAACATGCAACATTTTGTATATCCCCAGCCAGACCTATAGCGTTTTGATAAATACATCCATTATTCATGGCAGTTTAAATTGGGGCACATTCCCCTCAGGTTTCAAAGGAACACTTTGGTGTGATAAGAGAAAGCATAGGCACAGACTATCGCTCTGCCAAAGTTGGGAACGATAAACTTTTTTCTCCACGGAAAAATAAAAGAATTCAGAAATTATAGCTAAATGAAGCCGCTATATGAAAGCACATACCTTCCTGAAAAGACTTGCCTGTGGGATAAGGGAGGTTTTGTTTTTGTTGTCTACATATTGGACAGAAAAGGCTTGCCATAGCTGCAACTAACAAGCAAGACATGTTTACCAGCCCTGAGGAAGAAGGCCTTGTCAGAACACAGTAAGGACAGGTTGGGTCCCTAAGCTTGGGCTGACTGTGAGGTGACTAATTTAGCATATCAAATACAGGAGAGGCCCAAGGGTGGGGGCTGGAATAGGCACGCTGCCACTAAAGGCACCTGTCCAAATGGCTGGCACACAGACAGTTTAGAGGTGTGGGCGCTTCATAAGCAGTGCCAAGAAAAAAAAGGAAAAAAGATGCTGTAAGAGTGCTTACAAACCAGCTGTCAAGTGATGCTCTTATACATGTAGAAAAATCGGAGTCACGTTTGCAATGGGTGGTTTCGCCCATGACCAGGTTGGTATAGTATGGGTGGGGACAGGGTTAAGCTAAGAGAGATTTGTATTCCCCTAGTTCCTCATCTCCTTTTCATTTCTTCCATCCTACATATTTACCGTCTCCTCCTTTAACACCTTTACTGTCTCTTCTTTCTCATTTTACCTTGTATTTCTGCCCCATTTATTTAGACCCTGTCTCCACTTGAGAAAGGCACAGTATGTTTTTCATTTCATTTTCAAAATTCTGAATCTGCAACAAGCTGTAGGAATCGAACAATTCCAGAGATGAGCCGAGACAGCGCTCCTGAAGCTGCTCGTTCTTTCTGAGGGGCTCATGGAACTGACTAGTCTTTCCTTTTTGAGCCGTGTGCCACAGAGCAGACATGTCTCTCGCTCTCTCTTTCTCTTTCTCTTTCTCTCTCTCTCTCTCTCTCTCTCTCTCTCTCTCTTTCATCTCCTGCACTGTCTTCTCCTTCTCCCTCTCATCCAGAATGTCTCTTCATGCGCTTTTGTTCAAGCCTGCCCTTTTTCTCATCGACCCGTCTGAGAAGTACGTTCCTTTGAGCGCCTCTTTGAGCTGGCTCACCTCAGTCAGCTTGTTCTCCAAGAGGCCATTCTACTTCAGAGCTGCCAGAGAGTTGATTTTATTGATACCGTCGTATTGCAATGGCTTAACCGTATGGGGTCAGACGGGTATCAATATTAATGAATGCACAGAGAAGGATTCACACTTGTATTTTGTGATTCATATATAAATGACTCTCTTCTCACAAATACATTTCAATGCACACACAAATGAAAACCGTCATATATAAATGTAAAATAAATCCATCTATAATAAAAAGTTTCACAAACACATTTCCGATCCACACACAAATGTGTCTTGTTTTAAATAAATGTTATATAAATCCATAAATATATTAATTTAAAAAAGATTTAGAATTTTCATCAAAAATGTGTTTGGATGTTGTTACATTTATATACAAACTGTTACATTTGAATTTACAAAATGCTTTTAATTTGTGAACTTCCTTGATTACAATTACATCCAAAGATGCTTCTCCTTCATTCACTTTTGGTGAATGTGGCCTTGGCCAGAAGGTGTTGATGTCGTCAGGCGGTCTCCATCGATCATTGGGTGTTTCGACCCTGAACCGCAACACCCTCCCGATGGTGGGTTGGCAGTGGTGGCCAAATCACTGCCCATCAACTCCTCCTGGCTTCCGGCCAAATCACTGCCCATCAACTCCTCCTGGCTTCCAGCCAAACCCTCCCTCCTGCTCCACAACCAGCAAGAGGCTCTTTCTGCTGCCTCCCCCAACCTGCGAGCTGCCGTCTTTCTCTCCCTCCCCGTCACCCCAATTGCTGTGAGCATCCTCCACACTGACTGGGCAGGGAATCCTCTACAGCCGACCTCGACTGGGAAGAGCCATGCCTGCCATCCTTTCTCCCTGCAGTCATGCACGAGATCCTGGTATTTGCTGCTCTTTCTCTCAAGCCTGATCACACCTTCCTGGGACTGTAAGTTCTATGAGGATGATCTTCTTTGCCTCTTCAGACCACAGTACCGCGTCTGGCCTCAGGGTTGTCTGGACAACCGGGGGGAATTGCAGTCTTCCCCCCAGGTCTACCTTCATTTCCCATGATTGGGCCTTTTGCAGCAGATTGCTTCTTGTTGTTGCTGTGGTTGATGGCTTTTGTCCCTCCCTTACAAAGTTGACTGCTGGTATTGCTTTCCCATGTGGTTGGCGTTTCTTGCGTCTCTCCTGCTCCAGGGTGTTAGCGAGTGTCATGAGCACCTTGTCATGGCGCCACCTGTATCTTCCTTGGGCCAGTGCTGTTTTACACCCTGACAGGATGTGTGCCATGGTACCCCTCTCCCCACAAAGCTTGCACAATGGGTCCTCCCTCAGACCCCACTTGTACAAGTTTGTCGGTGTTGGGAGTGCGTCATACACCGATCTTAGCAGGAAGGAGATGCGGAAAGGCTCCAATCGCCATAGATCTCCCCATGTGATCTTCCTCTTGGGTAAGTCCCATTTGGATTCATGTGTGAATTGGTTTGCATTTGTGTGTGGAATTATGAGACTCCCCTGACGTCGCTGGTTTCACAAATGCGTTTTTTTCAACCAGGAACTAGCTATAGCCAATCGGATGTCTTCCTCATTTTCAGCCAATCACATGAGCGCAGACCGCTTTTGCCCAGAGACACAGAACGGAACGGTAGATGGCAGGACTGAATGAGCTCAACGTTAATGCATTATTTTTAAAACTGCAGTGGAGTTGTTTTGCTGCAGTGGACCATGTTTTTGGTGAATCATAAATGAGTCACCAACAATTCCAGCGTCCATTTCTCCAAAGAAGAGTTTAGTAACTTTGGCTAGAAGGCTGCTGGTTTTGCAAAGCGGCTATGTCTAGCTGATGCCTGCTGGAGCTGCCTTTCTTTACTTCAGACACCGACCCCGTGCTGATTGCCGATCATGTAAGTCACTTATCAGCTTAGCTGTACATTACATTTTACTGTCTTATTAGCTTTAGTTATGCTACTAAAGTGTAGTTCACTTGTGGGTGTTGCGAACATTTAGCCCTAGGCCCAGTGTTTGAAGCTAACGTAGCTAACGTTGTTATCATAGTAGCCTACTACTGAATGTTTATTTTTAGCAGGTCATGCTAGCTACCTTGATGACAATCACACAAATATGGCCACTGAATTAAGAATTATATTATACCCTAACAGAATATCTCTGTATTACAGCATTACAGACAGCCTACGCCAGAGTGAATGCTAGTGTTGAGGGCTAAAGCGACATTGAGCCTGAACCTCTCATCTCTAGCCGGGACATGGAGGACAGACCATGAGAAAAGGAACAGAGGTATGAGAAGAATCTACTCATAATAATGTAGTTAAAGATATCCTAACTGCATAGAATCTCTGTATATTTATTTGATTGTTTCACTGATAATTATTTGTGAACAAGCACACTGCAATTTATTCTTTCAATTAGGACTGTTTTCTTCAGTGTCATCATTGTAAATATATTCAATTTCTTCTTAAAAGCAGAAACTTGGGTTGCGTTCCGAATCGCATATTTCTACTATGTATGTAGAAAAAATTTAGGATGTCCCGATTCTTGTGGCCAGATTTAGGATGGTTAGAATACCCGGATGGTCTACTTCATGCGGCCAAGATTGTTAGTGTTGAAAAGTGCATCTATTTGGATTCTGACCAATCCAGTGCGCCGTGAAAGTGACGTAACATCGACAAAGCTTAGGTCCATGTTATGAAAACAAACGGGATGCGACGGATAAAAAGCAAGAGGCAAGATTAAGGCGCAATGTTATGATAAATAAGAGAGAAAAATATGTCCCAATAGTATGTCTACTGATCCTAACTTATTCTTTTATCGTCGGATGTATTGTAGAATAGAAAAAAGAAAGAGTATGCGATTCGGAACGCAACCAAGGTTTTACTCAAAGACATCTTGAAGCTCAGCCACTGTGCCAGACCTCCAACTTGGAAATCTTCAAGGTGTTGTCCAGGAGTGTCCACTGGTTGTCTCATTTTCATACTTTGGATGCAGATCAGGTACTTATTAATACATATGCTAATCTTATAGGTATGTACAATAAATGCCCGATAAACAATTAACAAACAAATATTGTACTTGCAGGTGTTCCGTGGAGAGTGCCAGGCGACGACATTATTTGAAATTGTATGTTGCAGTTTGTAAATTGGTGTGCAGTAAATAATAAATGTATTGTACCTCTCAAATCTCAAGTCGGACTTCTAAGTACAAACTTCCGAGAACGGGAGCACGCACCTGCAATGGAACGGCAGCGGACTCGATGGCGTCATCACCTCGGCTCGTTAACTGTGCTACAGAGCTGGGATGCGGTGGAGACGAGCCCTCCTCATTGTCTATCTCACGTAGTATGTGTATTTATTGTTATGGCTTGTTTTTAACCTTTCAATTTATCGTTTAATATTGATAAATAGTAATACACTGACTGTAATGAGTGAATTATCATTTTACCACAGGGTGGAAAGTTGAAGCCCTTAAAGCTACACACAACATATATAACAGGCTAAAATGTTTAAAAAAAAACCTAGGCATGTAATAATTCATAGGCCCTTTACTGATCAAACAAGTAAAATGTTTAATGGATTTTTTAATTCTGATAGACTTTAACACTTCTTAGCAGACAATACATATTAAATACATAATTGCAATTGATTGTACTTAAAATAAACAAATAAGCATGGCATATACTGGTATATCTATCTATCAATAGTAAATATATATAGCGCCGGAAAAAATTAAGAGACCAGTCCGGATTTTTCTTAAAATTTCTTATCTCTAAATTACTTATTGAAAATGGTCTGAATGACAATACTTTAATTGTGAATTTGGAAGAAATGTTGTCAGTACTTTATAGTATAAAATCAAAAATCAAAATGTTCATTTTAAGCCAAACATATGCCTCTTAAAAATAAAACAAGAGACACTGAACATTTGAGAGGGGTCTCTTAATTTTTTTCCAGGGCTATATACAACACACACACACACACACACACACACACACACACACACACACACACACACACACACACACACACACACACACACACACACACACACACAATAAACATAAATAATATAAATAGTAAATAACTGAATCAACGATGTTAAAAATATATTTATTATTATTTTTAGAATCAGCTCACAGCTGTACACAAAGCTCAACACCCCAGTGCCTATCCTGGCTGTCTTCTTTTCTGGAGGGGACCTGAAGCCACCCTTCAGGCTCTCCAGGGATAGCTTCGACAGGCTACCCCCATCAGCACCTCGACCTCATGGCTCCATCCATGGGCTTTCTTCCGGCCCGGGCAGCAAGGCCAGCAGCGTCCCAAATTCAAGCTGGCCTGTGGTGCGTTGTGCAGGGTGACGGTCCATGGCGTGGTGGAGGCCATCCTCCATCGGGTCATCCATTTCCCCAAGCCAGAGGAGATGGAGGAGGTGGGGGCAGGCTTTGCTCGGCCTTCAGATCTGCTGCCGGGCATTGATGGGTGCCATGTCAGAGTTCTGCCACCTGCAGAACAGAAGAAAAGCTACTTTAACAGGAAGCTCTTCACTTCCATCATCCTGCAGGGTATCTGTGATGCTAAGAGCAAATGTATAGACATTTACATCGGGAACCCGGGGTCGGTGCATGATGCTCTCGTGCTCCGGCGTTCCCCGTTCTACAAGTAGGCCCTGTACCCACCTACTTCTTGCTGGGTGATGGAGGGTACTCCTGCCTGCAGCGTCCCGTGGCCATCATTAGGCTCTACCGCCACCCATCCATGTGAATTTTGATTACCAGGTCATATTGAAGCCCGGTACAAAAGGCCAGAGGGCGCAACATTGTGGAGAGGTCGTTTGGGATCATCAGAACATGCTGGTGGGCCATCTTCCTTAGGTCTCTGGAGATAATAATAAGAACATGGTTTGTAAATAAATTTACATATTTGTAATGACATGTTTTATTCTCCTCTGTGTACAGTTTTTAATATTTAAATTAGCTGATTTTAACTTGCTTGGCATGTTGAGTTTAACCATGTTTGAAGTCTATAAAATACTTGATGCTGAATGAGTCAACTTTCAGCAGACATCTTCTGTTTTTTATGCTAAATAAAGTAGCGATTTTCTTCTTGAAACTCTTGCCTCCTGAAGTCCATTTGTAACTGAATTTGCCAGTATACATGTGAATGTAAAATATAAAAAACTGTTGCTATCAAAACAATTTGCTCAAAAAACATAGCTAGTATAATAAAGTATACATAAAAAACATAGGGTGAGGACAGTATTTGCAATTACAACTTATGTAATATATTAACATATCAAGCCAATACATTTGACCAATACATTATACCATTCAAATGTAGAGCCTTAGCATTGATTTGTGAATTCATGTGATTTCAATCACAGGGAACCCCTGCTTTGATTTGACAACAATATTATCTATTAACATGTGTCAGAAATAGGAGATAAATGCGATGGACCTTAGGTATCCCAGGTTAAGCAGTGTCCCACATTAGGGCAATTCACCATACGGTTATGAACCACTACTTTGCACCCCCAAACGGGACTAGCTGTCCCTGTCCCAGGGGGAAGCTAGAAGTCCCCCGGGGCAAGCTAGCTGTACCGCGGGGGAAGCTAGAAATCCCCCGGGGCAAGCTAGCTGTCCCGCGGGGGAAGCTAGAAATCCCGTGGGACAGCTGGGCAAGCTAGCAGTCGGACGTTTACGGAGCTAAGTAGGATTTGACAGGTTGGAGAATTAAATGATCATCTAATAAAAACTTCAAAACAACATACCGGTATTCTGAAACAAAAGTAGTATTTATAAAACAGTAATAATTATGCTTACAGTTGTGGGTTTCTCCGCCTTGTCCGCCTCTGCCTCCTTGCTCTGCTACTACGCTGCGAAATGCATTCTGGGATATCTAACAGCCCCAAGTCCGCACAAGTCACCACCGATGCATCCTCGATAGAATGGCCAGTTGAAGAACACATCAGGAACACTTCCGGGTACTTGACTTGATGCGAACTTTGAATTGGAACAGTACTTGGGCTACGGTTGATGACGTTTTACGAGAACGCAAGTTCACAAGTACAGAAAAGAACGCGAATTGAGAAACGGCCTATATTTTCCCTGTTCGCCACTTCTCCAACGGGTACTTCGGGGTGACCGCAGTGATCCACACCTTGTGGAGTCTATTTTTCCATTTCCCTTTCAGTCGGCGATTGCCACTACCGCCTTCATGCACTCAGTAAATGATATTAATTTGGGCGTGTCGATGACTATGTATGGGTAAATATGGGCGGTACGTGAAGCCCGCAAAGGCTGCGCCACATTTAGAGTTGATTGTGATTTATAAAGGGAAACAGGCTTAGGACGTGAGTGCGCACTGTTTTATAAATCCGAATATTTTTGTTCGCACGTACATCCTACATTTCTTCCGTACGCCAGCTTCCACGTGAATCCCACGCAAAGCTTTATAAATGAGGCCCCTGAACCTGTAAAGCTGAAGCCATTTAACCCATTGATGACGGCTGCTGCGCGATGCCACATTGTATCTCCTGCCTGATGCTGCATCACGCAGCATTGTTACTTTATCTAATTTTCATGGCGTGCGCAACATAGAACGCACCTTCATTGGTTCAAATACACATGAGGTGAGTTTTGTTGATTTTTTAAGACCACGTGACCACCCAAAAAATTTGTGGTTTGCCGAAAACCACGTCAATCAAAAAATTAATAAATAAATAAAAAATAAAAAAAATACGCCAGCTGTGTCGGCATGTATTACAGAACAGTTAGTGCCGTTCAGAGCGCAGAATCAAGGTCTACTATAGGCTACTGACGAAAATCACACAACACATTGCATCTATTTATTAACAATATTTATGAATTTAGGCTATATTTTGCTGCTCCAAATCAAATTCAGCCCAGCCAGGTGATAGTTAAGTTTCATCTCTGTGGTATACAGCCGTTTGGACCAGCTGATCGGCTCCCGACAGCGAGAGTCAGTCTGCGTTCCAGTTGTACTGGGAAATCGGATTTATGGTGCCAGTGATAACTGAACTAAATAATAAAATAAAGCTATCTTCTCCTTCCTATATCTGTCTATCTTTATCCCTCCACTGCACACTCAGTCACTACTATCCATGCTAAAAGGAAGCAGGATTATAACCTCGTTTAGCACATTATTTTTAAATATTTTATATATATTTATTCTTTTTTTTCTCCCCCATCTAATTTTGACGATTTTTAGAAAAATGTGTTGGTTTGTAAGCGCTAAGGGAGCATGTTTAAATAAAACCTGTGAACCTTAACTTTTAAATGTATTTTATTCCATGTTTCTATGTGCTACACAGGCTTAGATATTAAAGGCCTACTTCACCGGTTTGAATATGAAGGTGTATTGAATTCTGACATCCTATGTAGTATAAATGTGCAAAAAAAATGAAATCGGTTCATCCTAGCCTGAGAAAAGGCAGAAAGAGTGGTTTTTTTAACCCTATATTTCTCCTTCTCGTGACATCACAGAAAGAGAAATATAGGGTTAAAAAAAACTTACTTTGTAAATATTACTGTGATGTCACAGTAAAAGACATCACAGTAGGGGAGAACGGGGTAAGTAGGCACACTTTTTACTCTAGTGAGAATTGCTCATCACCAAAACATCTGTCAATAGCCATTCCTACATTAAATTGAAGCTTAAGGTGTTGGCTTGAAATGTGTGTCTCTTTTTTTTTCCAACTTATTGTAATGAAGAAGTAATTTACCATCAAAGACACTCTGACACATTGTGACAACCAACCCCATCAAGGGGTCGGTTGTCACACACTATGGGGTTGTTTGTCACAATGTTATCTTAATGGGAAAAATCTTAAAAAGAAAGCAATGAGGCAGAACCAAATTTGAAAGTTTAATTGCATTGTCAAGTTGACAAATAGGCCTACATAACTTACTGTAGCCTTGGCAGCTGGTCTAGTTTGGGATGCACTGGGTGGTTTTGATTTTGTTGCCCTTTTTTCTTTTGCTTGCTAGCTGCCTTTTCCTGCTCTATTCTTTCCTTCTCTGGGGTGTCAGTGAGGATACAGCTTGACAATTTCTTTCGTTATTGGGTTCCTTTTCTGGTTGCAGCCTTGAGATAACATGTGACAACCAACCCCCCAAAAAATTTGACGACCAACCCCAACCTGAATTTCTTGCTAGCATCAAGGCCAACAACCATCTGACAACTAATTAGCTTGCTAACAACAATCTAAACTATAGCTTACCCTTCACACTTTCTGAGGGTAACAAGTGTTTTGTTATAAACCCATTGTGTAAAAGCCTAGAAGAAAAATACTGAGAAGCAAAATATTTTGAATTTGACATGAAAAACACAAAACATCCTCTCACCTGAAATGCAGCTGTCTTCCTCCAAGGAAGTCTATGTATGTGACCTCTGATCCCAATTCTGGACCTTTTTTATATCAACATTTCAGAGCTAGCGCGCTCTGGTGGCGAGATATAACGAATGTGACATCCAACCCATGTGACAAATTACCCCGTTCTCCCCTAATATTTACAAAATTATATACTGTAGATACAGAAGGTGTAAATATGTTTACTTATCAATATATCAGTGCACACCCCTCATAATTAGCACTCCATCTTAGTGCTGTCATCATTTGGTTTTGCTGTTAGAGGTTGATTATGGAACATTTTCATTTAAAATTAAATTATAGAGTCACACTAAAGTAATTCGACTCAATTATCACCTCTGCTTCACTAGAATGTGTGGTTGTGTGTTTACCTGCACAGTCGCCCCCACTGGCTGGATTATGCTTTATTTTGGTTTATTTTGCTCCGTCTGGACGTTTCTTGTCGTTGATCAGTAGGGGTGGGCGATATGGCCTAAAAATATATCACAATATTACAAGGAAATTTGCTATTATGATATTTATGAAACTATAAAACAAGTAATAACATTTTACTGGTGATTGCAGGCAACATTAATTATTGCAGACAAAATAAAGGGCATTTCCAATACTTCTTTTCCATTCAGCTACTTTATATTGATGATAGACTACCTGGGCTATATCAAAGTGTACAGTATATTACCACAAGATGAGGGGCTGTTTGTGCACTTGCGCAAATATGTGTGTGTTTGTGTCTGCAGTGCGACTGTGTTAACGTTACCAGTTGACACAACTATGCTCGTTGTTACCGTGAGTGGAATAGAATCTTCACCAGGTAAAACGGACAACACTTAATCAATAGGCTACACCTTTTCAACCTGCATAAACATGAAGTGAAACGTTGTTGTTTACCTGTTAAGCTTAGTTTTCCACAAATCCCTCTCTATCTAGCAGCAGTAGGCTATGCACATCCAGGCTCACAGGTAGGAGAGGAGGAAGTTAGTTTAGGATATAGCAAATAAAATGAATAAAGAAAGACTGAAGTTTTGTGTTTCCTATTTGAGTATAGACAAGCGGAGAGTGTTAAACCCTCAACCAATAAAATCAAGATGACACTAAGGTCACTGCCATGGCAGGGGCTCAGCTAAGTAGCAGGGAGGAGCTTTAGTGGAGCTTTGACCTGAGTTTTCTGTTTACAAAACAATACCAACAAATATACTATATAAAATACAGCCAGTGGGGCAGAAGTGATCATTGAGAGGGATTCATTTTGTGTGACTATATTTCTAAGGAACCATAAATGTAGAGGAACATACCCTATGTTTTCACACAGGATTATAGATCCTAGGCTATTAAACAAAATTTACTTTGTTTTCAGCGCACACACATTAGAGACAGGTAGCAGATTGTGAGGAAACAAAAAACAATTATGCTTGCTAGGTTATCCCCAATCGCAAATCTGTATGATGACAGCCTTTATACTATTTTTAAGTTATTCATTTTTTAAATTACTCTCAAAGATAAAATGTTAGATTCCAAGATAGCAGGTCATGCATAACTTAAAGAGGACCTATTATACTACTTTTCTGGTATTAATTTCTTGTTTTACACTGCTATAGAGCAACCTGAAACGAATCACATCACAAAAAACTATGTAGATTTTCGGGAAGCTCTTTCTCTTATTTTGGCGATCCAGCATGCCTGTGCTTCGGTAATCTCCGCTCCCTCCGCCTGTGCTTCGGCAATCTCCGCTCCCCCCCGCCCCCTCCTGTAAACCCCACCCCGTTGTGATTGGTTACCTTCCTTCCGGAACACTTTCAGTGGCGGGAAGCGCGAGCATGGACCTATAAGGGCGCGAGGCAGACGCGAGCAAGGAAGTGACAGCATTACTATACATGGAAACATCCGCGTGGTGACGACCCAAAGTTACATGCGACGTCAAAGGGCTTCAAATGCATGTAAGTCATTATTTGATAATTTAGTATGGTTAAGCATGACTATGAATCATCATCATAACAACGTTTATAGGTCATAAAAGTCAAAAAGCATCATAGGTCCTCTTTAAATACATAACATTTGAGAATTCAAAATGAAATATATTGTTAACTTAACAGGCTTCTGTAGATGAGATTTGCCACTTCTGTTGTCTTGTGCAGGATATGTAGGAGAAGGGAAGAGAGGTGTGATACGGGGAATGTATTCTGAGCCTCCTCATCCTGGGTTCTGCTGCCATTTCTGCTGTATGGACTCTGGAAGCATGCAATAGGAGGTACTTCGGGCAAAGTCCCCGAGATGCAAAACACAGAATTAATTCGGATAAGTGATCAAAATAAGAAATAAGCTTTAAGATAAATAATAAAAACACTTAAAAAAAGGATTAACAATATACTGTACGTTGTACTTCGAACAACAGAAATAATTCCATACACTCAATTTTGTAGATATTTTTTTGTTGGCACTGCAAATATAAAGTTTTTAACTCGCTGTACCAACTCTGTGCATTGACATAGTCATCAGTTGAAATTTCTTAGAATATAAATGTTTAAATTAAGTTGAAAGTTAGCCTGGAAATCCAGACCCATATCTAGAACGACAGAGGGTCTGGCCACGATCGATATAACGATCGCAAGGGGCGGCACCTACTCGTGCATTTCAAATGCCACTGCACGCAATTGGATAGCACACAACCAATGAAACTGATGAACAAGGTGACATATTAAGCCCCGTTCGTTTAACGAACATCGGGATTAACTGTTAAATTAAACTTTTGCCCTGGTCGGTCGGCAAAACAGAACATACCACTTACTTGCTAATGAAAGATTAGAGTGCCGTCTTCCAAATCGTAATGGCTCAAGGCCAAAGCAAACTCGAACAACATATCAACAGCCATATCTGTTGTTTACTATCACGGCTTTGACGGTGCATGCACAGCACTGTCGTCATCCGGTTACATCCGGCCCAGAGCACCATACATAGGGCTCTGGCCCGCCCATATCAGAAAGAACGATTTGATTGGTAGCTCAGGACATATTTAATGAGCTTCAATGGAGAGTGTCCAGACCAACAGGCACATTATATTTTATTTGCCAGCAGCAGCAGGTCTTGATTTCCAGGCTAGTTGAAAGTCTGATTTTTAACTATATCATGTTTGGTGCATTTGGGATTGGGTAGGGTGTGGATGGGCTGGTGGAAATAAGTGATAATTTTCATATTCATGAAAACAAGATGTCATTCGGAAACAATCACTCTAGCTTTTTTCATATCCTTGGTAGATGCACAAGGACATAGTCTAAAGCAGGGGTTCTCAACCTTCTGCAAGCTGGGCCCCCCCAAAGCTGGGTCATTGCAGTTGGGCCCCCCACACCGACCCTGACAACCCCCCCGCCCCCCAACACCCACACACACACACACACACACACACCACCCTACACAGATAGATAGATAGATAGATAGATAGATAGATAGATAGATAGATAGATAGATAGATAGATAGATAATCTATTATTGTTATTATCACAAGGGCTAGGCCAGAGGCCTGTTTCAGGTAGCTGGTTTTGAGGCAACCCAGAGTTTGTTCGCTCTGAGTTAGTGGAAACTCTCGATTTTCCGTTTCAGGTAGCAGGTTCAGCGCAACCGAGAGTCAGTTACTGCGGCAACATACGCCGTGGGTCTAACCTGCTCGGGAGGTGGTTAGACCTACCCTGAGTTTGTTTTCACTTTACGCTGCAGCTCCGACTGAAGAAAGAGTCACTGTCACAACGCAACCCTGTACAGTTTAAAGCAAAATCACTCCACAGAAATCTCCATCGGGATGTTTTTATCATTTCCTGATGATTTTACGTTTGATCGATCATTTATCTGATCAGTAGGCCTAGCATAGTTCTCAGCCCTCGTGCCGTTCATATATGCGGCCACCTTACATATCGTGAACATGCTTTACATTCAGATTAATAAACCTATTGTATTGTATGTATCTCGTTATTTATTTTTATCGTTATCAGGAGTTTTTTAACATCTGTGCCACTGAACATAGGCTATTTATGTCAGGTTGAAATGTCATTCTGCAGCTGCACGCGATCGTTACTGTTCACTTGTGTCATCCCAAAGTCACAGAAAAGCCTCGTTAAATAGCCCAATATGAATATAGAAATAATATAATAATTTAAACTGTGATCACTAGAGGACAAGGGATCTGGTAATAAAACAGGATCTACAATGGAAACTGTCACCTTATGTGTCAAACGTTAATATCTTTCACTCCCCATTTAAAAGAAGCGACAGTCTGTTTACTGCACAGTAGGCTATAGCTTGCCTACATAATACAGCGAATATAAAACACTGTCAGCAATGCTGTGCAGCGGCAGCTTAATAATTTTGTTGCTGCTGATATGCGTAACTTAATTCTTAAAATAGACTTGCTTCTCATACGGAAGCAATGATGCTCTTGACAAAAAACGTTTGCACCGTTTTTTTCTGAATTGCCGAGGTAATTAGATCAGAGGTATGAGACAATATCCCCGTTCATTCTTCTCCATAAGCTCATTCGTTGATATTTCTTACTCTAGTGGGAGGAGCGGAGAAGTTTTCTTTTTTTTTTCTTTTTTGAGAAGTGGAGAAGTGGGAGGATCAAGCATTTGTTTCTTCTGTTTCCATGGTGAATCATGTTATCAGTGATCCATTGACGATGGCTTTTATGCACACGCTCTACCCAGAGTGAACACGCTCAGAGTTGATTAACCCAACGCTGATCCACTGTTCTGAAACCGAAAACCCAGAGTTGCTCGTCAACCCTGCGCTCTGAGTTGACCAACTCAGAGCGCAGGATTAAACTCAGAGTATGTAAAACCAGCTACCTGAAACAGGCCTCAGTGGCGCACCTTTGAGTTGAACATTGGGTTTAGGGTTGGGGTCGGAAATTTCTTATATTTTAACGTTAAATTCTGGTGCACTTTAAAAGCTAATTATGAGATTGTATCAATGAGACACTGAGGAAATGTTTTTTTTTTTTTTTAAATCTCCTTAGAAGAGAAGAAAATAGTAGCCTAAATAGAACATACACAGAATAAATTCTACAATAGGTATACCTGTTATTAAAAAGCTTCACAAAACAAAGTCTATGATCAATGGGAAACACTGCTGTCTGACAACCCAGTTCAGAGAATGTTTCAACTATTGAGTCTTGGATTTGGAAAGTGGCCAGATTTAGCTCAAAATGCTACCTGCGATTAATGTGCTGTGCAGCCTGAACGCGGAGTTGTGTGTGTCTCAGTGGCGATTCCAGGAAATTTTGACTGGGGGTGGCCAAGGTGGGCCACAGAGCTAGAGTGGGGTGGCCATCGCACCCCTGAATGAATAGCATGTGATGCTGTACAACCAATTCAAAGATGATTTATAATCCCAAATGCCCAAATCATGTTAGTATCCATTGTAATGTTTGTCAGAAAACTAAACCCCTGAAGGGGGGTCTGGGGGCATCCCCCCCAGAAGATTTTTTTGTGTTTTTAACATGTAATCTAAGCATTCTGGTGCATTCTGGCGAAGATAATAAAGGAAAAAGTCAATATTCATTTCAGTTCAGATGAATAGTAAAATTAGCAAGACAACTTAACTTGCTAGCAGCCAGATGCCTAACAACTGGACAGAGGGACGGATGACAACTAGCTTTTGACCAAATATCTTGCTAAAAAATAAACCTTTATTTATGAAATTCTGCCCTAAGAACATGTTACACTTGCTAACTACAAACTTACATTTTTTTATTCAGATTTCAAAAATCTGCTGGGACACGTGCCCATACACGTGTATGGGTGGCACGCATGTCACAAGCACACTTATGCTGTTTTCAAGACCTTTGCTGACCAGAGACCAGTTCTAGTGGCCACAGTCCTACCATTAATTCAGTACTTGAAAATTGCAAACTGATCTCATATCAGTGGATTGGAGTGTTTGTGTGATGAACTTGGCAACTACCTATCAAAAAAAGTTAAGAAAGAAAAAAAATACATATCATCTCTGAACTATGCTACATATCAGGAAAAAAATTGAAATTACAAAAAAAAAAAATTCATCCCCCTCGCGCCCCCCCCGGTAGAGTGTCCGCGCCCCCCCGGGGGGACGCGCCCCACCGGTTGAGAACCACTGGTCTAAAGCATAGATAGTAAATAATATGGATGTAGCATCCGGGCTGACCTCAGTTATTCACACGGCATCCAATAATCCTGGTTTGTGCGCGTCGCCATTTTGTGAGATTTTTACTCCGCCTCACGTCGGGGGGAGGGAGATAGCTGACGTATACCTCCGAGGCAAAGTGAGGGACAACGGGCGGAGAGCTGTCAGTCAAGAGATCGCGCCAATACATTTTAACCTCCGATAAAATAAAAACTAGCGTGGTCCAAAAAAATTCACCCCCCTCAGTGTTGTCATGGAGATATGACCTAAACATACAGACTAAAATGGTTTTGTGGCCCAGGCTATAAATAGGTTTAGTAAGACTTTTGCTGTGTCTGAAATCGCGCACTTACGTAAGTGCACTTACACTGAGTGCACTTCATTATCCCTACAGTGCACTTACTTTGAGGCGCAGTGCTCTCATTTCTACAGTGCACTGTCCAAACTGCCGTCGCGCACCTACCGGAAATGAGTTTGACGGTTCTTCTTCGGTGGTATTTTTTTTCCTGCTTGATCATCTTCAATAATTCGCCATCACCATAATAGCTTTACATTTAAATTACAATCAATCAATTTCTATCGATTTTATCTTCTTTTTTTAGCGCTGTATAGTAGCATACCAATCAAAACTGTAAATATTTAGATTTTTTTTGTAATACTAAAGTGTATATATATATAAATAATGTCCGAAGTCCGAAGGCTGTTGAGGATGAGACGGCGACGGTTTCTTCTCCTCCTCCTGGCGGAAAACGGCCTGCCGGTAAGTTTATTTACATATTAAGACATATTATTTGCTAAGAAAATTTACATATTCAATATTATTTTACATGTACACCGAGTCCCACCGAGTATATTTGGTGACCACTTCAATTTGATGCTCCAATCCAATCTAATAAAACACTTCCCAAACCTGTGAAGATAGGCAATGTATGCCTATTTCAGTATTCATACCAATCAGTACAAGGTCAACACACTATTGTTAACACAAACCTCTTAAATAATAATGTCTTATACATGTAAATGTATTTTCAAAACAATATTCATAGTGACAATATAACAGTTAAAGCAGAGGATAGTTACAGACAGAATAAATACTTTGATTTCTATTATGTAGCTATGGATCATTTGATTTAATTTAAATATATTATGGCCTGGCTCTTGGCCACAATATGGAGACACGGAGACGTTTAGTGTTAAAATAATGATAATTTATTGGAACAAAAGTCAAACAACTAATAAGGACCTGCAAGAGAAGAGAGGAGAAAGACTGTTAGTAACAAACAGGTAATGTTTTCTTTATTTCTGTTCTTTCTTCAGCATCCAAACCTTGGTCGGTACTGCGAGCTCAATGCTACAGTGCCAGTACTGGCACTGTACTTTGATGGTGTGAGTGACCTGAGGGTGGACTTCCGCCTGTCCAGGGGGACCTTCCAGTCCCTGATGGCCTACCTTGGCACTGCCCGGGACCACGGCTGGGGACCGGTCATCGAGGCGCTCGTTTTTTTGTTTTGGCTGGCAAGTGGCACGTCTTACCGGGTGGTGTGCAGAGCATTTGCCATGCCAAGGTCCACCGTACACATGCTCGTCCACAGGACCAGCAAGAAAGTGGTCGCCCTCCTGCCTCAGGTCGTCAGGCTGCCAGCTGAGGGGGATTTGGGTCGCCTGGGAGCTGGCTTCTCCCGTTTGGCAGGGTCACCAGCCTTCTCCAGGGTGGTTGGCAGCATTGACGGCTGCCACGTGAGGGTGAAGCCGCCCAAGGAGAATGCAGCCTGTTACTTAAATAGAAAACTTTTCTATTCTGTTCAGTTACAGGCTGTAGTTGACCCCACAGCAACCTTGCTGGATGTGTTCATCGGGTTCCTTGGTTCAGTGCACGACTCTCGGGTGCTGAAGCACAGCCCAATCTACGTCAGGCAACAGTATCCTCCACCAGGCTACTGCATCATAGGCGATGGCGGCTACCCGTGCCTGGAGCAGCCCATCAACATCATGACGCCCTTCAGGATGCCTGCCAACCAGCTACAGGAGTGCTTTAACAGCCATCTATCCAGGGCGAGATGCGTTGTTGAGAGGGCCTTCGGCATCCTGAAGACCAGGTGGAGGTCCATCTTCCTTAAGGCGCTGGAGGTGGACGTGCTTTATGTGCCGGAGGTCATCGCCTGCTGTGCTGTCCTGCACAACCTCTGCCTCACCAACGGTGACCTGCTGGAGCCAGAGGATGTGGAGGAGGGACCTGCTGAGGACCAGCCACAACCAGCACCGCAGGACGCTGTCTGTGGAGCACAGGCAAGACAGAGGATGGCGAGGACTCTGTTTGGCACCAGAGCATGACTATGCTTAGTCAATGTATATATTTAGTTGTTAAATCAGTTCATTAGTTTTAAAGTTGTTAATCAGTTCATTAGTTTTAAAGTTGTTAAATCAGTTCATTAGTTTTAAAGTTGTTAAATCAGTTCATTAGTTTTAAAGTTGTTAAATCAGTTCATTAGTTGTTAAGTTGTTGTTAAATCAGTTCCTCTTTTTTATAATTATCAATACTGTATTTTAGATTTAAGTTTACAAAATGTTAAATGAAAATGTTATTAATCTATTCATTCATCAAAATGTAAATCCAGCTGATTGCATATTGCACATTGTAAATATCTATCTACTGTCTCTACAGCAGCATGAGACCCGTTGCCATATTTTTCTATGCTGATTTAATAGGTATTTAGGTATATGGCAGGGTTAAATAATCAAATAGCAATCTCATCTGTTGCAGTATTATTCTGTTTCAATATTCAGCCTGATTTAAAACTGCTACCATTGTTGTTGAAGCCAAATGTGATGTTATTGTAATTTACACTAAACTACAAAACATTGTAGTTGTACTGAATAAAATAAAATAAAACAAATATGTGTAATTGTACTTACATTTGTACAGCGCGTCCGTCAACCGTCTCAATCGCCGCCATTTCCAGATTTGAAAGTCCCACCCCTCCGCTACGTAGACGCTACGTAGGCAAGATGGCGGCCGTTGAGTGTGGAAAGTGTCCATCGGTCTGCACTCAACTTTTAGACCGTTTTGAGTGCACGACCGAGGAACTTACAGTGCACTGCGTTTTGGCGCACTCTCTTTTTTGTGAAGTGCACTCAAAAAAGTAAGTGTAAGTACAGAAGTGCGCGATTTCAGACACAGCAACAGAAAACGGCAAACAAGTGAGCCAAATAAAAACTGCTCAGTCTTGGCACCACGCCCCAGTGGCACTTCCTGGTTACTACAGTTGTGGTCACTTCCTCATTGGATGCTGGTAAAAATCGCTGAGGTTGGGGCTTGGTCTAAAGGCAAAGACACACCGGGCCGAAAATCGGGCGTCAGACATCGTCGGAGAGTCTGGAGTTGCATGAGTGTTTGATGTGTTCGGTGATGTCAGCCTTCTTTTCGGTCAGTCTTTCAGTCTGATCAATCTAATTGGTTAAGTGCTAGCCCGTCTCTGCTCTGCCACGGCAGCGGAGCAGATGTTAGCTTAACTTTTGTCAAACATGATTTAGGAAGCTATCGATAGAATCAGAAAATGTTTGGATTTTCATTTAGACTAAACACAATCAGCACATGTTTTCACATGTTTTCAGAAATAGTCGGAAGTAGTTTGGGCGAGGAGCAGCCACAGGTGTTTGTGTGTGTGTCTGCAGCATGCACTCTCTCCGTTATAATGACAGCTTACGTTATGATAACAGCCTAATTAATGTCATCCCGCTCAATGTTTGCAAAAACATGTGTCTTTGCCTTAAGAAAACTCTAGTAACTGTTTGTGCTAGCTTTCCTAATTTCACATGGTTTGACAGAATGTTCTACATCTCTGTTTTACTTTCAAAATGTAATTAAATTACATATGACATTACTGAAAAAAATATGAATTTTTACTGTTTTAAGTATTTTTAACGCCTGATATTTAACTTGATAAGATTATTTATTAATTAGCCTCTTTATGGTGCTGTTTTTTTTTTATTATTTTAAAATATACGCACATGTTTAAGCTATTAGTGTTCAAATGGTCCTAAGTCTGATTGTTATAATGACGCCACGTCTACCTGACTGTTCAGAGTTGCATAATGGTCCTTTTTCCCTGCACACCTTCTAGCCCACTAAGTTCCTCGAGCACCTACTTACTAGAGATGCATCAACATGATATTGGCAGGCCTGGACTGGTTTAATTCTTCTTCTTTTTTCACAAACGGTGACGAGCAGAGTGCATTATATATATATTATTATATTTTATATAGTATTTGCACTAAATGTCACTTTATTGCACTAATGCAGTATCACCATCATTACAAAAGTAAACTGAGTACTGCAGTTTATTTATATTAATACATTTTTTTATTTTTTCAGTCAGGACCCCAGAGGAGGCCATGGGCCGCTACACAAGCGTCCTTAAGGCTGTGAACAGTGGATACAGCAAACCGGCAGCCTATATGAAGATAGGCTGCAACCGGAAAACAATAATGGACCACTGTTCAATTTCCGAACTGCATGCTGCAGATGCAGCGTCTTATGGCAAAATCAGGGAAACAATGAAGGGGTCGGAAACCCTCCTGCAGTTTTCCAAAAGGTGCCAGGCAGAGATCTGCCATAAAAACCTGCAGGAGAGGGTGGAGGGGTTAATGAAGGAGGGGGAACTGCTAAACATTAAGAGAGCCAAATAAATCTTTTTTTTGATCAGTTATGTTAATGTTCATATTTTTAAATAATTCCTTTACATTTGCACCTTGTTTGTATTTTCTTCTTGTGTTCTTGTTTTTTAAATGTTGCAAAATAAAAAAATCATACTTTTCTGTTGACATTTTCCTTTAAGTGTGTTCAGTGGTGTTAAAGGGTTTGTTGCGGCTTTCCATTAGCCACTAGGCTGCATGTCTAAGATAGTGAACAAATGTGGGGCAATGGAGAGGACAGGAGGCGATTTAGATGATTCATGAAATGATAAGATGTTTTTTAAGCTGATGATATGGATCTTAAAAGGGCAGGTAAAACATTCCATAAAGCAGGGGCTCTGTAATATATACTGAATTGATGATGTGATGTGCGGGAAAGGGTTATTGTTGCTGTGTGTAGTGTGACGTGAATGTGCGTTAAATGAATAAGTAAACAAGGTCTGTGATAGTGATCAGGCGGTCGAATAAGGAATAACAAGACAATAGAAACAAAGAAAGAAAAGGGTAAATGGCTCTTACAGGGTTTATTAACTTTTGAGAAACTGATTTACTAATGATTAGTTAATGGCTAAGCAATCCTTAAAAGCAGACACAGACTGGGGTTAAAATGATGAAAACAGGTTTATTGAACAGACCAGGAAGGGGGCTGGGAAATGGCTTGTTGGTGAGAGAGTGCGGCAGGCAGGCTGGAGTGAAAAATCCGGGGGCACATGGGAGTGCGAAATATGATCCAGAGCTGACTGCAGAGAATCCAGGAGTACATGAAGAGGAGTTGATTGCAGATGAAGACCAGGTGTAAGAAGATTGCAGATGAAGAGGTTTTAACGGCCATTAATGTTGGCCAAATTATCAAATGTTAATAAATTATGTTTTATAATTGAAAACGCTTTAAATAAAAACTCTACATCACAGCTTTGCAATAACGGGTTTTCATAAATTTTGTTACAAAAAGGGTTGACAGTTCATTCTCTGAACTGCAGCCTAAGATAAGTCAGGATGGTGAATCTTATGTTAGGTAGCACGCAAAAAAAACTATTTAGTAGGTAACACAAAAAAAATAACCCTATGTGTTAGGTAGCACACAAAAAAACCCTGTGTTAGGTAGCACAAAAAAAAAACTATGTGTTAGGTAGCACAAAAAAAAAACACAACCTATGTAGTAGGTAACCACAAAAAAAAAACCTATGTGTTAGGTAGCACAAAAAAAAACCCGATGTGTTAGGTAGCACAAAAAAAAAAACCTATGTCTTAGGGTGTATTCACACATGCTGTGTTTAGTTCGGTTGAAACGAACTCAGGTGCACTTCCACCTTCGGTGCGCATCTTTCAGACAGGTGTGAATACAGCAATCGCACTCGGGGGCGGACCAAACAAGCGGTCCGAGACCCAGCTGAAGAGGTGGTCTCGATGCGCTTCAAAACGCACTCTGCTGCAGTTCGTTTGTGGTGTGAATTTGGCCGGACTCGATCCGACCCAATTGCAGGAAGCACTGCGCCTTTTCTTTCTTTTCTTTTTTAATAAATCGCCATCAGCTTCACATTATGGGAAAGTGTTGTTGTCGCCACTGTTAGGAAGATTAGTTGTGGTTTGACCGGGGGCCCGAGCGAAAATATTCATTTGATAATGACGCGTGCGGATCAGCGATCAGATGGAGAGGAGCGTCTCCCGTAGCCTACAGTGCCAACAGGTTCACGCTGCGCTTTGCATGAAGTGTGTGTTTTTATTGTTCTTCCCAACGGGACCGTCAATACTGTCCCCGTTTGGTGCTGAACTGCGCCGAACTGACACCCAGCTGATACACAGCTTAATCAGCTGTGTTTCAGTTTGAGCCTATTCTTCACGTGAGCCGCGCGCAGCAGCAAAAATACAGTACAAATTATGTTTCACATCGTAGGCTAGAAGCCACATAACGTGGCATTGTCATAGGGCTTCATATTATAACCATATGAAACAACAATAATTTGATGTTTTTCTTCTTTATTTATAGGCTAGATGTAGGCATTTTTATTATTTTAACCCCATATTATATCAATGATAAATTCGCAGTTTTTACTTCGTTCTTCCTGCTTCTCTCCACCCCAGAATGTCTGTCCAATGAATGAATGAATGACCTCAGATCACGTGTGGTTTTGCTTCGTAATGCTGGTTCACTTGCAAAAGGGGCAATATGAAAGTGGACCACACCAAAAAAAAAAAATCAAAATTCTATTTGGTCTGGACCAAAGCAAGTGAACTAACAAACTTTCCATGTGTGAATACACCCTTAGGTAGCACGAAAAAAAAACCCTATGTAGTAGGTAACACAAAAAAAAAAAAAAAACCTGTGTTAGGTAGCACAAAAAAAAACCTGTGTTAGGTAGCACAAAAAAAAACCCTATGTGTTAGGTAGCACAACAAAAAACCCTATGTAGTAGGTAACACAAAAAAAAAACTGTTAGGTAGCACAAAAAAAAAAAACCTGCGTTAGGTATCACAAAAAAAAACCTATGTAGTAGGTAACACAAAAAAAACCTATGTATAGGTAACACAAAAAAAACTTGTTAGGTACACAAAAAAAAAAACCTGTGTTAGGTAGCACAAAAAAAAAAGCCTATGTAGTAGTTAACACATATCTATGTAGTAGGTATGTAGTAGCTACTACAATTTTGTGTACCTTATTGTAAAGTGTTACCTGAAATGTTTACAATAAGGACAGTGACCGGAGACGAGGCTATAGCAATGGAGGCTTATTTACAATGACCCAGACGTTATACATCTCCGTCCTCTTCCCTTGTGTTTGACTCTATGGTTTGACTAGGCAGTAGGGGTATGCACGTGTACACGTGTAGCCGGTAAGTAGGCTAAATCATACCATTTAGGAAAAATCAATAAACGAAAACCGAGTGGGGTCGACATGTGCTAGCCTACTGTAGGCTACTAAAGCAGATAACACAACACATTATTGTGTTTGATTATAATATTTATTCATTGAACTATTTAACTGCTCCACCATAAGTTTCACTTTCCTTTTCATCCCCGTCTCAAACAGCTGGTCTGATAAGCTGGTCGGCTCGTGAGCCCAACGGCCCCGAAAGCAGGAGTCAGTCTAAAAACAGATGATCACTATAGGCTAGTTATGATCACTTTTAAATCAAAAAGCAAAATTATGAAATAAAGGCATCTCTGCCTCTCTCTGTCTATCTGTCTGCCGGTCTTTACTGTCACTCTCCAACAGCAGTCCGGCCACTGAAGTCGTCGGGGCCATTTCTTCTCATCATTTATCCACTCAACTGCCCGCAACGTGTATGGGTCATTAAGACGTTTCCTGTTCAATAGTGTTAATGTTTCCGCATAACCAATGTTATCACTCGCTGATAAACTGTTTTTAGTAAGCTGACAACATCGCTATTTAACACCATGGACCTATAAAGAAACACCGCAACTGCAATACAACCAAACGGGTAACCATGGCAACCAGCCAAACAATTTTTCTTTCTGCAGCTTTGCAGCGCGCGCATCCGCCGTGTTGATAAACAGAAAAGGGGTCTATAGTGTTGTAATGAACTATTGAGATTTTTTTGTTGTTGTAATAAGTAGGCCTACACTATAATTTACAGTGCTACATAAAATACCTTTTATAAGTACAACATTTTTTTAATTTTTTGATCCAAAGTTAAATTAGTATACTCTGAGATGTAAATATATTTATAATACATTAGGAGTGCACTTTGTTAAACTACACCTGCATGGATTTTACCTACAGTAAAGTATAATGAAGTTTAAATGAATTGATATACTTTAATAAAAATATGCTTCAAAAATTCTACTTCTGATAAGAAGACTGAAGCACTTGTGCATAACATAATAATTTAAAATATAATTTGGTAACAATTAAAGCAAACATGCTATAAGTAGCCTATACATTTATAACACTTGAAGTGGAATTATTTTTAAATGTACTTAAACAAAGCACTATAAAATAAATATGTTTTGGGTAAGCAAACTAAAATGTTCAAAACAATATGCTTACATTTTAGTATATTTTTTAGAAGCATAATTTAGCATATATTTAATACACTAGTAATGAAAGTATACTTTTGACTAGTATGTTAAAGTGCAAGAAAGGGTATCTTTAATGCACTTCAAGTAAGTACTTTAGAAATACCAATGTACTTCTAACATACTATTTGAACTTCCAGTAAATTTTTTATGCAATTAAGTATACTTCTTTTCGACCTGGGTAGACTATGAGTGCCGCGATTGGCATCCGAGTGTTGAGCCACCCCAGACAGTAAGCATGGAATTTGTCTAAAATGCATGTACAATCATTCTCTTACACTTTTGTATCATTTAGCATGACTCTATAACATTATAACAGCATTTATAGGCCAGACAAGATGAAAAAGCATAATACAGTGGAGGAAATAAGTATTTGATCCCCCACTGACTTTGTAAGTTTGCCCACTTACAATGACATGAGCGGTCTATAACTTTAATGGTAGGTTTATTTTAACAGTGATAGACAGAATATCAAAAAGAAAATCCAGAAAATCACATAAAAAAAAGATATAAATTATTTTCCATTTCATTGAGGGAAATAAGTATTTGATCCCCTATCAACAATAAAGGATGCTGGCTCCCACAGAACAGTCCTTTCACTTTAAGAAAGTTCTCCTGATCTCAACTCGTTACCTGTATACAAGAGACAACTCTATAAAAGACACCTGTCCACAGAATAAATCAGACTACAACCTCTCAATCATGGGCAAGACTAAAGAGCTGTCTAAGGACATCAGGGACAAGATTGTAGACCTGCACAAGGCCGGAATGGGCTACAAGACCATTGGCAAGAAGCTGGGTGAGAAGGAGACAACTGTTGGTGCGATTATTAGGAAATGGAAGAAGCACAAAATGACCATCAATCTCCCTCGGTCTGGGGTTCCATGCAAGATCTCACCTCGTGGGGTCTCAATGATCATGAGAACGGTGAGGGATCAGCCCAGAACTACAAGGCAGGAGCTTGTTAATGATCTCAAGGCAGCTGGGACCACAGTCACCAAGAAAACAATAGGTAACACACTGTGCCGTAATGGATTAAGATCCTGCAGCGCCCGTAAGGTCCCCCTGCTCAAGAAGGCACATGTCCAGGCCCGTCTGAAATTTGCCAATGAACACCTGAACGACTCAGAGAATGCTTGGGAGAAGGTGATGTGGTCAGATGAAACAAAGATTGAGCTATTTGGTATTAATTCAACACGCTGTGTTTGGAGGAAGAGGAATGCTGAGTATAACCCCAAGAACACCATCCCCACCGTCAAGCATGGAGGAGGAAGCATTATGCTTTGGGGGTGTTTCTGTGCTAAGGGGACAGGTTGACTTCACCGCATCGAGGGAAAGATGGATGGGGCCATGTACCGTGAAACAACCTCCTTCCCTCAGCCAGGTCACTAAAAATGGGTCGTGGATGGGTCTTCCAGCATGACAATGACCCAAAACATACAGCAAAGGCAACAAAGGAGTGGCTCAAGAAGAAGCACATTAAGGTCATGGAGTGGCCTAGCCAGTTTCCAGACCTAAATCCCATCGAAAATCTGTGGAGGGAACTGAAGCTTCGAGTTGCCAAGCGACAGCCTCAAAACCTCAAAGATTTGGAGAGGATCTGCAAAGAGGAGTGGTCCAAATACCCTCCTGAGATGTGTGCAAACCTGGTCATCAACTACAAGACACGTCTGACCTCTGTACTTGCCAACAAGGGTTTCTCAACCAAGTACTAAGCAATGTTTTGATAGGGGATCAAATACTTATTTCCCTCAATGAAATGGAAAAAAAATAATATATTTTATTTAGCGTGATTTTCTGGATTTTCTTTTTGATATGCTGTCTTGCACTGTTAAAATAAACCTATCATTCAAATTATAGACCGCTCATTTCATTGTAAGTGGGCAAACTTACAAAATCAGTGGGGGATCAAATACTTATTTCCTCCACTGTAGGTGCTCTTTAACAAATGCTTCCTTGTGATGTTGCTGTCTTGACCAATAATATACCGTTAGTGAGTCAATAATGAATGCTTACTAGACCATTGATATACCATTACTAAGGCTGGGCGATATGGACCAAATCTTATATCACGATATAGGTAATTTTATATCACGATATCGATATATATCACAATATAGTATTTTTCCTTAAAATTAAATGGATTACAATAACCGTACTGAACTTTAATCACATTAGATTATTTTCATATTTTGCTTGGAACTTAAATTTCCATACAAAATACCACACCAGTCTGGCTTTAGTCAGTCAGCGCAAAATAAAAATGACAGCATCAACCAAAGAGCCTACATTTTCCAATTGATAGTATCCTATATCAAAATAATGAAAGACTTTTTTCCTGCAGTATTTGCTCATCTTCATATTAAAAAGCTGTCAAAATTAACTAATAAGCAAATGTCTGGTAATACTTTAACTCCAGCTTCAACACAAATAATATTTTTAAGTTTTTCATGTTTTAAAGTTACATAAAACCAGCCTTGCTGGCTGTCTCCAACAATAACAGCACGGGGGTGAAGCCCCGAGTAGGCTAAAGATGTCATTATTAGCCAGCTAGCTCACGAGAGCTAACCCATGTAGTTGGCGGCTTAAAACAAGCCAACTCTGCGTCACGGCAACAGCACGCTGAAGCAGCAAGCAAGTTTCCTTTGCCCGATGACATTTTTGACCGTTAAAACCAGCTGCTCTGCCACCGTGACACGGAGTTGGTTTGTTAACTTTAGTGACGGTGCACCGAAGCTAGACCATGAGCTAGAGCTAGACAGCTAGAGCAACAGATGAGGCTTCTTCTGTTGCGGGTAGAGAAGCTGTACTGCAGCCCAGAACTCAGCTGCAGAGCCCCCGTGTAGCGCGGCGGTGTAACTGCAGTGTAACTGCAGTGTAACTGTAGGGACTCAGAGGGACAACTGCCTCCCGCTCCATCTATGCTCCCGCCACATGAACTTTTTTTCTCCACGATATAAACGGTATGGCCAAATCTCTTCCGGTAGACACTTTCATATCGTCCACGATATGATATCGTCATATTGCCCAGCCCTAACCATTACTGTAGCAATTTGTGTACCTTCGAGTAATGTAAAGCATCATACTCATTAACGAATGCTTACTTGAACATTAATGTATCGTTAGTAAAGCAATGTGTATACCTTCAGGTAAAGTAATGCGTCAATCTGATTAACAAATGCATAATTGAACATTAACATACCATTAGTGAAGCAGTTTATGTACCTTCAAGTAAAATAATGCATCAAATGAGCTGCAATCTAACACACAAAGGAATAATTTTTTATTTAAATACAATTACTACATCTAAAAAAAAATGCAAAATTAAAACACTAAAACACAAAAACACGCTGTAGAAACAAAAAACAAAAAGGTCAGTAATAGTAAAAAAAACTCAAACCATTTAGCTATGATTTATTTTTAAAAGCTTCCCTGTTCTTTTGAGATTGTCAACCTCCTGTCAACCATTTTTTTTCTTTCATTATATCTTTGCATCTCTTTACGAGGTCCATCAATTTTTGGCCCTGGCCTCTTCAAACAAATGGGTGTCCACCTCGAACAATTCGGACAAAGCTGCGCAGTCAGCAACTGTCTTGCGTGCTACGTCCACTTTGTAGACTAGCAGGAGGGGCCCTCAGATTTCCAGGTACCCCTACCCGAGGTAGAACAAACCTCAACAATGATTTTTTAAATCTTTAGAATGTCCTGTTCATGAAATTGATTCTTGAGCACTTTTATCTTTGGGCGAAATATGTTTTTTTGGTTATTCTTTAGAACTACCCCAGTCCCTCAAAAAGAGCCAAATTAGGCCATTCCGAATAGGGGATATGTGACAAACAAGCCCATAACTTGGGAATGCTCACTCTTTTCTTCATCAGATTTGCTGAGGTACTAACCAGGTGTCTGTCCCACATCACCAAAAAGTTAGAATGTAATTTACCAAAACATTTATTGAAATAGAGTCCTGTATACAGAGCTTTAGTTTAGGCGGAAATGGTACTTTTGTGGTGATAGGAAAAGAGGGTTCCTTTACTTTTCTCTCAAATATCACCAAAACATAAATCCCTGCCAAATATACCATTTATGTATTGTCTAGGATGCTATTGAACAATAACCAGTGGTTGTATGAAGATATATATTACAGTTCAATTTCTAATGAGATTTTTCTAGAAGTACTCCTCCACTGAAATAGCCATATTAGGACATTCCGAATAGCCTATAGTCCAGCAGATATGTGAATGCATTGTGCTTTTTATGATACAAACATGAACTTTGGCACACTGTTAGAGCATGCCCTAAGGAAGATTTCTGGCTATAGGGCCATCGCCAATTTTTCCTATGGCCCCCACGGCGGCCATTTTTAAAAATGGCCACCAGCAGCTCTTATAGTACCAGTAGCTTGGGTTGTAGAGCACCTAGGATCTTGATTATGGTGTCTAATCCCACATTTTCAAGGATGGACAAGGCAGTGGTGCTATTTAAAACATGCTAGAAAGTACCCAACTTCATATATCTGGCATTCAGGGAACAAAATTGTGGTAAAACCCTTCAAATATTAGCGGAGTTATGCATATTTTCATGAATTACAGAATCAGTTCATGAGTTGTATGCTGACCTCATATTGTAAGCATATAAGGTCAGCATACAACTAAAGTAAATATCTTTTTCAAAGCCTGAACAATACATCAGTTTAGCCTGTTTGATAGGTTGCTATTTTATCCGTGTAACCCTCTCTGAGTAAGTCGACATTGCTCTAGGTTCCGAAGGAGCTAAGTGATATAAACAGTTACCACAATGAAAGTACCAGGCAAGGTAAGTTGCAAGCAGTAACTTTTACTCACATAAAGTTGTAGGTCACACCCAAAACACATATGCATATACTGTTCATTATTTGAAAATAAAAACATGGGCCATTTAAAATAAACAAGTGTTGTCAATAGTCCTTTTAGTCTGTATGTTTTGTGACCACTTCCGGTTAATCAATCACTGTCAGTTGTTCTCTGTTAAACTGTCTTTTACTGGTCCTGTGACAGTTCTTAGAAAGGATGTGTGTAGTAGTCCAATGGATGTGTGAATCCTGGCGACTGGTGCGGCCCTACCACATGTGGAGTATTTCATGGGTCGGTTCCTCGTCCTGGAAGGATCACACTGGGAGGCTCGCCATGAATGGAGAGGGATCTTCACAGCGGATCTCACTATGTGTAAATGTTATACAATAATCATACTGAAGCATAACAACATTGTTAACACCAAGAATTACACAATGTAGTGTGTACTTCCCCTTTTCTATGACCAAGCCAAAACCGTTCGCCATGATTCACCATTCTATGAATGTGGTGAAGAAGGCAGTGGATATTCTGAATCCTGCTCAGGTACCAATCATCACTCTGGATCAACCTCTGTATGCAGTGGCAAAACAAATCCAGTGGCCAGCAGCTCATGGTGAAGATAACTTTATTGTGATGTTTGGTGGGTTCCACATTGAGATGGCAGCAGTCAAGGTACTTGGCGTCATCTTGGAAGGTAGCGTGTGGACAGAAGCACTTGTGCAAGCTGGAGTTGCTACAACAGGGACAGCAGATTAATTTCTGAAATCCTGTCACGTGACGCCTCTGCCATGCTCATCAGGTCACAGCCAGCAGCCTATACCTTCTCCTGCTGAGGGCTTTCACTGATTACATAAATGACCTGAAGGAGGGTAATAATCCTCTGTCCTTAGACGACTGGTGTAGTGAAAGAGCTTTGTCATGTCCCCCGTTCCACTTCTGGTCCATTGTCCTGCAGCTAGAAATAGATTAAATGATCTATGTGCGATCAATAAGAGAGGCCAACTTCCTCCTCTATATAGATGCCCTGACCAAGATCGTGCCTTGGTTCTTTGCTTTGGAACACACCCACTATGCCAGAGGGATACCAGTCCACTTGTAGGACACACATCCTGATGTCGAGTAGACCAAACATGCACAATTAGCGTTTGCAAGAGAAGTTAAAGAACTAACTAGCGCTATACACTCACTGGCCACTTTATTAGGTACAGCGGTTTTCTTGTTAACACATAAAACTTATCAGCCAATCACATAGCAGCAACTCAATGCATTTATGACCTAAACAACATGAAAGCATGGATCCATCCTGCCTTGCTCCATCAACTATGCCACGTTAAAAGTCGCTTAAACCCCCTTTTTCCCCATTCGGATGCTCAGTTTTAACTTCAGCATGTTGTCTTGACCACGTCTATGTGCCTAAATGCCTTGAGTTGCGGCCATGTGATTGGAAGATTAGCTTTTTGTTTTTATAAGCAATTGAATAGGTGTACCTCATAAAGTGGTCGGTGAGTGTAGAAGACATGGGCAATCCATTCTGTGAAAAGAGCACTGTAGATCTTCTTGCATTAGATATTACGGACGTTGCAGATGAAGCAGTCATTGACACTGTCAACCAGGTTGAGAAACTTGGACGGGACCAGTATGACGCCTATGTCAGTGAACGCCTGGTCAACCAGACAAAGCCAATCAAAGAAAACATCAAAAGGAACAACCTACCTTTATTCAGCCGGCCTCCAGTCCGAGAAAAGTCCAGGACCCAACAACAGCTCTCATCCCTGAAGAGTGACTGCTCCCTGTTCTCTAGGCTTTATATTGTATCCCAGATACGTGATGGAAGTCTGGATGAGTTTCTTTTAGCTCGAAAAACCAGGCATGTCCACTGTCATTGTCACAAATGGGCAAGCTAAGAACTGGAACCAAGTCAGACTTGGTGGGCTGTTTGGCGAACCTGATTTCATCACAAGAGAACAAATCCAACCCCATTGTACAGGTCAACATACTTGATAGGGCTCGTAAACATGCTACGACCTGGTGCTGCTGAGACCTTTTCTAAATATTCACAGAAGGTGTTCTCACCATACATCCTGTCTAAGCTGGAGCATGTCAGCAGAGTGGATGTTGTGTGGGATCTATATTTTCCTGACAGTTTAAAGGCGGAAACACGCAGCAAGATAGATGCCATGAAAGAGAACAGTTCAGCCTTGTCCAGAACGATGTATCGCCTTGCCGGGGCTCCATGCCTTTACTGGATGTGACACAGTGTCATCTTTTGGTGGCAGGGGTAAGAAAACTGCATATACATGGAGGAGCTTTGAAGATGTCACAAAAGCCTTCTGTGCCTTTGCTGCCACACCTGACTCCATAGACAACTGGATGGAGCCTCTGAAGAGATGTGTTGTATTGCTATATGACCGCACCAGCAGCCAGGAATCTGTCTATCAGGCAAGAAAGCAGCTCTTCACCCAGAAAGGGACATCAATTGAAGGACTTCCAACACAAGCAGCACTGATGCAACACAAAAAGAGGGCTGCCTACCAAGCTGTTCACTGTTGGGGACATATGATGGTTTCAGCCCCTCAACTCCCATCACCAATGGGGGTGGAAGTGGAAGGCCACAGGCAGATGGGAATTTCACTGGGCCGCACTACCAGGATCGATACAGGCCTGTTGTAAACTCCTCCGCTGTGGATGCAAAAAGGGGTGCAGTGGACATTGCAAATGTGTCAAGGCAGCACTTCCGTGCACTTTGCCCCTGTGGTGGACTGTGTTTTCAGAAATAATTATAAATGTGTTGATGGTTTTATTGTTATTTAATTCCCTGAATGCCAGATATGTGCGTATGTAGTTTAGCATGTTGTAAATAGTACCACTGCATTCCTCATTCTTGTACAAGTAGAATTTTGTATGTTCAAATGATTTATATGCATATGTGTTTTGGGTGTGACCTACAACTTTATGTGAGTAAAAGTTACTGCTTGCAACTTACCTTGCCTGGTACTTTCATTGTGGTAACTGTTTATATCACTTAGCTCCTTCGGAACCTAGAGCAATGTCGACTTACTCAGAGAGGGTTACACGGATAAAATAGCAACCTATCAAACAGGCTAAACTGATGTATTGTTCAGGCTTTGAAAAAGATATTTACTTTAGTTGTATGCTGACCTTATATGCTTACAATATGAGGTCAGCATACAACTCATGAACTGATTCTGTAATTCATGAAAATATGCATAACTCCGCTAATATTTGAAGGTTTTACCACAATTTTGTTCCCTGAATGCCAGATATATGAAGTTGGGTACTTTCTAGCATGTTTTAAATAGCACCACTGCCTTTCCCATCCTTGAAAATGTAGGATTAGACACCATAATCAAGATCCTAGGTGCTCTACAACCCAAGCTACTGGTACTATAAGTACATTTTTAGAAATGGCCACCGTGGGGGCCATAGGAAAAATTGGCGATGGCCCTATAGCCAGAAATCTTCCTTAGGGCATGCTCTAACAGTGTGCCAAAGCTCATGTTTGTATCATAAAAAGCACAATGCATTCACATATCTGCTGGACTATAGGCTATTCGGAATGTCCTAATATGGCTATTTCAGTGGAGGAGTACTTAGAAAAATCTCATTAGAAATTGAACTGTAATATATATCTTCATACAACCACTGGTTATTGTTCAATAGCATCCTAGACAATACATAAATGGTATATTTGGCAGGGATTTATGTTTTGGTGATATTTGAGAGAAAAGTAAAGGAACCCTCTTTTCCTATCACCACAAAAGTACCATTTCCGCCTAAACTAAAGCTCTGTATACAGGACTCTATTTCAATAAATGTTTTGGTAAATTACATTCTAACTTTTTGGTGATGTGGGACAGACACCTGGTTAGTACCTCAGCAAATCTGATGAAGAAAAGAGTGAGCATTCCCAAGTTATGGGCTTTTTTGTCACATATCCCCTATTCGGAATGGCCTAATTTGGCTCTTTTTGAGGGACTGGGGTAGTTCTAAAGAATAACCAAAAAAACATATTTCGCCCAAAGATAAAAGTGCTCAAGAATCAATTTCAAGTACAGGACATTCTAAAGATTTAAAAAATCATTGTTGAGGTTTGTTCTACCTCGGGTAGGGGTATCTCGAAAACTAAAGCCTTTTTTGAGGACTTGCTGCTAGACTATTGCTGTAGGCTGCTGTTTTTGTTCAGCCTTTTCTTACATTGGCCAACACCCGGCGGTAGCGCTTCATTGCGTCTTCTGGGGTGACGACTGAAATAACAAAAATGACAAATATATATTAACATATACAGTATATTAACTTAAATTAAAAGTGCAGTACTTTGATGTAATGATGGTGATAGTGCAGTTATTCTTGTATTATGATTACATAGTGGTAGTTGAGTCCTCACAGACAATTCTAGTGTAATGAACTGCTGTGGGGTAAATGTTGTACTAGTTGTATAACTGCGCTGAGAGTAATGTTTAAATGGAAGTTATTGGGAGAAACCTTTATTTACCAAGGTCTAATATTATGCGAGTAGCATTGGAGTAGTGGGATTGTACTGTGTTAGTTGTCTGCCCTGGCCTAATTTATTGAACCTGCACCCACCGGCTACGTGTGTCCACAACCGCCCGCTCCCGCAAAGTTTCTCGCTACAACTGGCTCTGAGTAGATTGCCCGAATAACACCTCTTTTTCCCTCTCCAACGTCCTGCATAAGATAACAGAAGAGACAAACTGTAAAGTAATATTAATACTTTATATAATTTAAATGTATTATATTATGCATTAGCTGTTAGTTTGGAATCTTCCATATTAAGTTTGACTTAAATTAAAATAAACGCCAACCTGAACACTCTTTGAATTGGATTTGGCAAGACTGGCATGTAGAAATGGAAAACATAGTGGACATGTTCCGGCGGTAGGACTCTGAGTGGTCATACCACTTGTGGTCCACACCTGTATTAAAAAAAATTAAATACCTAATAAGGCAAAAGTAACATTTGGCCAAAAATAAGTATGCTTCATACGTTTTGACCTTAAAAATATTTAAAATTGTATTTCTTACTCAGTATCCATAAGAAATGTGCCTTTTCCCGGAAAAGCACACTGTCTTTTGAAATGTCCGGCAAACCAAAGAACCTGTATCAAGAATGACCTCCAAAAGCACTTTTGCTATCATCTCCTGCGGTAGCTGTGGACATATTTTACAACAAGGTTAAAAATGTAACTGATTTTCACAAAAAATATTTGTATATGATTATATATTGATACTTTCCATCATCATAACTAAGATAAATGGCTACCTTCAGAATCCAGCAAACTTGGCTTGGCTTAGCTGCTTTTGTAGCGGAGGAAACTGGTGGATGTAGCCTACCGCGCTGATTTGCTTGTATCACTAGTTTCACTTCAGAGGTGTCGGCCAGAACACCACTTATGGCCAAAAGCATCAAATTATAAGCATGAGACTCGGAGAGGAGGAGTAGGGTTTATCCGCTCTTTATTTTCTTCTCTTTCACAGACACCGCAGCACAGCTCGCGGGAAAAGAACAAAGGGTTTAACTCCGCTCCTGACGAGACGTTGGAACAGCTGATATTGTGAACCGCAAATTGCAGCCGTTATAACATGCATAAAACTATAACTTAGAACAGCAATGTTACTCACACACGGCACGGGTGATTCCACAACTCAAAGAAACATGTTCAAACTGTAGAATGATCGCTACATGCACGCTCGCACATCTGACTGAGCGAGAGGAGAAAAAGAAACTACGCTACTAAAAGACTCTCCCGCCGACTGACGTCACGGCCCCAACTGACAGCTACCCACACTAAACAGAATACAACCTAACACACTGTAACCTATAACTTTGGGGCCTTTTCTACAGCTTTATTGAATCCAAGTACTTCAAAAAACAGAAACAAGGTGATGCTGGGCTGTCTAAAAACTAAACAACAGTATCTGTTGAAATTAAAGAGTTAATACATACCGAAATGTATGTATTGAAATATAAAATGAATTGGATGACTGTACATTGCTGCTAGAAAGCATTTATTTTAGTCAAACAAAGCTAAGTCATGTAGTGATAGTCCACCACAAAATGTGCATAATATTGACCAAGCTGGAGTTGCTACCTTGGCTTCAACATAGCTGTTAAAAAAAATCTTTCCCATGGGGCAATAAATAAGTGCATGTGCATATCACTTTTGTCGAACAGTTTAGAATATTAACAGACTGTAATTGACAACTTTTTTGACAAAGTTCCAAACATACAGTCATATGAAAAAGTTTGGGAACCCCTCTCAGCCGGCATTATAATTGACTCTGCTTTCACACAAAAAAGATAAAAGTGGTATGTCTTTAATTTACCAGGAACAGCTAAGTGCTGGGATGTTTTCCAAACAAAGATTTTTTGAAAAGCAGTATTTGGTTGTATGAAATAAAATAAAATGTGAAAAACTGGCTGTGCAAAAATATAGGAACCCTTGTGGTTTTGTTGATTTTAATGCCTGTAACAGCATGTAAAACTGATGACTTTAAACACAAAGTTGGTTGGATTATGTTGTTAAGCCTTGAACCTCATAGAAATGTCTGTTTAATCATGAGAAAATGTATTTTAGGTGCCTAAATGCAAGTTGCACTTCTCTTTGACTCTCTGCTGAAGTGAGACAGAATGGGATCATCAAAACAGCTCCCAAAAGATCTGAAAAACAAAGATTGTTCATTGTCATGGGCTGTGTCTTGATTCAGGTATTGCACCCTTGGTAGGACGCAATCTCGCGGTCTATGAAGGCTATAGCCTATGAAGGCCGATTTTAAGGCCAACGAGCCTTGTTAAACGGGACGGTCTCCGCAGGTCTCCGTTTACGAGCATTTCCGGTTTACGTAACAAGCAGTTACCTTGCGTGACGACTCGCCGCTCCTGTGCTGCCTAGCAACCCTGATTGCTGCCAACGGAGACAGCCCTGTCAATGGAGGAAAAAAGAAAAAGAAGTTGCCTACCAGACGAAAAGAAAAAAAAGTACAAGAAAAAAAGAAAGGAAGATAAAAGTTAAGAAGATGGAGCAACACGTTGCTGTTTTGTTATTTTTTATTTTATTTTATGCAATCTCTGAAAAAAACGCAATGAATCATGGGATATGTTGGGCCACGAAGGCTGCATTTCTCGGCTGCATATGAGGAGCCTTGCACGGAGCCTTGCAAATGGGACAGCCTTTACGCGCCGCTATGACGCAATCGGTCTTCAAATGCAGCCTTCGTAGACCGCAACCCCTGAATCAAGACACAGCCATGGTTTAGGGGAAGGCTACAAGAAGCTTTCCCAAAGGTTTCAATTGTCAATTTCGACTGTAGGGAACGTTGTCAGGAAATGGAAGGACACAGGCATAGTGGCAGTTAAACCCAGGCATTGCAGACCAAGAAAAAAACAGGAGCGGCATAGGTGGAGGATTGTGAGAATGGTTGCACACAACCCACAGATCACCTCCAAAGACCTGCAAGAACATCTGGCTGCAGATTGTGTATCTGTACATCGTTCAACAATTCAGCGCAATTTGCACCAAAACATCTGCTTTTTATAAAGACCAAATAACTTAATTTTTGTCTCATCAGTCCAAAGCATTTTCTTCCAATATGAAGCTGGCTTGTGTAAATGAGCTTTTGCATACTCCATGCAACTGTATCTGTGGCGTGGGCGCAGAAAGGGCTTCCTTCTCATCACCCGGCCATACAGATGTTTTGGTGCAAATTGCACTGAATTGTAGAACCATGTACAGATACAATCTGCAGCCAGATGTTCTTGCAGGTCTTTGGAGGTGATCTTTGGGTTGTGTGCAACCATTCTCACAATCCGCCGCATATGCCGCTCTTGTACTTTTCTTGGTCTGCTAGACCTGGGTTTAACTGCAACTGTGCCTGTGTCCTTCCATTCCCTGACAACATTCCTTACAGTAGAAATTGACAATTGAAACCTTTGGGAAAGCTTCTTGTAGCCTTCCCCTAAACCATGACAATGAATAATCTTTGTTTTTAAGATCTTTTGGGAGCTGTTTTGATGATCGCATTCTGTCTCACTTCTGCAGAGAGTCAAAGAGAAGTGGAACTTGCATTTAGGCACCTAAAATACCTTTTATCATGATTAAACAGACCTTTATATGAGGTTCAAGGCTTAACAACATAATCCAACCAATTTTGTGTTTAAAGTCCTCAGTTTTACATGCTGTTACATGCATTAAAATCAGCAATACCACAAGGGTTCCCATATTTTTGCACAGCCAGTTTTTCACATTTTATTTAATTTCATAAAACTAAATACTGCTTTTCAAAAAATCTTTGTTTGGAAAACATCCCAGTACTTAGCTGTTCCTGGTAAATTAAAGACATACCACTTTTATCTTTTTTGTGCGAAAGCAGAGTCAATTATAATGCCGGCTGAGAGGGGTTCCCAAACTTTTTCATATGACTGTAAATAGTTTTTCTATTTTAGGTAAAATGGTTATTTGCATATCAAAATTAAAGCGATTGTTATTTTGTGTTTTATTTTTGATGACAGCGCTATTCCATGTAGTAACCGGTTTTTAGCCTCAGGGTGGCAGTCATCCCTTTACAACCTGTATAATTCCTCATTTACACAGAGCTGCTTGTTTCGGCTCAGTCCGCTTATATAGGCGTTTCCGTTTCAGTACTCCTCCGTTGCGGTACCAAGGCGCCTGAAAAGGTACCGAAAATGAGTAGCTATACACCGCCGTCCGTTGATTGGTCGAAATAATCATTTCCGTGTTAAATCGCCGTGTGTAGTCAACTTGGCATTAGTCAAGAGAGTCTTGTGTTTAGAGCACATGTGTCAAACTCAAGGCCCGCGGGCCACACGTTTTGATGTGGCCCGCGAATCAATTCGGCCGATCTGAATCAATTCTGAATAAATAAATAAAAAAATAAATCATATTTTTTTTCATTCTTCATGGAGCCTGTGCCATATCCGCACATCGCGTACGCTCCCAACTGTTAGGAAACTTACGTGGCTTACAGCTAGGAATGTCTGCTGAAAGTTCCACAGCTCAGGATTTTAAGCCATGAATTGATGAACTTGCATCTAAGAAGAGCTGTCAGTTTTCTGAGGGCTGAAAATAGGCCAATATATGTGGCTAAATAGCATGCAATATTGATGATTGATTGTGTCAAGTGTCTACGGATTAATGCCAAAATTATCTGGTTTCTAATTTTTGCTTTAAATTACAATATAGCCAAATAGCTATACACTATCAGTCACTCAATTGGCATCATAGAGAAAGACAGAGCTTTACATCATGAATACTTAAGGTGGAGTCAGTGATTCTGGAGAACGCTTGTTGTCGGAGACCGTCTCGTTTAACAGCGCTCGTTCGGCCCTGGTTCAGCCTTCGAATCGGCCTTCATAGACCGCGTCCTTCCAAGGACGCGTCTCTGGATTGGGATATAGCTTTTGTGTGCGCATTGAAAATAAATCTGGTGTTAATGAACATCCTAGGATCTGTAAATGTATGTAAACAAATGATTTTAACCAAAGGGGCCCACGGTAGCTAGCAACATGCCTATTTACAGAGGTTTGGCTGGGTATTAAGACTACATATTTCCACACACACACACACACACACACACACACACGGGTATCATGATGAGATATTCACTGATTTTGACCAAGTATTCTGACAAGTTTTCTTCAATCTACTAAATAGCAATCAGAAATGTCTGTATCTTGTTAGGCCACATACAGATAATACATTAATTATTTCAGCTTTGAAATAAATAAAGCATATGATGATGAGAAAACTGCTAGTCAGATCTTTTAAAAGTGCCTCTTGTCATGATCCTGCCTGGGCCTCTTTGCCTCTGTTTTGTTTTTGCCCTTTGCCCGTGTGCTTGTCTGGTGTAATTGCAGGGTTGGAGTCAGGTCCATTGGAGTCAGGTGAAGCACTCACAGCTGCCGGTAATCACCAATCAACCGCTCTTCATACACCCGCCCGACCTTCCAGACACTGGCTGTGTCTTGATTCAGGGGTTGCACCCTACGTAGGCTGCATTTGAAGACCGATTGCGTCATAGCGGCGCGCAAAGGTTGTTCCATTTGCAAGGCTCCTTGCAAGGCTCCTCATATCATGGACCTAAATGCAGCCTTCATTTCACGGTTTTGAAGGCTGCATCAGATGTATCCTTCGCAGCCCAACATATCCCATGATTCATTGCGTTTTTTTCAGAGATGGCATAAAATAAAATAAAAAATAACAAAACAGCAACGTGTTGCTCCATCTTCTTAACTTTTATCTTCCTTTCTTTTTTTCTTGTACTTTTTTTTCTTTTCGTCTGGTAGGCAACTTCTTTTTCTTTTTTCCTCCATTGACAGGGCTGTCTCCGTTGGCAGCAATCAGGGTTGCTAGGCAGCACAGGAGCGGCGAGTCGTCACGCAAGGTAACGGCTTGTTACGTAAACCGGGAATGCTCGTAAATGGAGACCTGCGGAGACTGTCTCGTTTAACAAGGCTCGTTGGCCTTGTAATCGGCCTTAAAATCCACCTTCTTAGACCGCGAGACCGCGTCCTACCAAGTGCGTGGTCTCTGTAATGGGATACAGCCACTGCCAGATTGTAGCCTCAGTTTCCCACAGTCAGTTGCTCTCTTCTAGTTACCTACCTGTTTGTAGCTCCGTTTGCATTTTTGCCTCGTGCTCATACCTGTTTTTTCTGCAACAGCTCTCCCGGCCTGACTCCACCCCCCAACAATATTTTCTTTTAAAAGCAGAATTTTGCCATTGTAAATTATGCAACACTATGCAATTAAACTGAAATTTTAATAAAGAAAAAATTGATGAAAGACCAAGATGAGTCCACAACAATGAACACTCAAACAGAACTGGAGAAATCAGTAATGTATTAACTGTGATGTGTGTTAGATAAGCCTTACAATATTCAGTGCTTCATGAGGCAGCCTTTCCATTTAGACATGCATTTCTAGTTGGCAGACTTATTTCAATACAGTGTTTTAATTCCAAATCAGTTAGTGTACATTAAGTAGAGTATTATAATGCTAGCATATTGTTCTTTTATTTACACTATGTGAAGGCAGACTGGACTGTTAATCAATAATTGGTATTAAGTTTGCTAAAAAGTGAAGTTAAGACGGGTAACCACCAAAAAAAAGTTTTAGGGTCGTCACTGTCACTTTTCTTGTTTTTCTCTTGGGCGTTGAGGATCCTGTTAAAATAATTATGAATCATAATTTTCAAATTGTTCATTACAAAGCAAAGCAAAAAAAGAACAATTGTAGAATGGAAAGGGTGGTGTCTAGTCTGTGAGATACCTGTGAATGCACTAGGGCTGGCCCGAATTATTCGAATATTCGTTTGGAAAATTAGTATTCGGAGCTTCGTTTTTTTTTTTTTTTTTTTTTTTGCAAGAAGCTAGTACTGCAATATAATGTCATCAAATAATTGTATATTTGGATATAAAAGTTAGTAATATTGTAGTAGTAGTATTGCTCATTTAGGAGGATATTACATCACTAAGTGTCATAGCGCATCCATTACTTCACCTCCGAGCGCGTAAATCTTCAACAAAATATGCAGATACTGTCAAAATCGGTTCCAGGGAGTATATAGGGATTATTAACGTTTAAAAAAACAAAAACAAAAAAACATTTTTTTTTTTTTTTTTTTAATGTTGTTTTTGATGGTGTGTTTTTCTGGAACGAATATTTGCTCGGAAAAACCAACAAATATTCGAATTCTGAAAAATGGCATTCGGGCCAGCCCTAGAATGCACTGCCATCAACACACTCCGTTAGTTTTGGCTGTCTTCTTTTAGATCTTGAAGATACTTTGACAAAAAAAGGGACAAATTGACCATAAAGTTAATAAACTGTCATATGGTTCATCCTAACAATCACAAAACCTCCATGCAATGCAATTGTGTGAGAAAGTAAAAAGTGTTAAACGTGAAGCCCACCTGATGAAGAGCAAAAAGACGAGTCATTCGCGGTCTCTGAAAGATCACTGTCCAGAGCTTCCTGCACTTCCTCTGAAAAGTAGATTATATAACAACCATATCACATAAAGTGCATTCACCCTGAGCACACACATAAATATTATATATATTTCCTTTACCATTTGGATCGATTTGGACCTGGTCCAGGCTAAGTCCCTTAAACTCTGACTGTCGGCCTTGTTCTAGAATCTAGGGCAAACAGGACCTTGCTGACTTTAGCCAACTGCAGCGTTCCTTCCGGTAGTCAGAGCCGGCCCGAGGCATAAGCGAACTAAGCGGTCGCTTAGGGCCCCCGACCGCCAGGGGGGCCCCCTCAAATTTTTTTTTTTTTTTTTTTTTTTTTTTGTTTGTGTGTTTGATATTAGCATCATATTATGCAAATATGAGTCATCATACAAAAAAAGGAATAAAATGTTTTGGTCTAGATAATTAATAGCCTAAAAATCTGTGAGGCAATCCGAAATTATCTGATCATGTCACGTTCACATTCATGCACAGTGTGTATTGAGTTTATTTAAAAACAATTGAAAATGGGGCTGCCCTCAGTTTCCCATGCACCGTGTATGGTCTATAGCCTATTTCAGCCTCGTCTGTGGAAAAAAAGATAGCTGGACAAGAGTTCTTCTGCATCGTTCCTCTCACTGCATTTAAATGCATTCATTATATTACAGAGAAATGTGTCCCGTAAAAGAAAAAGAGCTCCAAGCCCAACCCAGAGGACCCTCCATAATATTTTATTTTATATTTTATAAAATCCATGTGTCCTTCTTCAATAGCTTCTAATTCATCTGACCCAGTGTCTCCAAATTATTTGTTAATTTCTCACATTTAGCCTCTTAATTTTCCTCTCAAAGTGCACCAGATTCATGCATTTCACTTTAAAAAGGTTAAAAAAAATCTCGGCTGTCTAATATTTTCGCACAGCTGCACAGTGGAGGCACTAGCGGAAAACACTGGGTGTGTGAATGATATTTCACAAAGATCTATAATTTCAGCAGCGCTAACATTGGAGAGGGGCCCCCTAATCATACTTCGCTTAGGGCCCCCTGAAGGCTTGGGCCGGCTCTGCCGGTAGTCTATAGTATTTCGTATGGACCTGGAAGTCATGGCCAAGAAAATTTGCGAGTATCTCCATTTCATTGTCTCTCAGGTTAAGGACAGTGGACAGAGTAGCCACATGCTTCCTGAGCTTTGTAGAAGAAAGCGTTTCAGGCAGGCCCGGATTAAAGCTGCAGTGTTTAATTTCAGCCGTTGGGAGCCGTTGGGATCCCAACGCCTGTTTTCGCAACGCTCTACCTGCTGCAGCTCCTCCCTCCGAACGACAGCTAAGCGCGTTCATGTGGCACCCAACGCACCTAGTGTCTCTCTCCCCCATCCCCGATATATTTATTCCCCTAATCAACCTTGGCCGACCCGACACAACAGTGATCATGTCCGCACAAAAACAACAACAACACGGCCAACAATTGTGCCAAAAGACAAATTAACAGCAACTAAACGGAACAAATAGCCTTAAAACAGCATTGCAGATTCACACAACCAGCAAGGGAGCACCATACCAAACACATTTACAGCACCATTGTGTGCACGGCAGTACAAAATAAAGGCAAGTAGCCTATCCTACATTACCCTACCTGGCTGTGACGGGACCGTGGCTGGCGTAGATACACCGGTGCTTCGTTGTACTTTTCGTAAAAGTTCCCCGGACATAGCAGTTATGTTTCGGTTCATTATGGAGGTGGTGGCTGCACACAACCGGAGTGGAGCGTGCCGGTTGTAGCTTCGCTGGAGACGGGGAAGCCAGTTGGACGGCGCCGGGGGTTAGCAGCAGTCTAGCCGGCCAGCAGGTGAACACTGTCGGGTAGCGGTGTAGCAGGGAGGCGGCGTAGATAAACACCGGTGCTTCGTTGTACTTTTCGTGAAAGTTACCCGGACTTAGCAGTTATGTTTCGGTTCATTATATGGAGGTGGTGGCTGCACACAACCGGGTGAGTCAACTAATGCTATCCGACCGGTGCTAACTTGGTTTATCAGCTAAAGCACAGCCAAAGGAAGCCCATTCTCCTGGCTCACTTTCCACACGTCTTCCCCGAGCGGCTTCATACAGCAACAGCCGCCCGACTACATTTCCTCCTCGGTGTTTCTCAGTCTCTGTGTACACACTGTCCTCCCACCGTGTTAGTTGTTGGTATCCGGGGAATGGTAAATTGAGGGTTCGTTGCATAGATAGTACAGTATAGATAGTTCGTTGGTGAAGACATTGCTAATCAGCTGGGAGGGACTGCTGCGCGAGGAGTGAGGCCGCCTGTAAGTGCTTGGAAACGGGGAAGGGACGGGCCGCGCAGGCACCCGCTGCTCGTTGTGAAGAGTCATAGCGATACGTGTTTTCACCTCAAAAAGTCGCCAAAAGTCACCAATAACTCCAGAAAAGAAGCTAGATTTGTCGCTTGTCGCTTTTTTGGAAAAAAAGTCGCCAAAGGGGTCTGAAAAGTCGCTAAATCTAGCGACAAAATCGCTAAATTGGCAACACTGATTGCTATTCGCTGTCTGCCGTAGTAGGACCAAACAGTAGTTTCAGACTGCTAGGGTCGTGAACGCTCACGCAACTGACGCATCAACGTCGTTGCCAAGTGAACGGACAGTCCCACAGCCAATAAGAACGGAGTATCTGAGCCTGCTCTGATTGGTCAAAATTAACATGAGCGGTGGCAATTTTGGGGGGCAGCACACAGAGGCAGGGGGGAGCAAAGTGATGAAAAAATATTTTCAGACTACTTCACCTACATATAGCTGAATGGCTATTATGACAGTTTTGCCAAATATTACAGTGAAAAAATTAGACACTGCAGCTTTAAGAGGAAAGATTACACTAGGCATACCACATTTTTTTGGGCCCCCTCCAAACGGACACTTTATGATTGGGTGAAAAAATTACATACATTTGACCTGCCACAAGATTATTATTTATGCTTATTTATTTATCATGCTCTATGTAACTGTTTATATGAATTTTTTTAGGTAAGGGACAATGTATAACGAACGGGTCACTCACGAGAAATAAAGACCGACCAGCTGAAGCAGGAGCTCGACGCGCAGCACACTGAATCAAAACAGATGATTTATAAGTGCCATACATTGTATTAATAGGCCTAGTAGTTGAAAGCATAGTAATATATTTTAGGGATTCACCGAAAATGGCAAAATAAATCATGTTCAGTTACCAAATATTGACTAACTATTTGTTTTACAGAGTTGCGCGTTTGTAAACGGGAGTAAAGAGAGACGTAACAGTGTGCAAGTTCACACAGTGCAGTGCAATGTTTTATTCAGCATACAATTAAAACACAGGATAAAATGATAACAGGGGAGATCAATCCGTGTACCTTCCGTTCAATCCATATCCGTTTGGAAATCAAAAAACAAAAAGTGACCTGTTTTTTTAATAATCATCCTCTCATCTACATCATATATTATACTAAAACACATTTTTATCCATTTTTAATCACAATTCATGACCAGGATATCAAATATGAGAATAATGGCCTAAATGTTGATTTTGAAAAATACATGTTTCAATTTAGTGAAAGAAGTGCGTGCGCACGTGTGTGCTTAATCCGTGTACCTTCCGTTCAATCCATATCCGTTTGGAAATCAAAACACGAAAAACGAAAAAAACTGTTTGATTTCATTTTTTAATTATTTGTTTCATTTAAAAAAAATAAAAAACGGAATGTTTTATTCAAAATATGCCTGTAAAATATGAATTGATTCTCATTTCTAATTTTTATTTTCCATATCTCACTTAAAATAAGGAAATGGGAAACGAGACAAACAGAATATAAAAAAATGGGCATTTTTATCAAATAGAGTCGGCTATGGCATCACTGGAGCCGTTCGCTGATTCTATTATTGATCTGTTCCGAAACGGTATGACATATGCAGACATATCTGCACATCTGGCCGAAATGGGTGTGCAGAACTGCTCTAGCATGAGTGTTCGCCGATTTTGCCATACCCACAACCTCAGAAGAAGAGGACTGGTTTCGGACTTTCTTTATATGTCCATGGTTTCGGACACTCACCTGGAATTGGCAGTGGCGCGATCGATTAACCAGGTACGCCTATTCCTACATAGGCTAATTGATGTTCGAATGTAAGGCTTTATAAATTAATAATTAGTGTACATTTTTAATATGCAATGCAACTTCAACAGGTGGGACCAACTTTTGGTCGCAAATTGATGACTGGTTACCTGTCCTCACAAGGAGTGTATGCAGGGGAATCCCGAGTGGGGAGATTTTTAAGAGAGGTTGATCGTCCATATCATGATATGCGACTTCAGGTTGGTATTATGCCTGACAATGGCTATGTGTGTGTTGACAATGGCAAACAAAAAAAAAACATGAAAAAAAGAAGCCTTTGAAGAATAAGTATGAAGTGCAACATAAAAATACATAGCCTATCATGTCGGCATTCTAACAAAAATAACTGCAATTAGGATTAGGATGACGTTATGCGGGGTGCGAACGGGGATCCAGGGGGAGCTCGGCTTCCCTTAATGAGACATGAGCTCCACTAGATAATTGATTTGTGAAATGTTTGCCGTGGCTATTATTGATGTATGATTGATTTATGAACGTTATTATGTAGGCGCTACTTTAACATGATCCCGGCGTGCTGGCTGTGCCGTCACCATTGAAGCGCTGAAGTGCAAAGCAGACTTCACAAATATAAACTGAAGTTTAGAAAAAGACAGATTGTTTTAGTCAATCTCAGAATGCACGCTGAGTCGACATCAATCATTGATTTGTTTTGTCGTCATAAAACTACGAAGTTATTCACCAGATCATCCATGATTGAAGAGACATGGGCCTGTGAAGTGCGCTGCCAAATTACACTGCTGTACACATTTGATGAGTACATTACATTTTCTATTTTTTTTATTTATTTTTTTACTTTGGCCCTAAATGTTAGTAAAGTATTTAGTTTTTAAAGTCGCCAGAATGCGCGAAACACTGTCTTTGATGCAGCACATCAAACATTTTATCTCTTGAACTTACTGTTGACATTTCTCACTATACCAGCAGTTATAATTCAGTAGTTCTATGCATTGCAGTAGGCTACATGTGTAGTTTGACAAAACAGTTTTGTAGTAGGATACTGCAGTACAACTGTAGTAATATTTTGAAACTAGCCTACAATGTGATTTTACTTTCCTCCCAGTAGGCTATAGTGATGTATAGGCAGTTTGCTACAGTATGCAGTTCAACTACAGAAGGCTTCATATTTCTACATTAATAACCTTTTTATTTCCTGTGATTCTATGGCAGTATTACATGTTGCCATGACTGTATGGAAACCTTCATTTGACTTGTAAGACTGAACTGGGTTTCAAAAGTCTTAGGTGTGTCACACCACAAGTTATCTGAGTTATCACTCAGATGGTCGTTCACACCCTCTGTGCTCTGAAAAGAATGTACCCATACTTCTGTCCTCAGTCCTCATTTATAAATGCATTAACATGGCTTTTCTTATCCATTTAGGGTGCACACAATCTAAGCCCAGTCCCCTATAATGCTGAATACATGGGTCATAAAATACACTTTGACCAAAACGAAAAGCTGGTCATGTTTGGGGTGACACATGTTCTGGCAGTGGATGGCTTCAGCAGTAAAATAATTGCCCATACAACCATGCCAGTGAAAAATAACTTGACAATATATCAGTAAGTTTACAGGTAGGCCTATGTACTTATTCCATGAACATTTCATAACATGTGGCACACAATTTAATTAGAATAATGAGTTTAAATTCCACCATCACTGTTTTCAAATGTTAAACTAATTCCCTTTCAGACAGGCAGTTCTCACCCATGGCATATGGGAGACAGTGAGGGTTGACCATGGGAAGGAATTTTACATGTGCCTGTATATGCAGGAGTTACTCCCTCGGCACAGGCACAACCTCAACAGGCAACCCTACATGCAGACCACTTCAAAAAGGGTTAGGATATTAATGACAACATTGTTCCAAATGTGCACAATTGCCAATTTGTATCTACTGCCTCCTATCTTAATATTAAATCTCCATTAAATTATTTTACAACTTTTGATTGATGTGTTAAACATAGTATTATTAAACTGTCAACGTACAGTAATCTATTTTGTATTGTAATTGTGAGTAATTTGGTTGAACAAATACATTTAATCTCAAACTCACTGGGTCATGTAGGAATATAGGATAGGGAATATATTCATCATGTGAAATATACAATAACCTTTTTATAGTTTAGAATTATACCGTCTAATCTAAAGCCATTTTATTATCCCCAGAACCTCAAGGTGGAACGGATATGGCCAGAGATCAACAACAGGGTCAACTATCCCCTGAAAGAGGCCCTGGTACATCTTCTTAATCAGGAGATGATCAACATGGAGGATAGCACAACAAGATTCTGTGTCCAACCTCACTTGCCAGGTTTCCACAATTGGAATCGATAGAACTGTGAAAGCGTGGAATGCACACAGGATCCCAGGTATTTAACCCCGTAAAAAAAACTCAAACCAAGGTAGTAGTAGCCTTAGGTGACACAACCTATTGGCCAGGCATCTCAACTCCCTTTTTTCCTACATGACAAAGATTAAACAAGACTATGGGTATGTTCGAATGGAACCATCATTGGCGCAGAAAGCTTCAGCAAGCAGGATTTTTGATAGGATTTACAACGGATGGCGAGAAAACGTAATTGCTCCTGCAGCTTTCTAGGCAAATGTCAGCTCTAGCTTAACACACCAGAAACGTGCATTGGGGACACTGATATCAAGTCAATTAAGTATTAAGTAAGAGACCATTATTAAAATAAAAAGTTATGTTTCGCTGTCAAGAAATGACAGGTGTTTACGTTGTGTACCAGCTAAAGGGATACCAAATGAACTGGCTGCAGGTGGGTGTCCAGCAAAGGTCCCAGAGGAGCTACTGCCACATGCCTCTGTAGTTGCTGATATGTATCGACAGGACTTGGGATCCTGCCTGACCAGGACATCAACCTTTGGAAGCGACCCCTTTGAGTGTGAGGAAGACCGGATCCAGGCAGAACAGACTTTCGCTGACCAGTACCCAGATACCACACCTTTTTTTGACCAGGCTGTCAACTACAACTTCACACCATTCATAGAGGCACTCCTATACCTGATTGATGTGACAAGGAGATACTAACAGAAAGCTAGTTTGCTAGTTAATAGAGACCAATATGTCAGTGTTACCTGCTGTTTTTATTAAATAACATTTTCAAGTTATAAATGGCATTTGTCTTGTGTTATGAAAAAAGTGCAAATGTACATGAACTGTTTGCATGGTTGCAAGGTTTACAGAGTATTAAAATACAATACAAAATATTTCAACATTGACAAAAAGTGCAGTCAGTGCAACTCGCATGACAGTAAACGTTCCATCAGAACTATCAGTTATTACAAATGTTTGCATAAGGTTTACAGAGAACCAGCTGTACAAAAAAAAAAAAATCAACATTGACAAAAAGTGCAGTCAGTGCTTTAAAACACATGACAGTTCCAACAGAACTATCAAATGTACATGAACTGTTTGCATAGGGTTAAAAACAGAACCAGCTATAAAAAATGATTAACCTTTAATCTTTAATAACATCACCCAGAGAAGACAGTGCCCCACCAAGTACAGTGAGTCTGAATGAGTTCTCTCTGCAGTTGTCAGCTCTGCATTTGAGGCACTGATTGGAAGTCAGCAGCCACTGCTCAATGCAGGCTTGGCATGCAACAAGACTTTTGCAGCAAATGGTGACAAATGGCTCAATCATGGGACCTGCAAGATACAATCAGAATTACAAATGAGTCCAGTGTTTGGTTAAGTGTTTAGTTTTGCCTTCTTTCTTGATTATTTAATGCCTTGTGATGAAAGTTACGAACCCTTGCAAACCAAGCATGCAAATGCATCCTTGAGGGCAGCAATTTGGTCCTGCGTGAAGGAGAGAGTCTGCCTCCTGTTTGCTGATGCAAAGTTGGTTAGTTCCCGGATTGCCTGTGACACATCTGACAGCTCCTGTGCTGCCAGGACCACCTCCTCAATCTTCTCAGCAACCTCTGGTAGCTGGGAAATATTATCTCGTCGATTGGAGAAGGGGACAAAAAACAAAAAAACGTTTTAACAAAATGATGTTATATTTTCCATGTGGCAACATCCATTCCACACAATTTTTCTCTTGAACATTTACAATAAATAAATAAATAGTTATCTTGTTATTTTCTAACAATACAATATTAATAGTTGACAGTGACATTAAATATAAATATGCCGGGGGCGCCTTTAGCTCAGTCGGTAAGGCGTCCCCCTCCCGGGCCGGGCCCAGCAGCAGACCCGGGTTCGATTCCCACCCGCTGTCGTTCTCTGCATGTCACTCCCCTCTCTGCCCCATTTCACCTATGTCTCTCTGCACTGTCAATAAAGCATAAAAATGCCTAAAAAAATATCTTAAAAAAATATATATATATAAATATGCCATTCACAGACGGTGTATTGGGTCCACAACCACAACGGACTAAAGTAAAGTTAATGAAGACCACTGAAAGGTCTTAGGAGTACTACTCCAAAAAAAAAGGTACACGTGACAGTCAGCGCGTAAACGATTTATTTACCTAAGCCTTCTCTTCTTATTCCTCGACTCCTGGAACTGCTCCTCAAGCACAACAAAAATCTTGCGTGAGTTTTGCTTCCAGTACACTGATCCTTTGTAAAAAATAAAATAAAAATAAAATTAAGATAAGGATAACAACTCTAAAAATGTTATGCTGCTAATGAAAATGTATTAAAAGCAATATGCACTATACATTATTGAAATGTTATATTAATAACAGACAGTATATTGCAAAACTTTGCATCTGTCTTCAAAAACAAGAATTATGGGTTCTTCACCCACCAGTTCAAGGCTATATGAGATTGTCTTTTCAAGTCAGGTTATGAATATATTATAATAAATATTTCCAATCCAAATTAATGGCTAAAAGGCAGGACATAATGGTAATATTCAAGCACCTTTTGTTCCATCCGTGTCCATAATCTCATTTCCCTGACTGTCCGTGAGTATGATAGTTTCATCAGTCCCCAAAGCCTCTTGGGCTTTCGCCATTATGCCAGGGACTGACGCTTCATATTCAAAAAAGCGGATTGCCACACTCTTTTGGGGTAACCACTTCCCATCAACTAGATCTGCAAGGAAGAGGTTCCTAAACATTGGGGTAAATACAAGAAGTTAAAAACATATTATCGGCCATGTTTTGCTGCGGGTGTGTTTGAATTATCAAACACTTGTCTAATGGCCCTGTAGGCAAACATATCTAGATTATAACGACAATTGGACAGGGGGTTGTGATTACGTAGCATCAATAATTAGAAATACCCTAAATTAGAAGTATAGGTTGAAAATCAGCCCCAAAAAAGACAAAATGTATTATAATTGCACCATAAGGCTGAAATATATATAATAGGCATGTGCTATTATGATGGGTGAGCACACACACACAACACCATTTGTAATAAAACATTCCCTTTAAGCCTACATTTAATACTCACCTTTGAAAAGGCTTAACCATACTGGCTCTCACATTTGATGCAGCAGCCATCGAGGCAGAGCCAGCTGCAGCACTGGGCCTTTGGAAGGAGAAGCGCCCAGGTCCGACGACAGGCCTGGCTTCTGTCTCCCCGGTACCCTCTCCAAAGACCTCATAGTGTCCTCTTTCTCTTAGGTCAAAGCTGCTAAAAAACCATCACTTCCAGGGAAGAGGACCAGTGTTGCCAACTCTTCAGTAAGGAAAGTCGCTATTGGCTGTCCAAAAAGTCGCTAGAAGTCGCCAGATGACGTCATTGCCTAATTTGCATATTTGTAGATGACGTCATCGCCTAATTTGCATATTTGTAGACAGGGGTTTTATACAGTAATATTTGAATATGAGGTTCTAGTGTTATGAACGTGACAATCGCATAAACAACCAACGTGGTAATGTTAAGTCTAGCAGTAATCATACATGCTCATGGTTTAAAAAAGCACTGCATAACATTTTTAATTGCACTACTCGTAGACTGTAGAAGAGGTGGGAAAAGCTGCTAACTGCTAATAGTGATGCTAACGGAACACGAGCAGAGAGGTGTATCTCCTGCTCTGACCGCAGCTGGGAGGGGGCCGCAGTGTGAGTCAAACTATATATAACAGTGATTTATTTAGTGCAGTGATTTTATTATTTTATTTAGACAAAGAAAATATACATTATCCCGCCCTGACTGTACGTCAGGGGGCGGGATCAGTCAGCGGCAGCTTGCTGGCCGGGACGCGGATTCATTTGCAGCTTGGATGCTGAGCCGTGAACGTCTCCTGTTAGCTCCTGCTAACCTGCTAACAGGAGACAGCTGGGAGGGACTTCTGCGCGAGGAATGAGGCCGCCTGTAAGTGCTTGGAAACGGGGAAGGGAGGGGCCACGCAGGCACCCGCTGCTTGTTGTGAAGAGTCATAGCGATACGTGTTTTCACCTCAAAAAGTCGCCAAAAGTCACCAATAACTCCAGAAAAGTAGCTAGATTTGTCGCTTGTCGCTTTTTTGAAAAAAAGTCGCCAAACGGGTCTGAAAAGTCGCTAAATCTAGCGACAAAATCGCTAAGTTGGCAACACTGAAGAGGACAGCATTACTGTCGTCCTTTAGGTACATCCCAGGGGAGCACACCTAAGTATATAAATTCAGATTCAATTGAAATAGTCAATTTAACAGTAGCATGTTAATTATTTTTGCAAACTTAACGCTGACAGGAATGGTGAACACTTTGGAATGGTATGCTAATGCTATCAAATGTTAGCATACAGGCTAACGTTTCATCAAAGAGTTGCTTGCTAACATACGGTACTAGATCAAAACAGAGTTATCCAATTAATTAACGCATGCATACCTGAAAGATTCGGGAAATCTTATCCATGGACATGTCCTCTTGTCTCAAATTGACTCTCCTTTCCCCTTTAAATAGTGTGTATGATTCCATGTTTCTGGTTTCTGCTCATGAACCGCGGCGTGTGCGTGCTGCATGGAACCGGATGTACTGAAAGAGGTTATGGCCAAGGGAACCTCGGGGTCATAGACTCCTGACCACATGACCACTAAATTGCAAAATGTAATTTACAAAATCAACATTTTGGCCGTTATTCTCATACTTGATATTCTGGCCATGTATTGCTTTAAAAAAAAAGAAAAGTGGGACATTTGTATAATTTATAATGTAAATGAAAGATTGATTATTGAAAAAACAGGTCACTTTTCGTTTTTCGTGTTTTGATTTCCAAACGGATAAGGATTGAACGGAAGGTACACGGATTGTGCTTGTGTGTGTGTGTGTGTGTGTGTGTGTGTGTGTGTGCGCGCCCAGAGGCGAACTTAACCATTGCGCAAAGGTATATTGCCTTGGGTCTCACAGCCTAATCATCTAATAAATGTTTGTTTTACTCTTCATTCATTAATCACCGATTACGTGCGGACGTGAGCATCGCACTGGGAACTGAGGGACACACCCTACATTATTGATAATGTTATGATACTCGTGATCAGCTGAGGCGTGACCCCAGTGCAGACAGCTGCATATGAAAGCATTTGTATTGGTTAGGTCCACGAAGATCGTCGTCTCTGTCTCTCTTTTTTCCCTGTCTTCACTTCACTTGCCGAGTCAAAGTGTGTGTGTGTCGAGGAAAGAAGAAAAATCTATGCTATATTTTGTCCACGTTTAGGCTATCTGAATTGAGCTTTTTGTAAAATAAGGCTCTTGATGGTAGCCTATGACAGACAATGACATAGCAGCCTTTGGCAGCCAGCCAAAATATGTTTCCCCTCTCAATAAAGATTAAACATTTGGTGGTTTGTCCCGTTTCGATCTGGATCAACAGCTGTAGCCTATGTCTGTCGCTGTTTAGATCATGCCTCGTTTCCTCTGAGCAGCACAGTTCGGTTCGGCACGGTTATTCTACTAGATCTGCCATGCGTTTCCACTACCGACAAGAGGCTTTAGCCTACTTAAAAGACGGAGACAGCCACGGTCAGAAAACAGTCTATGGGTCAGAGCCATCACGGCTCTGGCCGTGCATAGCTCGTGGCATTGTGGCAGCGGGACACAGTTTAACCCGCTGACTAATACAAATTATTATTTGGAACTTCAAAAATGAAAATGCACATTTTTTACATTTTCTGTTTGTCTCCTTTCCCATTTTCGTATGTAAAGGGGAGACAATGAAAATAAGAAATGGCAATCAATTCATGTTTTACAGGCATATTTTGAATAAAACAGTCCGTTTTTTTTTTTTTTTTAATTAAACAAATAATCAAAAAATGAAATCAAACAGTTTTTTTCGTTTTTCGTGTTTTGATTTCCAAACGGATATGGATTGAACGGAAGGTACACAGATAGAGATCCTGTCCGTTAACGTTTTTAAGGGGAAGGCTTTTGCAATCTGATTGCATTTCTCGAGCCTGGAGACGGAGTCATGTCGGCAAACTGCGCGACTAGAGAACATGTACAGGGAGCTTCCCTCCTCCGTTAGTTTCGTTCTGCAGCCGAAAAAATTACAATCACCACCTAGAAATGGACAGCGTTTAAATAAAGCCTCACATTTTTATGATCACTTGATGCAAATATCACACACCTTGTAGCTGTAGGCCTATGTAAAAACAAAGATAAACAACTATAGCTTGTGTTCTGCTCCTCTGCAGGAATTATTATCATTCTTCACAAAGCAAAACACAAATACATCTGGTTTTCAACAAAATGCTCATTTTAGCCTCATGTAAGTTCTTATGTTCCAAGAGATAATATAATAGCCTATATTTAGAACAAAATAGGCTATAGCTTAACACATCGATTTACACACATTCCTGAAAAAACACTCAATTCATTGTACACATTAAACTTTATTACCAAAAAGTCACAACAAAGCAATGATTTAAGATTGTTTTACTCTATGCAATCTATGGATTTTTTAAAAAATTTTGAACCCGTTTTCAATTAACTTTTTTTTTTTTTTTTTTTTTTTTTACTTTTTCACTCTTTCACACTTAGGCCTTCTAAAACACATTTAGAACTAAATCATTTAGGGCAACAGTTTCTCACGTCACGAGAAAAGCAAACTTAATTTTACAGATGCATTTTTCTCGCTTTTGATGAGGTGAAGTCATTTATTATGTCATCAAAGTCGAGGGAGGTTGTAAATCCAGTCTCAATTGCCAGCAGGGCAAAGGCGTTCAGTTTGTTTTCCCTCATGGTCGATCTCAGGTAGGTTTTTACACGTTTCAACAAGGAAAACGACCTCTCTCCTGAACAGTTTGCGATTGGTAAAGTCAAATATATGTGAAGGCAAATATCCATGTTAGAAAAAGCATCCTGCAGGCCCAGCTCTCTCAGTCTCTGATGCATGTCCATGACTGATTTTTCATTTTTCACCATCGAGACGAACTGTGAAAACTCTGCAGTAAAATCCTCTTCGAGATCATTTGGATAGATTTCCCTCAGATTATTCGTTGCTGCACAGATTTCTCCAATCTCCATGGATTTGGTTTTGGTTAGGAAATGATAGAAATAAAAATATTTCCTGTGTTCTTTTAACCAGAGTTGAAGAAGGAAAACAAGTAGAAGATTTATTTCAAAGCTTAAAGATTTATTATCTAAATTGAGTGAGCAGAAACATGTAGGCCTACATGAAGCCTACTGGTTCTCAAAAAACGTCCCCAGTAAGACTGAAGACAAAATGGTAGGACATAGTGTTGTATGGAAACAAATACATTATTTCTGATTGGTTGACTATGTGTTAGAGGCTGGCCGATGACGTCTTCTTCTTGCTGGTCTTCATAAGATACATGTCATGTTTTACTAAGAGAATGCTCATACGAGAGGTGAAGGGAGTGTGCGGGTCGTTGCTAGGCCGGTTGTCAAGTGCAAGCACACCCACACAAATAGTTACTGTATCTCCTGACCTTGGTCAAAGTATCTCCTGAAACTGGCCTGCCTCAGTGGCACACTTAAAATGGTGGAAGAATGTGAAGTTACTAAACATACAAAAGTGTATAAGTTTAAAAAACACAAGAGTATAAAATTAAGATTATTCTGACAGAAACCGAATTTCCTCTCCACATGTTTGTATGCCTCATTACGTCTTTGCAATTCATGTGACAAGCAGTCACATATGACGTAATGTGTGTCAGTAATGAACGCATCGCGTCCTGAGCGTCGCACATCTGGACCAGCTGTCTCACCGAACGTGTTTTTCTTTACTCGACTTCTTTGGCCGTCTGCCTTGTATCCCTCAGTTGCTGTGAGAGTTTTTGCCTCTGTTTCATACGCTCGAAAGCGTGCCTGGCCTTTCCTATAAACTGTACGAGTGAATTGTACAGAATAGGGACGGAGCAGATATCAATTTGCACCTGCTGCAATGCTTTGCTGGTTGAATTGATTCTTTTGAGAAGGTCATCCCACACCACAGTCATAACAGCCGTTTCTAGGTTGCACATCACTGTTAATAATTGACAAGCCTCATATTGCGCAGCTTTGGGATTTCCATCGTCAGCTTTTATTTCATTTAGCGCATCTTGAATGGCTTTGTATCCAAACCTCAGAGCCCTCGTTGCGTCAGCTCTGGCAGACCACTGTGTGGCAGAAAGGCTCTTCAGAGTCAGACCTCGCCCGCACTTAGTGAGGTGGCTTGTTAAAATCTCCCACCGATGTGTCGAAGCTGAGAAAAAGTTGTAAAGACTTTGAATGAAGCCAAAAAATGACACTGCTTCCAGGCAACATTCAGCTGCACATGAACCAACCAAGTTAAGAGAATGTGCAGAGCATGGTATGAAGTCAGCATTAGGATTTTCCTTTCTTATTCTAGCCTGAAGTCCAGAATACTTCCCTGCCATGTTGCTGGCATTGTCATAGCTTTGCCCACGACAATCCATCAAATCAATGTCCAGATCTTTTAACGCACACTTGAGCGTTGTCTCGATGTGTTCTGCGCCATGGCCATGTAGCGGTATGAACTTTAAAAACCTCTCAACAGGCTCCCCACTCTTCTTCTCAACATAGCGTAAAATCAGAGCGAGCTGATCAACCTGAGTAACATCGGGTGTTGAGTCCACAATAATGGAGAAATATTTGCCATCTTTTACTTCGGTTACAATGGCATGCAGGACCTTTTTAGCCATCATCTGAATGAACTCGTCGCAAACGGTGGAGGAGAGGTAATTGGGATTTCCCCTGCCCTTGTTTCCATATTTTGCTATGTGTTCGGATAGCAGTGGATCAAAGCGGCGTATCAACTCCAAACAGCCCAAAAAGTTCCCGTTGTGAGGCGACCACAGTAGCTCATCGCCGCCGCGGAAGGGCAGTCCACGCGCGGAAAGAAACTGTATAGTTGCCAGTACGCTCTCTCAGATTCAACTTGCTGTGCTAAATTTGAGTCTATTCTTGCATTTGTATTTGCAAAAGATAACAGACTGAGCACAGCACTGCATGTTCATGTAAGCGACTAGAACAGTTTTTCCAGTCATTAAACCCGGTGGCGAATGCGGTCTCTTTTTTACAGAACAACTTGCAACAATAACAGAACACAGAGCCAGTTGACTGTGAGTAAGTTAACCATTCCCTCAATAGGATTTCTCCGTTTAGTTTTTTTCCAAAAGAAATGTTCCTTGGTTAAACTACGTTTAATGTCCCCATATTATCTCTATGAAGCAGAAAAATCGCCGATGTTTTGAGATGGTTTGTTGGATGCTAAATACTCACGGACTTTATCATCCACTTTCCATAATGCAGGGTCGGATATGTCCAGAGGTGCTTTGAAAGAAACATTGTGTTCACTTTCTCCCGTCTGGTGTTGTTTCGTCGCTGACGCTGTAAGCATACTCGCATCCTCCTCGTCAGCATCATGTGAAGTAGCGGCCAGCTGCTGCTTTACCGGCAGGTCAAAAACACCTGCGGCGGCTGCTGTCGCCGCCCGGTCTTCATCCAGGAAACCCCCACCATGCTCCGCTGCACAGCCGGCCGCCACCAACACATCTGCCGCCGCTGGGTCTTGATTTGTGGAGCCCCCACCGTGTTACGCTGCATAGCCGGCATCCGCCAACACATCTGCCGCTGTTGGGTCTTGATTTGCGGAGCCCCCGCCATGCTCCACTGCATAGCCGGCAGCAGCCAACACTTCCACCGGGTCTTTATTTGCCAACTCCTCCGATGAGCAGTACGCGGCTGAGGCAGGTGGCTGGCTTGATGAACATGGTAGAAATTTGTGTAACGCTCCTCTCTGACGTTTTCTTCCTTCTTCTTCATTTTTCTTTTTTTTCCGCTTTGCTGCACCAGACAGCATCACAGAGTCGCTCTGAGTTTAGTCGTTAAAGTAGTGAGAATAACCGTTATGGCTAGCTAGCTAATATACATTACGGGGGTTCCCCTAGGGCTTAAGGGTTACCCATGGACTTGTTATTGTAAGGGGTTTCCCATGGGTGCCCCTTAGCGCTGTAGAGAGAGAAGAGCGCTGTCTCACACAAACTTTTTAAATTGAACTTTTTATTGAAAAAAAATATATATTGTATGTGTACACATTTAGAAGAAGTGTTGGACAGGATTTTTTTTTTCATTCCTCCTTACTGGGCCCCCTTGTGGAAATGGGCCCTAGGCACGTGCCTAGAATGCCTATGCCTAGATCCGGGCCTGGTTTCAGGGTGCTCGGCCCCACAATCCTTTGCAATCTGTCGGATTGCATCCGAACCCCTTAAGTGAGTCTCTGCTTCAGGTCTGGAGAAGAAACAGGGATTTTCATCAGACACACCACAGGCCCGCCAATGTGCGACCAAGGCTTCCACTGAGCAGAGCATGTCTGGCGTCAGAAGGATGGGAACTTTTCTGTCTCTTGACACAGCTTTTCCTCCAGCTCTGAAAGTCCCAATGCCAAATTGACTGGACTCCTGTAGAATCCCTAATGCTGGGCTTACACTACACAACTTTTCACGCGATTAGACAGTCGCAGACAATCTTCCAATGTCGGACTGAAATCACAGAAGTCGTGCTGGAGTTGTGGCGCGCTCCCGTAATCTCAGTCGTTTGGTGTAAGGTGGTCATCAGACCCGATTTCAGCCAGTCTTCTTCCCGTCTTGACGTTCCGACATTATCAAACATGTTTGATATTATCGCTAGTCCTTAAGGGGTTGGCTCAAGCGAAATGACGTAAACACTGTCACACTCTCGCATGCACCAAGCACGACACAGGAGGAGCGGCATTAGTCGCGACCTGTGTCCGCCTGTCCGGGGACTTATTTCGGACACTTTTTCCTTGAAGCCTCGGCGGGAGAACGAAGGCTGACACTTTACCGTCAAATACAGGGTTCGAAGTTAAAGTTATTGGGGACGAGATCAGCAAATAAAGATGGTCAAATAACTAAAGGAAGTCCCCCGCTCGGAATATTTAATTAACCTTTTTTTAATTAAATTAAAGTCCTCTAGTGTAAGCCCAGCATAAGGGGAAATGCACTGAATGGCATCTTTGACACCTCACCCTCTCTCCTGCGATTGAACAGTATCACCTCACACAGAGTCAGACTGGCCCAGTTCTTCTTATTTGGATCCTCTTGAAGACTGCTCTGGTATTCTTGTCTGCACTTATCAAGATGTATGCATTCTGTTCACATCCTCTGTAAAAGGGAGGAGCTGAGGAGTGTTCCACTTACCCTCTCTTACAGTTTGGAAGGCCCTTCCTGACACACACACATCCCACTTTTTCTCATAAGGACTCTTATGACTGCTCTTTTTCAGAAATTCCTCATTGTCAGATTCTGCCATCTGCGCTTCACACTCACAGTTTGCAGTGCATGTAGTCAGTTGCTTTTAATGGTTTCACAGTTGTCTGACATGGAATAAGAGTTCCACTGCCAGCTTTTAGAACCTCATTGTTATGAGCACGGTTTCCTTTGTTTCTAATGAGGTCCAAATGCAATTTTCGTTCTTTTGAGCGTAAAGGAAAAGTGATTGCTTTTGCTACAGCAGGTTTTGTGCTGTGTTTGCGTATTAGGTGCCTCAACATTGTATTGCATTGCATTGGACAGTAAAGACAATAATGCTTTCTACTGTAATCTCTGCCACCATTTTTGTTTTTTTGCAGCTTCAGTACCGTCACACTTTCCGGGTTTGTCATCAGAGCGTTCATTCTCTGCTCCCTTATTGTCTTTATGTGACTGAGTAATGGGCAATGTCTTTCTTTTATAAGTCCTGTGTGCCGTCTTTTTTTTCTTCAGTTTCACAAATGGAACCTTTTTCTTAAGCTTGTCAGATCCCTCTGCACTGCTTCCATTTTGACGGAATATATCCATCTTCACACCTAGCAACGCAGCTACTTTGGTGTAAGGTGCTCATCTGACCCGATTTTAGCCAGTCTTCTTCCCGTCTTGACGTTCCTACAATATCAAACTGGCTTGATATTATCGGTAGTCTTGAGGGGTTGGCTCAAGCGAAATGACGTGAACACTGTCACACTGGGCCTCATTTATCAAACTTGCGTGGAAACTGGTGCAGATCCTGGTGCAAATATAGCACTACGCCAGGTATCGTGTGGGATTTATCAAACAGTCGGATCTCGCCAATCTCAGCGTACCCCAGACCATTATTGATAAATATGGCGGCTGAAAAAAATCGTAATTTGAATATCACGTCCCTATATTTTCTCAGTTTAAAGGCCTCGCCCATAGGTTTTACGACATGCGCATTACGGCAAATAAGAGGAACTTCTCTGAAGTAGAAATTGACAGCATAACAGCAAAAGTAGAAAAAACTAAATAAAGTTTCATTTCGGAGCATTAAATGTATAAAAATATAAAAATGTTCCCACAACGTAGTAAACTGCAGTGGTTGCCTCCTGATTTAGATTATTTATCTGTTTTTAACTTTAGGATACACAGTAGCCGAGTGCAAAGTGTCCAAACGTCAACCCAGGCTGTTCCAGTTTGGACATAAATGAAGGGTTGGATCAAACAGAAAAGGCTAAACGATGCACACAGATTGCCAAATACCACACAAATCACACACACACACACACACACACACACACACACACACACACACACACACAACACACACACATTGAACTGGCACTCATACAAGCAGCAAACCTTGTGACCAACTGTGGTGACACCCACTCATGTTCCATTTCTGGAAGCTATTTACTATAAAACTAAAGCAGTGCCTCACTAAATGCTGTTGTGTTTAATTCTTTATATATGTCTCAGTCCAAACAACCTTCATTAAGTACGCACCACATGCTATTCAGGCATTTTTGATTCCCCCTCTCTAATCACAAATGTATTTTGCTCACTGATAATTGAAATCGCTCGAAATTCAGCTAAAAACAACACACGGTTGATATTCATCCTGAATAATAAAATATAAAAAATTGCATCAAGTAATTAATTCCAGTTTACATATTCCATTATCTTATTTCCTCTGAATCAAGCCATGAGAAAATGTATTAAAGTTGAATTCATTATTTGTTTGTGTTTAAACAGTGTGGGACAATTTGAGCTGTGGTCTAATGGATGTCATTTTTGCGCACAGGACTTTAATTAGAAATGTCACTTGTTAACTCGACTGGACCATGGGAAAATCGTTAAAGGTGTAATTAAACCTGTGCTTAGGCTTTCATATACAAAAACAACATGCTGTGTGTCTTAAACCCAGTTCAGACCAAAGATTCGCCTTGCAACTGCAACTCCTTGCACGAGACGGCTGAGACGTTCTAAAACTGGACCTTGCAATTTGACATGTTGAATCTTCTGCGACGCCTTGCAACGCGCTGCAACGAGCAGTTCACACTGCTGCGATTTATCCCCCGCGACGTTCTAAAAGCGTCTCGTCGCAAGCAGTTGCAAGGCGAATCTTTGGTCTGAACTGGGCTTTAGGACCCATATTTCAAAGCATTGAAGTACTGACCAAAAGAATGTCTGTGTATTGGCATTCATTCAAATGCCAAATCACCCCATCACTTACACACAGTCTTTCTTCAAAGTAGTTTTAGTTGGTCTCCCCCAGGAGTTTCTAACTTTCTTTAGTTTATGTTTATTTCCCTGTGGTGAGTAGCTTTTGCTGCAATTTTGTTTGTTCTTGCTTTTGGGATTTAACCCCCATTTAATATATTAGTATTGTCTACTATTACATTTTTTCCCCCAGTGTACTATTTTGCTGTAGTAGTTTCTTTGATTCTCGGATTTTCTTTTGGGATGATTTATTTTATTTATGTATTGTGTTTTATAAAACTACTTTGATGTATTCAGTATTTTGTTGTATGTTAATGAGTGTTTTTTTTTCTTTGTCTATCAGCTTCAAAAAATGAGGACGAATATATTATTCCTTTTTGAATGTTTTATTCAATAAAAGATGAGTCCTAAGGTCTTCAGTCTGGTGCTGAATCAAACAAGTGAGTGCAACAAGTTTTGTACAAAAAAAAAACGATTCCATATGCCTCGGTTCCTCCCATAGGGAAATGTCTCATTCTGGTTATATGTTTAGACTCCCTCATCACAATTAGCAAATCAGAAACTTTTTTTTTCTTTCTGTGTATGTATTTATATCTTGTCTTATTTGCTTATTTAATTTATTAATTTTTTTGTATCTCTTGTCTGTGTGAGGGAGGGGGGTGGGGATTGTGTGTGTATTGTATGCGTCTACTTATTTTGTCTTTTATTTAGTCTGTATAAAAAAAAATTAAAAAGCCATTAAAATATAAGAAACGTTTTCCATTTCTTGACCATAAAATTCTTCCAGTTACTTCATGAACAAACAGAATGATTTTAACCGGTCCCACCATGGGCAGCTTCCTCTTTAGGAGCTCCTGTTCCAGCTTGTGCGAGTTAAAAAAAAATGTTGCATGTGATGTGTCCACTGAGTCCCTGAAACATGTCCAGGACAACTCTCATTTCTTGATTTCTCTCAGGGGCTCCTCGATCAGCATTCCCTGTGTAGACTTGTAAGTTCCAAGCATATGAGGAAGTGGCATTACAGGCAGCCCAGGGGCCTCATTTATAAAGCTTTGCGTGGGATTCACGTGGAAGCTGGCGTACGGAAGAAATGTAGGATGTACGTGCGAACAAAAATATTCGGATTTATAAAACAGTGCGCACTCACGTCCTACGCCTGTTTCCCTTTATAAATCACAATCCACTCTAAATGTGGCGCAGCCTTTGCGGGCTTCACGTAACGCCCATATTTACCCATACATAGTCATTGACACGCCCGAATTAATATCATTTACTGAGTGCATGAAGGCGGTAGTGGCAATCGCCGAATGAAAGGGAAATGGAAAAATAGACTCCACACGGTGTGGATCACTGCGGTCACGCCGAAGTACCCGTTGGAGAAGTGGCGACCAGGGAAAATTTAGTTTGGTGGCACAGTGTGAGGGTAAAGGCGTCAGAGTGCAGCCTGTGGCGATCTCTGTGAACGCTGTGGTCGAAATAAAAAGAAGCGATCCGACATAAAAGTGGACGCAAAAAAGCGCATATCCTCACACAGCAGTGTTTGTGCCACGAGCGGGGGACACAGAGACCCCCCATGAGATACAGATTCGGAGAATTCATCTTGGTGCAGTGACGGGCGGCGGAGGGTTAATAATAAACTTCACAGTCCCTTTCAAAACACAGTTACGACGTGCTTAAACACAAAGAAAAACACATAGATAAAACGGACTAAAAGCCGCGAAAAATTAGCACAGTAGGCTATGTAATGTACAGTAGGCTTATGATTAGTGTGTGGAACTGTGTACTCCTGTCTGCCTGACTGAGGCATCGAGAACAGCGTCAGTGTAAAAGTAATAGGCTGTATTCCACCTCAATATTATCAGAATGAATCCAATAACATGCAGATAGGTTATTCTTTAATAGCCTAACTGCAGAGCTTATTCAAACGGTTTTTTTTTGCACTCATATATCTCCGTTTGTAGGCTATTTAAGATCCTAATTCGTTTAGTTTTTGTTGGTATCACTCCATGGAAAAATCCGTGGAGGAATTGTTTTTATTAGTTGTAAGAATGGCTTCATCCGTTTTGCAAAGGAACTCCCTATATTATAGACCTACATGGCTTATAATAATAGGCCTATATCTGGATTCATTTTACACAAACACATTCGTTCTCGCACTTCATACATGTGCCGACGGAGTCGCCGTTTCTCTTTTCTCCACTTTCTGTGCGTACGCATGGGTCAGAGCTTGCGTGGAGGACCGCACTCTTCCCGTCAAGTTTGGTTTTTATAAATCCCAATATTTGCTTAGAAATTGGCGTGCGCCCTCTTCTGGGCGTACGCAAGCTTTATAAATGAGGCCCCAGATCTTTATAACCTATTTTGCAGGTTTAGATGGTATGTACAGCCTGAAGGGCATACATGGCATCAGCTGCTCATCAATGGTGACATTGGGCCCAGGGTTGTAAAGCAGGGGGAGGCGTTTACCCATTTGTCCGAAACTGTCCTGATGGCAACTAGCTTGTCTCTTTACCGTGGAGCTTGTCTGTCATCTCGGTCATCAAAGCGGATTATCCTTGAAATGATGTGGAAGTTTTCCAATGACATAGTAGCACGGAAAAGTTCCTTGACAGTTTCTGCATTCCAAAGGGATTCTGTAGACTACCCTTTGGACCTGAAGACTCCAGCAAGGATAAGAACCCCACAGTAGGCATGTAAATGGGTTGGATCCATCTCCTTCCACCTCTCTCCAAACGCACGCCATCCTTCTAAATTACTGCAATTCAGAATAATTTTCTGAATGGAATCTGTGATGAAAAGCTCAAAACAAGACGTGATTTCATGCGTGTAACTGCCATCCGTGTTGGCCCTGGTTGCATCCTTATGACAATGCAACCATGCATCTAATTATGTGGTGCTGAAAGACTCCCGGAATCAGTTTTTAGAGTGAACTTTGCAAATGAATGTACAATGTGTTTATCAGACCTTTTTACCGGAAGCAGCTGTCTGCTATGGATGGAAATGAGGTGAGAGCGCTCTGTCTATTCAATGCAACGAAGCCTTCAAAGGCAAATCCAGTATATTACAGATGGCAGCTAATTAATTCACTATGAAATGATTGGATGGCATGGTATTTTAGTTATTGTTGTTTATACCTTACTGGTTTATACCTGCTTGTTTCTCTACACAGCCTGAGAGTAAAGCTGTGAAGCCGCGGTTGATATGGATGTTAACAAAAAGCAACACCTTTTGATTATTATCTGACCACTCTCTTCCGATGCACTGTGCTAACCACCTGCGGGGGATAGGCCTATACACATGTGTGGCATTTTCACCCTTGGCAAATCCGGGTGATTTGTCAGCCCATGTGCAGCCGAGTGAGGCCCTAATCTCCTCTATCTGACACATGACAACAGTGACTAAGTGCCCAAACATTTTCTATCGACTGTTTCCCCAGGACAGCTGTCACTGATGGACTGGTAAAAGTAACAATGTTGTCCCCCCAAGGGAGAAAAAAAAAACAGGCCCACATACCTCTGTTCTACCTACACAGCATGACCAGGGAGAAAGAGAGAGTGGTCCTAACACACACAAAGTGGGTATCACGTCAGTTGCGGTGTTGCCCACTTTATCTTTTCAGTGTACTTAATTAGCATAGCAGCATAATCCCTGAAGGGGTATTCCAGTGCGCGTGTGTGTGTGTGTGTGTGTGTCAAATACTGAAAGCTAGATAAGACAATTTAGAGAGAAAAATAGGTGAGGAAAAGGAAGAAGAGTTTCATTATTATATTCCGCAGCAATTAGAAGGGTGGATTTACATTTAAATTGCGACAAATTCTCCAGTCACAGGGTAGGGCGCAGGGTATAATTGCCTGCAATGACCTGAAAACTCATTCAACTTCAGTGTTTTTCAATTTGACTGCTAGGTGGCAGTGCAGCACAGTTGTTGTTGTTGAAGTGTGTGTGTGTGTGTGTGTGTGTGTGTGTGTGTGTGTGTGTGTGTGTGTGTGTGTGTGTGTGTGTGTGTGTGTGTGTGTGTGTGTGTGTGTGTGTGTGTGTGTGTGCGCTCACAGCCTTCTCAGCTCAGGAGACACTGCTCACCCCGGCTAGTACAAACCAGATTAGAGAGGGATAATCCTGATTTAAAAAGGCCTTATTATCTTTCATTTAGTAGTAGGGGAGAACGGGGTAATTTGTCACATGGGTTGGATGTCACATTCGTTATATCTCGCCACCAGAGCGCGCTAGCTCTGAAATGTTGATATAAAAAAGGTCCAGAATTGGGATCAGAGGTCACATACATAGACTTCCTTGGAGGAAGACAGCTGCATTTCAGGTGAGAGGATGTTTTGTGTTTTTCATGTCAAATTCAAAATATTTTGCTTCTCAGTATTTTTCTTCTAGGCTTTTACACAATGGGTTTATAACAAAACACTTGTTACCCTCAGAAAGTGTGAAGGGTAAGCTATAGTTTAGATTGTTGTTAGCAAGCTAATTAGTTGTCAGATGGTTGTTGGCCTTGATGCTAGCAAGAAATTCAGGTTGGGGTTGGTCGTCAAATTTTTTGGGGGGTTGGTTGTCACATGTTATCTCAAGGCTGCAACCAGAAAAGGAACCCAATAACGAAAGAAATTGTCAAGCTGTATCCTCACTGACACCCCAGAGAAGGAAAGAATAGAGCAGGAAAAGGCAGCTAGCAAGCAAAAGAAAAAAGGGCAACAAAATCAAAACCACCCAGTGCATCCCAAACTAGACCAGCTGCCAAGGCTACAGTAAGTTATGTAGGCCTATTTGTCAACTTGACAATGCAATTAAACTTTCAAATTTGGTTCTGCCTCATTGCTTTCTTTTTAAGATTTTTCCCATTAAGATAACATTGTGACAAACAACCCCATAGTGTGTGACAACCGACCCCTTGATGGGGTTGGTTGTCACAATGTGTCAGAGTGTCTTTGATGGTAAATTACTTCTTCATTACAATAAGTTGGAAAAAAAGAGAGACACACATTTCAAGCCAACACCTTAAGCTTCAATTTAATGTAGGAATGGCTATTGACAGATGTTTTGGTGATGAGCAATTCTCACTAGAGTAAAAAGTGTGCCTACTTACCCCGTTCTCCCCTATCCGAGTCCGGTGAGGTTCCCGTCTCGTGAGACATACGAACATTGATCATAAAGTCTGTGAATGGAAACTGGCCTTATTTGATTAGGGCGCCTCAAAATCTCTCTGTTTTTGCACGAAACCAAATGTGACCTTATTCTATGCGATAGTAGTACTATTGAGATAGTGGTGCACTTTCATTTAAGGACTGGTCAGCTTTAGAGCAGCTAGGGGGCATGTTTTGTCCAAATGATTTATAATCACTATAATCAGATTCTCTCTGTGACTCTTTTAAGGAAGGAAGGGGATGTGGTGCTTTGATGGCGTTGATTGCAATGTAATTGAGGACAAATTGATTTTCTTCACCTTGCATTAAATGCTATTGATCGACCATTATTTAGTTGCAGGTTCCAAGGATCGAAGTGGTCAGTAACCAGGGTGATCTCACAATCTAGATCCCTTTTGTTAAGACATAACTCTCAATTGGAGAGAGAAAAACCTCCAGCTGACTCCACAATTATGATACTGCTTGTGGCACATGGATATGTTATGACATTATTGCTTGGTATATGTTTGACTGAAGTGTCTCGTCATGTGTCTACGCCACCTCAAATATATACTGTACGTACTTTAATTTCGAAAAGTGGTTGTTGAGCAGAGGCCTGACACGAAAATGCATCACTTTTACAAGGCGTTGCAACTTCCCCTCCCATGCTATTGCAAGGGAAATTGCTGCCATCCCTCATCAGCAAACACAGCACCCACATTTTCTTGTCATCTCATCGAATCTTCTGACAAGTGGCTCAAATATGACCACCCAATTCACTATAGCGGGAGATGAATTTGCCCCTCATCTCCATCAGTCTTAATACAGGGGGGCTCCCTCCATCATGGCGGCCGGCATTCATGGTCAGTTATGGGCTGTTTACGGCCACTAACCCGCTCCCACTTCCGTGGTATAGCCCTAGCTGTGGAGGACTCTATACAGAAGTATGCTCATAACTCCGTCATTACTACTTCATCCATCTCCTCTATGGAGCCCTGTAGGTGACCCACTGATAAATCGCACGTGGGGGGCCTTGCCAATGTCTCCAAGGACAAAATTAGATAGGTATGTACCTGTCAGCCTCATGAAACATGGAATTGCTACTTCTTGCTTGCGCTGAACCTAAGCCAGGGGCTTACCTTACCCTAACACTTCAAGGACAACAGTGCCAAACAGCAAACCAGTCAATAAAATAATTTTCCTTCTGGCTTGCTGTGTTTTCCAAACGACACCCCATACATACATTCTGCAGTCAGGCAAAGCGCAACCTGTCATTAATGTACATACAATAGCAGCAGCTCAACAACAAATGCTAATTCCTGCATGCACATTCACTCACCAGCAGTAGACAAGGGAAGGCATTTAAATATAGCAATGGGGAAACTGTGACCATACAGCAGAGCTGCTTTTGCACATCCCAGGTGTACATAGCCGCCGGCAGTCTCTGCAAAAGTCGAGTGGTGTTTGTTTACTTTTCAAGCGCCCCATACTGAGGCCTACACACTGATTCACTGCAGTATGATGTGGCGTGCCAGTGTGCATACCGTGATCAGCAAACAGTGTGGTGGGTTGCACTCCTTTTGATGCATGTCTTCTCACTTGTCTCCCTCTCTGTGTCTCTCTGCTGAGAACCGCAGAGCTAGTAAGAGGAGGAGGCAGGCCTTCATGGTTGAAACCAATACATTTGTGCGTGCATCCACATGTCATCCATGTCAGGGAAAGACATTACTATTGCAAACATTTGAAGCAGCTAAGCTTTGGGGAAGACTACCCACTAGCTATCTCCCATCCTTTCAGAGGAGAATCATTTGGGATAAAGCTGAGGTCTGTGAACCTTAGAAGCACCAGCTCAGTCAGAAGGGACTAGTGAGATGGTTTACTTGCCCACGCATGACAGCCATAAACCTAACCACAGATACCGTTGCATAAACACAAGGTCAGAGTTGTGCTGTTGGACTGAGTTGGAGCAGGTCGTTTTGAATGTTGTTGGGGAAAATGTGATGGTTGGGACCGGGCTGTGTTGCTATCCAAGCTAACAAGAAGGTTTAAAATTCCAATTTTGGCTTGTTGCCTCTTGTGGTGGTCCAATTTGGTTAAAAGTGGGACAAGGCTCATTGCAAAATGATATGATTCGTCCAGGTCAGTTTCTGGTTTGGGATGTGGCTCCTGTAGAATTCCCAGGAGTCGCTCTTCCACATCGCTTGCCTGTGAGCGGTGGCTCCTCCTCGTATCCAGTGTTGCACGTGTCGCTGTTGTCACCTGCTCTTTTGGGCTACGGGACCTCCGGGGCCTGTCCCTCTCCCCAGAGGAAGTAGGTCCAGACAGGGATGGTGCTGGAGTCACTCTGGACTCGTCAAAAAGTGGAGTTGAAGATCTCTCCTCATCCACTGGATTAGAATTTAGATTGCTTTTTGAACTATATAGAAAAAAAGCACATAAGAAAATGCATAATTCAGTCCTTGTGATTCATTTATCACAAGTATATCCTTAGGGATGGCATAATTATAATAATTTGCAAAGTGAGCCACTTCCAAAGGTTTTCTTCCGTTTTTTTACAAAGGCATCTCTCAATATCCTACATATCGATTTGCAAAATTCAGCTGAAACAAAGAAGAGAGACAGATTATTAAAGTAATCTCACATGTTATTTATATTTTTTTGCCTCACAGGTACTTGGCTTCAGGGGACTCGCTGAGCAGCCTGGCGTTCAGCTACCGCCTGGGTCACATGACAGTGTCGAACTCAGTACATATGGTGTGTGCAGCTATTACAACCAATCTGATGAATAGGTTCCTCCCAAAGCCGACCCCAGACACATGGAAGGAGGTGGCACAATGTTTCTGGGACAAATGGAACTTTCCAAATTGGTCTTGGAGCCCTCGACGGGAACATGTTGTTATCCAGGCACCACCTCTGTCCGGCAGCCAATATTTTAATTATTAGAAGACCTTCTCCATCCTGCTGTTGGCTCTTGTGGATGCAGAAACAAGATTCCGCTATATTCAGGTGGGTGACTTCGGGAGAGCAAGTGATGGAGGGGCATATGCAGCATCTGACCTGGGGAGAGGGATGGAAAGCGGTACACTGCATGTGCCAGAGAGAACATCCCTGCCTGGTGCTGATGATGTTGGTGATGTGCCGTATGTCATGGTGGGTGACGGAGCATTCCCTCTGAAGCCCTATCTTATGACCCTTCCCTGGCCAGAATCTCCCCCACAAAAAGAGGGTCTTCAACTACCACTAGAGCGAGGATGGTTGTTGAAAATGCCTTTGGCATTCTGGCATCAAGGTGGCAGGTTTTTCATCACAGGATTATCCTGCACCCCAACAATGTTGACAACCTCATTGTGGCTGCTTGCATTCTCCACTATTTCCTCCTTTCCCCAAATGAGAATGCCAGGCTGCTGGAAGAGGCGGAAGAATTGGGGAGACACATGGCACCGGCAAGGATCATGGGAGGAAACAAGGGTTCGAGAGAGGCTTGTGCAGTGAGGGAGTGCTTTGCCACTTTCTTTACCTCCCCTGAAGACACGGTCTAATTGCTGTACATAATTGTAAATAGGTGTGTTGATATGTATTTTCTCATTGATGGATGTTGCTTTTTTCCCTGTATGATGCAAATAATTGTTAAAGTGTGGGTATGTATTACACTCTGCACATTCTTATGTTTGATGTTATGATTTATGTTTTGATGTAAATACAATACAGTTGTGGTCAAAAGTTTACATACACCAGTGAAGATCATGTATGCCATGGCAATATAGGGTTTTCAATAAACTCTACAACTCTTATTTTTCTGTGATGGAATGATAAGGAGCACATATTTCTTTGTCACAGAAAACATTCATGAAAAATGGTCCTTTTACGAATTTATTATGGGTCTTTTGAAAATGTGTCAAAATCTTCTGGGTCAAAAATATACATACAGCACCTTGAATTACCAATTTGGTGATGTAGAAAAAGTTGTTTCAATCCAATTTGCTTTTTGGCATGGCCTCCTAACTTCTTACGAGTGATTATGATTGACTCCAGCTGGTGACTTCTTTCAGTCCATGTAAATAGGGCTTGTTTGACACATTCACTAGACTCAGCCAGAAATACTACAATGGGAAAGTCTAAGGAGCTCAGCATGGATCTGAAAAAGCGCATCATGGACTTGAACAAGTCAGGAAAGTCCCTTGGAGCCATTTCAAAGCAGTTGCAGGTCCCAAGATCAACTGTGCAAACAATTGTTTGTAAGTATAAAGTGCATGGCACAGTTGTATCATTGCCACGATCAGGAAGAAAACGCAAGCTATCACTTGCTGCTGAGAGAAAATTGGTCAGGTTGGTCAAGAGTCAACCATGAACCACCAAAAAGCAAGTCTGCAATGAGTTGGAGGCTGCTGGAACACATGTGTCAGTGTCCACAGTCAAGCGTGTTCTACATCGCCATGGGCTGAGAGGCTGCCGTGCAAGAAGGAAGCCATTACTCCAGAAGCGGCACCTTACGGCTCGACTGAAGTTTGCTGCTGATCACATGGACAAGGACAAGGCCTTCTGGAGGAAAGTTCTGTGGTCAGACGAAACAAAAATTTAGCTTTTTGGCCACAATGACCAGAAATATGTTTGGAGGAGAAAAGGTGAGGCCTTTCACCCCAAGAACACCATACCTACCGTCAAACATGGTGGTGGTAGTATTATGCTGTGGGCCTGTTTTGCTGGCAGTGGAACTGGTGCTTTACAGAAAGTAAATGGAATAATGAAGAAGGAAGACTACCTCCAAATTCTGCAGGAAAACCTAAAATCATCAGCCAGAAAGTTGGGTCTTGGACATAGTTGGGTGTTCCAACAGGACAATGACCCCAAACATACATCAAAAGTGGTGAAGGAATGGCTAAATCAAGCTAGAATTAAGGTCTTATAGGCCTTTCACACCGCCACAAAATCGGCGCTAGTTCGGAGTTAGAGCCAGTGTTTTGGTTTCACACCGCCAGAGAGCCTGCTCCGGGCAGGCTCCGGGCCGTAAAAACTGGTTCTTATCAAACCCCAGGACTGAGCAGGGTTTGATAAGAACCGCTTGCGCCAGCGGCCGGGGGAGGGATTATCCTGACCAACCAGACCAACTCAAACCTCATGCCCGCCATATTTAAAAACACCGCTACTACGAGACGTAAACATAACATAATTACCGAACGTAGCGATCAAATTGACCGGCGAGAATACGCTGTATGGGTCCTGTTTGGTAAAGAAAGCAAAGCGAGAGCCAACACGTGTAAACATAAGACGTATTCGCCGCTCTTGTTGTGCTAAAAGCTAGCGGTAGCTTTAGCGTTAGCCACAAGAGCAGCGGCGTCGGGCGACGTACACACGTTTACAGTGACGTCATGACGTTGCTCTCTTGCCGGCTCCATGGCTGTCTCCGGTCGATGTGAAACCAACCGGTTCATAACTGGGATAAGGCTGTAACCAGTTTTGAACTGACCCCAACACCAGCCTGGAACTGACTGAATAGGTGAAAGGCCTATTAGAGTGGCCTTCCCAAAGTCCTGACTTAAACCCCATAGAGAATATGTGGACTGTGCTGAAGAGACAAGTCCGACTCAGAAAACCAACAAATTTAGTTGAACTGCACCGATTCTGTCAGGAGGAGTGGTCAAAGATTCAACCAGAAGCTTGCCAGAAGCTTGTGGATGTCTACCGAAAGCGCCTAATTGAGGTGAAAATGGCCAAGGGACATTTAACCAAATATTAACATTGCTGTATGTATATTTTTGACCCAGCAGATTTTGTCACATTTTCAAAAGACCCATAATAAATTCATAAAAGAAAAAATGTTCATGAATGTTTTTTGTGACAAAGAAATATGTGCTCCTTATCATTCCATCACAGAAAAATAAGAGTTGTAGAGTTTATTGAAAACCCTATATTGCCATGGCATACATGATCTTCACTAGTGTATGTAAACTTTTGACCACAACTGTATATTGTTTGTGTGTCACAGGGCACCGCAGACATGAGTCTTGGCTCAGTGGGTCTCCTCTGTTAAAAAATGGATGAATAAAAATCAATTTTTTTTTGAAAAACATTTGTTGTGCCAAATTCTTGTCAGCCCTTTCAAAAGTGTGTCATGACCTAAGAAAAGAGGTTCTGATATCAATCAAAGCAAGGTAGATTGTAAGTGCAAGACATTCCCCACAGTATATTTATATATATTTCTAGGAACATATAATATCTTAGCAAAGCAATGGCTGTCATTTAAGTAACTAAGGGTTAACATAGATATAACTGGACTTTAAATGATCTAATGGCTGATATACAGTATATAGCCGCTGAAAAATTAAGACACCTGGATTTTTCTTCAATCTCCATCTCTACATTACTTATTGAAAATGCTCTAAATGACAATATTCTTATAGTGAATGTGGTAGAAATGGTGTCAGTAGTTTATAAAATAAAACCAATTTCATTCTACTCAAACTGTTATGATACCAAAAGCAAAAGCAGAACAGACTCCAGGTAGTCAGTAAAGAACAATGTTTATATAAGCAGGCAGGCCGGCAGGCAGGACACTGGACGGCTGATTGGCGTGGCAAGCAGAGGCAAGTGGATATCCGGAAAACCCGCAGGCAGGCGAGCAGGTAAGGTGAACAGCGGCGGTAACGCTCTGGAACGTCGTATACTCTGGCGCTGAATGACTGGAGTCCACAGGCTTAAGTAGAGAGATCCTGATTAGCCAACGATCTACACCTGGAGCAGTCTGCCCAGGAGTGCTGCCACGCCCACATGCCAAAAGAGACAGACAAGGGAAAAACACAGAGGAGGAGGGGAGACTGCCGAGTCGTGAGTCATGACACAAACAGATGCCTGTAAATAGTAAAACAGGAGACACTGAACAATTGGAGTGGTCTCTTTTTTCACGGCTGTATGCCTTTATACATACATTTTACTTTTAAATGCAAATAATCACCCTGTGATGAGAGGCTATTTTACAAAATGGTTTCAAATGGATAACACAAGTAAATACTACATGAAGGGGGCACCCTTAGCTCAGTTGGTAGGGCGTCCCCCCCATGGGCCTCAGCCAGCAGCGGACCCGGGTTCGATTCCAGCCTGCGGTCGTTCTCTGCCCCATTTCATGTCTGTCTCTACACTATCAATAAAGCATAAAAATGCCAAAAAAAAATATCTTAAAAAACAAAAACAACTACATGACTACACAATGAGCATTTGATCAATATTTACTGAAAATAGCCTAATTAGTTACTCACCATCCACTCCCACAACTTCTGGGCCTTTTCTTTTTTAGTGTTGTCCTTATAAAAAGGATGTGTTGTGTCATAAATAATTCTGTGGTTTTCCACCTCGATGATCAGCCTCTCCTCGTCCATTGGTTTCACCTCGCGAGGCCCCTTGACCTTTAACCTCTTGACCGCAGGCTCTGCCTTTTATGACGTTTGGTCGATGTAGTTAAGAGAAATAAAGTCTGTCGCAAGCACGGAGTGTCTTATTTTTTTTTATTTTTTTCACTTTTAGGGAAACACACATACATTGAAAAAAACAACAACAACAAAACAGTTAGGTCACTGAAGGAAGGGCATAATAAAGCTTCACATCTACAATCAAGATACGTTACGGGTTACATTCCTAGTATTCTTAGGAGGGGATGGACACAAAATCAGAGTGTCACCAGCATGTCATCACAGTTCAGATAAAGTCTTTATAGTCCAAATGAAGTCAATCCAGCATAGGAAACCAAAGTGGCTGAGTCTTAATGGCTTTGGAGTGTCTTATTTTGAAAATGTACCGGATGTTTTATTGTTTTGTTGGCGCATGTGTCCTGTCTCTCTCGACGTGTTCGAGAAGGGTCTAGATGCAGCCGCTTCCACTTACCAGTGCAGCTGCCAAGCACGCCCATATCTGCCAAGCACGCCCATATCGGCCAAGCACGCCTACTGCTCGTGCGCATGCGTAACGCTACAGAACTAATTCAAGCCCGCCGCAGCTCAGTCCCATTGTTGCTTACGTAGCGATGTTGTCGCTATATTTACCGACTTTTCAGACACCTCTGGCGACGTTTTCTTCAAAAAAGCGACCAGAGACAAATCTAGCTACTTTTTCTGGTGTTATTGGTGACTTTTTCGCTCAAGTATCGCTCTTTACTCTAATCAACGATCAGCGGGTGCTTCCCCTGCCTCTCCCCCTTCCCAGAGCACTGACAAGCGGCAGAGTCCTCACGCAGCAGTCCCTCCCAGCTGCGGACAGAGCAGGAGATATACACCTCTCTGCTCTAGTGTTCCTTTAGCATCCCTATTAGCAGTTGTAGTACCCCTCTTTTAAAGTCTATGAGTAGTGCAATTCAAAATGTTATGCAGTGCTTATTGAAACTGTGATCATGTATGATTACTGCTAGACTTAACATTATCACGTCGGTTTTCTATGCAATTGTCATGTGACTGTATAAAAAGTAAATAGCCTTCAGTCGCTAATAATATGATAAGAGACTGAAGTATTATTAAATTATAATAATGTTATATATAGGCTATATATTTATAAGTATTATTAATATTACATCTCACATGCTTTTCCCTACTGATTGTATGTGATGCACTTTTTTTTGTAAAGTGTCTAAGTATCTTAAAAAAAAATATTATTTTGATGAACTGTTCTGCTTTTGTTGTTGTGTAGTCAGACACTTTCCCAGGTTATTAAAAGATGGACTTCAATGACAAAAATATTCAAATAGTTTATTTACAGCCAAAACAATTATGAATATATTTTCTCAACAATGATATGAAAATGAGTTTTGTTTTAAAAATAGGTTGAAACATTGCACTTTGTGGGAAATCATCAAATGCACATGGCACTATGTCCTCATCAGAGTATCTGCTTGCGTTCAGAGTCATTCATCTGAAAATCTTGAGTGGACATTTTCAAACAGCTCCAGCTCTTCCCTACATGCAATCATCACAATAAAAAAGTACTTTTTGGGTCGCCAAGGTTGTTGGCCGTATGTTCAGGGGGCTGCCTTTTATTTAATATTTCTTAGTTTACTGACCAAGTTAAGGCTCACACTTCCGCTCTTTTTCCACCCCAAAGGTTTACGGTTAATTGACACTGAAGCTTAACTTGTATGTTCATGTAAACAGACTAGTATTCATTTGTTTGTACCTTGACATGTTTCGACTACTTCCTGCAGTCTTTAACATCAGCTGACACAATGAGCGTCACAGCAACAGCTGACACTTCTGAACAAGACAGCAGGAAGTAGTCGAAACATGTCAAGGTACAAACAAATGAATACTAGTCTGTTTATTTACATGAACATACAAGTTAATTTAACAAGTTAGACTAAATGAACCTTTTTGACACTAAAGCTTCTTTTAATTGGTCCATTTCCACAGCAGGCAAAGTGTAGCAAAAACAGACAAGAAGTTTTTGACACTGAATATGGCAGACCCATTGGTCAGTGACATCTTTGATTTGATATGAATTGCAGGCTCTCTGGGACAAAAAAAACCTTCGTTATCAGAAAATACACAATATATTAAATAAAGGCAGCCCCCAAACCTGCGGACAACCACCTTGGCAACCCAGCAAGTACTGTTTAATTGTGATTACTGCACGTATGGAAGAGCTGGAGCTTTTTGAAAAAGCCCACTAAATATGTTCAGATGTATAGCTCTGAGACTCGCTATGTGGAACAGAAGCAGAGTCTCTCATGAGGCTCATTGCAATCAAACAAATATAACTGCCCTTAATCCATTTCTTCTGACTGAAAGGTATTTTTCAAGAGGGTCATGGCCGACACACAGCAGTACAGTAAAACATACACATTAACACAAGGTACACAGAAACATAAAACTAAAACTAAAAAGAATGATGTGCGAAAACACAGCATGTAGGCTGTCTATCAACATCAGATTTTTTCAGCGCTCAGACAGTACGGACAGGTAGCATATTGTGAGGAGATATTCATTGATTTTGACAAAATGTTGTACAAAGTTCATGTGCACCTAAAAATAGAGAAAAACAGTCACTTAATTACACTGATGTATTTGAGGGGACTGAGTCGCTAGTTTAGCCTTTAAGTCTACACAAATACAATGACATCTTGTTTATGTATTATAACGTATGTAACTACCAACAAAGCACCATTGAAGGACGTGCAGGTGTGACAACTTAATTTCTTTCGGCAGCTGATTTGGCTATGGAGACCCAGACCATTTTATTGATGCAAGGCTCCAAAATGTCATCAGGTGTTCGTAGCTTGCAAATCTATTCACAAAAGACACATCACATAAAAATCATGTTAGTCATTAATTAACATAGTCAAATAAATTATACATTTCCACTAAAATAATGTTAACAGTAACACCTAACCTGTTACCTCATATGCTGACCAGATGCCAGTCTAATTTAATATATAGGCTACAAACAAACAAACACATGTTAAACGTTTTTTTATCATATACTAATTATCATTCAGATAAGACTTATAAAGAAGCTATTTGGTCTGTAACGTTAAGCTATTTTCTAACCAACATAATCCTTTGAATAACACAAACATAACATTAGGTAACGAAGTAGGCGAATAAAACATTTGTATTGACTTACCTGATATAGAAGAGCAGGGGGGTGTCTGTTTCAGTCCCAGCTAACTGTTGTAATCCATACTCTCGCTGGAGACGTAACTCCTGTACTATGAGCACTTAGTATTCATGTTTAATGTAGCGGATGCTGATTCTCTTGTTTTTAACTGTGCTATAATGTCCTGTTTTAAACATTTTGCTGGTGAAATGGTCTCAACATTGACGGCAGCAAGAGCAGCTAGCTGGCTAGCGCGATATTAACCAACAGAACGGAACAGGAAGAACGTCACACAGCTTAGTGCAGAGCAACCATAGCAACAAGCTGTAGGCGTGCTTGGCCGATATGGGCGTGCTTGGCAGATATGGGCGTGCTTGGCAGCTGCACTGGGAAGTGGAAGCGGCTGCATCTAGACTTATAGACGTGTTCTGTGCTAAATTGATGTGATGAGCTCAGTCATCCGGCAGAAATAGAAGCAGTGTGTATTTCACCGGACAGCTGGAGCAGCAGCGGAGCAGAGAGACGGTGCAGCGGACGTGGTGGACACTCGCCCACTGACTAAAGTAAAAACCTGACAGCTCCGCTGCCATGCTGGAGCAGAGAAGGACTGGAGAGGCACCCGGTGGAATTCGGCCTTTAGAATGGCCTTTTATTGTGGCCAGCCATAGCCCCTTGCCTGGACAGTGCTGCTTGCTCCGTGGCCAGCTTGTTCCATGTTGAGGCAATCTTTGTTCTTGCCATTCTCACCAGTAGACCCCCTGATCCAGCAGAGCAACTGCAGGGTACAGTAGCTATTTGGGACAACATCACAGTATTCTGGGTATTCTTCCTTGCAGTTGGTGGAGGTGAATCAGACCATAGCAGTGGTGCAACCGCAGGAAGAGGCAAAATGAGTCTGTTGCTGCAGGGGATCCATTTGTCCTGTCAGAGTCCTGTGGCTTGTCTAGGCCCGACCACTAGCCATGTCCATCCTGCTGCTGCTCCACAGAAGCCTTGACAAGCACACATGTACAGTCTGCTCCAAAGTACTGAAGGACCAGCAGTTACTCCTGTATATCCCTTTTTGTTCCTTCAAAGAAGAATTTTAACATTGGTGACACTGGTGCATCAAACCTTTTCATTTAGGTGAACCATGCACATAATGGATAAATGCTTTACTTTCTTTAAACCACAGCACAGTCAACAAGAAAGCGATTGAAAACAAACTTAAATAGTGCTGATGTGAGGGTGTGCATTCAGTGTAAGACCCATGCACATGATGTGGCTGTATATAATCCTACACTCCTTTGTAAACATGTCTTTACATCAATCATTTATTTTTCAAATGTTTATAGGTGATCAACCCAATACACTGGGACAGCTTGTTTTGTGTTAGGTCTGATTTAGATTAAATCCGTTCTTTTTTAAGGATGATCAAATATTTAAGTATAGTAAAAGGTAGATCTTCCTGTGCTTTATTATGATCAGTGTTCAATTGTATCTGACTGTGTGTGAATGAAAATAAATCCGCAGCTTCTGTTGAGAATCCTCACAAAACTATTGTACACATCCAGTGGCGAACTTAGCCATTTTGGGGCTCCAGGCGAACAGTCATTTGGGGGCCCTTGCATCTAATGCACCTTATATCGCATAGCATAATGAGATACTCCATACAAGGGATGAACAAAAGTCACTATAGCAGCTCTATAGCAGTAATTAACAAGAAATTAAGACCAGAAAAGTAGTATAATAGGAGATCTTTAAGGTGGAGCAGCCAAATATAGTCTAAACTAATACATATTGTTACCAAAATACAGGCAATGTTGTGATGTTGGATATCCGTCAGTAGCCTACAGTAGGTCTAGATTCTGCGCTCCAGTCACCCATCACGTGAACAAACAGCCGTTTTTTAATTTTTTCCGTACAGACCACGGATCAACCGTGATCCGTTGCACCATTAATTATCTCCATCAGTTTGTGGACACACGTTAACGTCATTATCATTGCTACTGGCTGAGCCAGAGCCACCTGTTGGATTGACAGGAGGAGCTGGAACGTTACCGGTTAACGATGTAGACCATGGACATATAGACAGCTGTTCTTCCGCCGAAGGTCCCGCTGCCCCGCGCCGGGTGCTGTAAAAAAGCTTGATAGCTTTGAAATCAAGTCTGTCTCTCTCGCTATTTGCTTTTTTGGATTTTACGCCACAAACGTGCAGCGTCATGAGCGTAATGTGTAATGGACAGGGGTGTAAAGTAGCGAATTACATTTACTCGCGTTCCTGTAATTGAGTAGTTTTTTCGTGTACTTGTAATTTTATAAGTGATTTTTAAAACCTACACTTTTACTTTTACTTTGAGTATGTTTATTGTGAAGTATTGTACTTCGCTACATTTTATATCACCTGCGTTACTGAGTAAAAAAATAGATAGAGGAAAGGAGAGAAAAGAAAAGAAATATCGCTTTTATTTTTACGGCACAATACCGGAAACTAACACAGTGAATGATCGACAGGAGGAGAGAACACATTGCGACTAAATGACAACAACAAACATTGCTTCCCTCTATCATTAAAACTAAATAATCTTAGTTAAACTATCATTGTACCGCACGTGAAGACGTGAAGGCTTTTAAATGCAGCAAACCTTTCATCCAGCCGTGCGATCGGCCCCTCCCTCACCTGATAGTTTAGCTTTCAGTTTAACAGTGCAGAGTAGGATGGAGACGGTGCGTGTTGCCGGGAGCTTTGAAACACTTCCAGAAGACGACAGAAAGTCAGCCTTTGGTCGAGAAGAAAGGTAAAACTACTAAAATAATGTGCAAGATATGTTCCGCGTGGACACGCAGTCAGATGACATACGCGACCGTGAGAGAGAGAGAAAAAAGGCATATGCGACCCAGCTGCACCTCAAAACATCACGACCTATTAGTTTACTCACTTTAAGTCGAATCCTAGTGGTCTATGACCAAGCAATAAAGGAATAAAAACACAGGAAGTTTAAAGCTCCTAGACTCTTGCCACCACAACAGTCATCAATTAAGAACACTGTAGCCTACAATGCAACTTGCTTATCCAGCCAGCTCCATGAGATATAAATAAAATATGCCCTCACATTCCTGCTAGCAAAAGACGTGCCCTATCCACAACATTGGGGCGGCAGTGGCGAAGTGGGTAGGGAGCTCGCCTCTGGTGTGCAGGGTCGGAGGTTGGATCCCCCGCTCCCCGCCACATGTCGAAGTGTCCCTGGGCAAGACACTGAACCCCGAATTGCTCCCGATAGTTAGCTTAGTTAGCTTAGCACCCTAGTGCCTAAGCCTACCCTGCGTGGTAGCTGCTGCTATCGGTGTATGAATGTGTGTGTGACTGGGTGAATGTGTACAAAAACAATGTAAAGCGCTCTGAGTCTGTGAATAACGGAGATATAGCGTATATATTAAAAACATTTACAGTCATTATTAATGTAATTATTAAAAATATTTTTTTACTTAGGCTATTTGCATTTTCCTTGTTTTCAGTTCTATTAGGATAGGCTATGTTTAAAGTCATGGTTTCAAATGTTAAATAAGTGCATGTTGCAGTTCTTAAATCAATGAATAATTGTCTATAATAATTGTGATTACACAATGTCAATCATGATTATGATTTGTCAAAATCGAGCAGCCTAACCTTGCAATGTCCATGGTTTAGATCAATTATACACAATTACATTATTAGAACTGCAGCTGCAGTCTGTTTAGGTCTGCAGACCGGTTAAATTCCCACATTAACAGACTATTTGCTCCATATCTTGCTTATCTAAAGTATAATGACACAGTATACATCCATACATGTGTGGTGACATGATTTGTTTAATTTGTGCACTTTAATTTGTAAAAGTGTTGCATTAATTAAACAAAACTAGTTTGTCTATATATATATGCCCTACACTGAAGAGACCCCTGCCCCCTCCCGCTGTTAAAAAGTAACTAGTAACTTGTACTTCAAGTACATTTTAAATCAGCTACTTTTTAACTTTTACTTCAGTAGATTTATAGACCAGTACTTTTACTTTTACTTAAGTAAAATTTCATCCAAGTAATCATACTTTTACTTGAGTAGAATATTTTTGTACTCTTTCCACCTCTGGTAATGGAATAGTCCATGTAGTGCAGACTGAAGGGGGGTGCACGGTTGGCAGAAAGGCCATCAAAACGTGAGTAATTAGACATCCCGATTATACTATTGTGAAGAGATTTTTTTTTAAATAACAATAAATATGGGCCAAAATATAAAGAGGGCATTTTGGGGGCCCTAAAGAGGCTTATGAGGCCCCGGTTTGCCTGGTTTGCCTCAATGGACGGCCCGCCTCTGTACACATCTGAACTTTTTTTGCAGTGAAACATGCCATGGTATTAATGACCATGCTCTTGCAACTCTATTCATTTTTTGAAACAAAAGAATAAAGCTCAAATTCAACTTTCTCCTCACCCATATGAAAATGTTTTTGTAATAGAGTTGCACCACACTTTCATTCCACCTCTCAGACTGTCAAGGGAGAAATGCTTTCCCTAGAAATGGTTTTGATTCCCTGACATGTGTCCCCTACCAGGAGTAAGTGACAACCTGTCTTTTTCAAAAAACAAGCCATTAATAGAGCTGTACTCACTCCTGACACATTGACAGTCACACAGGAGGGCATTCTCTTTTGGATGAGTTTTAACGAATGGATATAGAAGTGAGGGTGCGTTAACATGTCTGTCCAATAAGCACTCAGAAGTAACTGTGTGAAGGCAATTTTTTACAAGGGTTGTAACATGGGAAATAAGGAGCCTTTGTGACAGCAACTAAGTTAGCAAAAAAGGTTTCTTGTAAGGTATACTGTGGAATCTGAAAGACTTCCATCACAGAATATTTCCGGGGCAGTTCCTCTGTGTGTTGTGCCGTCATTGTAGGAAGTGTGATGCTGTTTATGTGATGGAGAGGAAATCTGTGAAAAGCCGATTGGGCTAGCATGCACCAGCAAGCCGCGACCCTACACTGTCTAAAATGCACAGTGGAATTGCTCTTCTTGACAACCAAGCTAGTTTTAGAGCCATTAAGGGAGATTTGACCTTAGGGAAAAAATGGGAGGACACTCTGGAACGTTAAGTGCTCCAGGCGACTACAGAGGTCACCACGGGCAATATGTCAGAATGACATTATGTGTAAAGCTCCAAAGCACTAATGCTGCGTCCACTCCCACCGCCAAACGCATCATTCGCGCGAGAATAATTTGCGTCTATTCGCGCCTATACATTGACTTTGTATGCAAAGTGTCCGCCCCTAACGCGTTTGGTGTGGACGCAGCATTAGCTGTGTGTCGCCAGTTTTGCAGTTTGTGTCATCTGCTATGTGGACTCAAACTTTTCTACTGACCTCAAAATCGATCTTAATCCTGTCGACAGTTAAAACTTCTGTGTTTCAAAAACCAAGCTACATGCTAAGATAATGGAGTTTTGCAAAGTCATGTTTCTCACACTATAAGGAGAAAATGATTATGCTTGCTTCATGATGTAAAAGGTGAACCAAAAAAGTATGCGTTGTAACATTATAGTAACTAAATTTTATTATATTATGCACTCAGCAAATTCTCACATTATCGCCCCGGGTTTCCACATCATAGCTATGGGTTTAATAACATTATTAAATCATCCATATCCTGAGCATCAGTCCACTACTTTGTCTTCAACTCTTCGTCTCTGATGTTGCAAAACATCTGATGCATGTTCCTTAAACATGCATATTATACATATTATGCTAAATGCACTTTTTAAATGTGTTCCAACATATCCATGGGTCCACGGTGTGCCTAGAGACTGTACCTAGGGGAGGGGTGTGCCCCACCCCTCCCCCCCAATATACTCCGTTCAGAATTCTCGCGGTTTATGACGTCACAGCCACATCCCCATATTTTCTTTATATGTCCATGCTTCCCCCCCACATTAGCAGTAGTCTATGATAACCCCCCCCCCCATTTCTTATTGGTCCACGGCCCCGAGATCCTCTGGAAAATTTTCCGAGTGACAGCCATGTTGCTTTCCCCGCTAAGCGACAAGATGCCCATAGTACAGCCTGAATGTTACATACACCAACACAGAATGCTTTTGCTACCACAGCAGTCTATGCCTCGTTTTTAATAACACAACGGATAGGAAGCTACCTGTGCTTTTGCTCCTAATACACTAACTTAGCTTTCCCCTTGCAGTCTAATAATGACTTGTTTTTAACATGACAAAGGATGGGAAGATATTCATGTAGAAATCAAACTTTGAAGCTACTGTTTTCACTGGTTTTAATCATGTCAGGTCATGTCAAATTGTTCAAGTATGGCTTAGCTCCGGGTAAACACTGTTCGCAGTCATCAGTGTCTCTCTAGTATCGCGAGAGCACGGCAGAGACGGTGGGAGAGCCCCATGGACATATAAAGAAAGCCCGGCAGAGAGGTGGGAGGGGCCAGCCAGATCGCACAAATATAGGTCATCCTGAGACCAGAGGACAATCAGGGTATAGAGGCTTGCTACAATAAATGATCTGAACGGGTTTTTCAGCAAACATCTAAAAAAATAAGTATTAGGGACTACTTAGACCATATAAAATTGACAGCAAAGTGCATAATATGTGAGCTTTAAAGCTGGTCAGCTTGTTTGAGATTTTTAACACTCAGATGTGTAAACGTGTTTCAAGTTGAATTATGTACCATTATCTCCTGTGATTCATGAAACACCTGAAGTGTCCTGTCTAGAAACAGTCGATCAGCGTCGTTTAACACACACGGTCAATGAATATTAATTTTGGTAGGTAGACTCAAGCAGTGAATATTGGCAGAAGAGACAACCTTTGAAGTCATTCCAGAGACACAGCAGGGAGCTGGTAAACACATGGCTCCTCAAACAAAGAGAAGAGTAGGGACTATCATATATTTTTCCTCTTTGTAAACCCCATCACACGTGTAACTATTTTTTTATTTTATCTTAGTTGGGTGAACTTGAAACAAATCTTAAGTAAACAGGAATTCAATCGTTTTTTTAGGCCCCTGTGAGAGAAAAGTGGAGGAGCTGGATGGTGCGCATTAACATTGCAGGTGTCAATAAATAAACAAACATACAAACTTGCAGAGCTGCCTGCAAGATAGTCATGAATATTTGATTAAATCATCTTTTAAAATGCAGATAGTCGTGACCCTTTGACCCTGAACTCTTTTTCTTTTAGCCTTGTGCGCCGCTGGCTTATGGTGCTATGGGGTTTACTGTGTTGATCTTCAGGGGGTGGCCAAAGGTACAGAGTGCTTACATAGCAAGGTCTCACACAGATGCCTCTATACGCTGAGCCCCGGAAAGACAGGTCAGAGAGTACCGCTGTCACTGATCACCAGGGCTGGACTGGCCATCTGGCATACCGGGCAAATGCCCGAGGGCTGGCAGCCTTTTGGGCCGGTGAGGTTAAAAAAAAAAAAAAAAAAATTATTATTATTTTTTTTTTTATATATTTTTTTTTTTTGGACCCTCGCCTGTGTGACTCGGCCCGGCCCGGCCAAGTCACACAGCCGAGGGCCGAGGTCCCTTCCCTCTCGGGAGTGCCATGGACATATAAATGTGCGTGCAGGCTGTCAACTTCACCTGAAAGTTACCAGGCCATTACTCATTATGATTGGTTCTAGGCTAGGCCTGGCCCAATCACACACACAGCAGAGGGCCGCCCATTCAGTGGCTGCATTGAGTTGTATTATATGACGCATTCAACTTGTACTCAGTAATTATGAGCATCTGACGGTGGTCAGTTTTACGTTCAGGGCCGTTGGACTGCGGACAGGCTTGGGGGGCCCAAGGCAGAGGGGGGCTGCACCCAAGAAAATAAAAACTTATTTTTTTGATTTTTATTAATTGTACTGGCTCAATATAGGCCCTTGATCTTTGAAGGCCCAGAAAAATTTCATTTAGGGGAAAAAAACAGATATCAGGGCAGGGGCCTTTCATTCATCAGTACATTTTTGTTATTTTTTAAATAACATTGTTCGGGGCTATGAAGATCAGGGGCCTATATTGGGCCATTAAAAAATACAAACGAAGGGAAAAAATTCCCGAAGCTGACTTTTTAAACATTCTTCTTTCTGCTTTTTGGTCATTCTGTGTCTTTGAATCATTCCAGAAAATAGTACTAAATAGCTTACATAGGAAACAGTTGATTTAGCCTTTGTTTTCTCCTCAAAGTGCACCAGATTGATGAATTTTACTTTAACATTTTAAAAAAATCTCCCGGGGGAGCATTCCCCCGGACCCCCCTAGAAGGTCCAGGGTCCACGACACAGTCTCCCAAATTCCTGTGACAAACACTGTGTGTGTGCATGGTTATTAAGAGTCATTAGACCAGGGGTTGTGTTCAAGTACGCGTAATGATCTGGTCATTCATCAATAGAAACATTGTGTTGTTATCTGGCTCAGAGAGGGACCAGTCACTCATACGTTTTGGACTATAGACAAACATAGCTTTTACATGTTTGTATTGTAAGACCGCCTCTCAGAGGGCCCATCAGGACTTTCTGTATAGGGGCCCAGAATTTGGTGCAACACCCCTGCCTCCGCATAACGTATAAACGGTGGGCTGCCATGGCCAAAAATGCCAGGGCCGATTTTTTGTCCCAGTCCAGCCCTGCTGATCACGCAATTTCTTCAAATGACATGGGATAAGCATAAGAAGCAAGTTTAATGTTCTTCTGGGTTATGCTGTCCCGACCCCCTGCTAAGCGCCCTTGGTGCCTTCTGTTGGAAGTCTCTCCACCAACCTTCACTACATCGCTTCCTTTAATATTCATCCAAGCCATTGGAATATGAACAGACGTGTGGTTCACCTGTCAAGCACATATAGTAAGAAGAAAGAAGCCCATCCCCAGCATATGCTTCATTATGATGCATGGATAAGGAAGCTACAAAGAACGCCAGAGTACTGGAGGTATATACTGTACATTAGCAATGTGTTTTACGTTGCACAGCACTTTCATAAAACTTCTACTTTAGCTTTGATCAGAATAAGCCTGTGCATGGTTTTGAGATTTTCTAGAAACTTCTACCATCAGAGGTAACATGTCTACCCATATCTTACACTATGTTAAATGTAAGCATTATAGCATCATATTTAATAAATGGGATTTTTTGAGAGACTATAATAGAACATTGTTAATATGCCTTTTATGGGGAGTAACAGAAGTTACGCATTACAGCTTTAAACCTGTCATTTGTTTTCTACTACTTTATGTATCAGTTTGTAGCCGTCCTATTTTTAGATAACAACTTTGAAAAGGGTAAAACTATGTTGCCCTGACAGAATTGATGATTTTATTACAGGTCTGACCCACGCTTTGTTTTTAAAATTAGAGGTCGTTGGTAAAATGAATCGAAGCATAAGAGCGAATCTTGAACAAATTGAGGTGTAAGGTTTTTGACAGCAGGGCAGGTCTCTGAGCAGCTCATGGTGCCGTTTATGGCTCAATGGCTGCATCTATTACCTCCATCCAGCCTCGGTGATTCTCAACTATGTTGGGTAACATGAAAAACTGGCAGTAGGCAAGCTGCTACATATAACATGGTCGGAGGAGTGCACACTGGTGTTGTGTACGACATCGCATTGAAATTCAGCTTGTTCTAGCTGACTGGGAATACAGAGGGGTCAGCGGCATGACTTTACATTTGTCTCTGTCTGTTTCCATCCTCAGATGTCATAACAGCGCAAGTGACATCATTTGTTCTGCCGGCAACTTATTCAAGTCCCTCAAGATGTTTTTTTTTTGCCCTGGATGAAAGGCAGCAGATGTGCAGCAGTCAACAGTGAAAACCTACGCCTCAAAAATAAAAATAAATTGTTGACATTGAAATGGCCAGCTCTTCTTTTGATGGCACACACAAATTGATCAATTTCCATCAACCTGTTGCCATGGATCATACCTCAATCCTTTTTGTCAATAAGTGAATATCTCCTCACATTCTGCAACCTGTCTGAACTGTGTGTGCTGAAAATTCTAGTGTCAATACATAACCTAGGCTCTGGAAATTGGTAGGTAAACCAACAAAAGGGGCCAAACGTAGCAACACGCCAGTTTACAATGCCTAGGCTGTGCTTTGACCCTGGATTTTCTTTCATCTCACACACAGTGTAGAGGATTTGTGAGGAAATACTCACAGATTTTGACATTTATTTTGACAACAAGCATTCTCTAGAATCACTGACTACACCTTTAATCCTATGTGGGGCTGTGTCCCCATTCTAGGTATATAATGTGTTCACTTTTAATCCAAATATCCCAAGATTACATTTCAGTCATTTGAAGCGGATAAGTTAGCAACATTATCAAGCAGCTATTCACAGTCTGCTGCACTGCATAACATCCAAACCACATTGTGCTCCAGGTAACTAAAGAGGCTTCCGCTCCGTCATTAATCCTTGGATCAATCCTCCTAGAGTGGGAGAGAAACAGAGAGGGGGATGAAGCCACATAAATAGAACCCAAAAGTTTTAGGAACAATGTTCATAGGAATAACATTCATTAGAGTATTCAGCTCTGCAGAATGCTATACATACCAACTAAACATTCTCGCCACAAGACAGTGCTGCCCGTGGTTGTAAATAGAGAGGTCTATGTTCAATATTCTTCCCAAATAGTTAAGGATTAGTCCATTTGAATGATACTGGAGCCTCTTTGCAATTACCTTCTCATTACACACAGCTCCCATGACCTTGCTGATGAACCGGATTAATCAGCTTCACTCAGGTCAGTCGACCTTCCTGAGCCCAGAAAAACGATGCCATTTCCTATATAGATACTGGCCTCACTTAGTAAACTGCATTGCTACTCTTTGAATTACCATTATACCTCTTTAAAAGTATTTAATCATCGTTTGAGCCTTAGATTTATTTTAACTTCACAAGAGTTATAGTGAAGTACTTCCTGAAACAATCTGTTTCTAAAGTCAAAACTTTCGTTCATATTTAATTTGCAAATTTTAGAGCATTATGTCGATGTTGACGGTGATGATATTTCTGGATTGGCAACAGGTGACACTTTTTGTTAGCTGTGTTCCACAGGTCCTGAGGAGAACAGACAAAACCTGCTATCTACAACAAAAAGGATACAAATTTGTTTTGTAAAAAAACAAGACGCACTTCATAACTGATATTTTATGATTGAATTCATTTCAGAATTAAAAGCATTTTACGTTTGATAATATTTAAATTATTATGATATAAAATGTATTGGTTATGAAGAACAGCATTTAAAAATGATACACATGTCCTCATATTTTACATCAGGTATGAATCAGGAATGCCCCAGAAAACAGTAATACAATGCGTATTAATATTTAGGTTTTTTGTTGCTTCCGTAGATTTGTACGCATATTGAAGAGACTGGGTTGATTGATGATACCTAAATCTAATGTTTAAGCACTCTGCTGTAGGCTACTGTATGCATACTGTAAGTCCAATATCCCTCAAGGGGCAAGGCCAATCCGAACTGTCAAACGGCTCTCACTAAATAAACCTTGATTTATTTATTATTATTGCAATGTAGCTACACACTTCAGGCAGCATGGGCTTTTACTCAGCAGGGGGCACACATACACAACACAAACAGGCATTAATGATTGAAGTAGCATACATGAGCCCAGAAATAAGAAGCCACTGTAAGTGCAAAACAGTACTAATTTAACTTCATAGCCAAAAATACAGTATTACTACATTACTATTCTATAATACTATATAGGGTATATTACCATGGAAATCACTTGAGGCTAGTAAGGAGCACTAACTGATGGTTCATTAACCTGGTAAGCTTACCAGTGGTACTCTTAAGACTGTCTTCACTGCTGTGAATCACTTGCAACATATGATGTCAGTGTCACTTTATTTTCCACTTCTCTGAGCTTGTGCCTTTCAAAAGTCCCCTGCTGAGGATCCCTCATGCCAATCAACCCACGAGACAGACAACTTGAAACATGGTCAGTACTTCTACAGGGAGAAAAGGCCAATGACCTTCACGCCTGGTGAGGAAAGCCAAGCTGGTTAAGATCATCAAAGCAGAAAAAGCATGATCGCCTGTGTGTGTGTGCGTGTGCGTGCACATGCAGGGTTTCATCTAAGGTCTCGGCTGAAATTGTCCCTGATTTTCTGTCTCTACCATCTTATTGTCAAAGAAATCAATTCTGGCCTGTCACTCAACCGAAGACCCATTTCGAGCAGGCTCCTTCATTCGCTAGAGCGTAATGTCAACATTTGCGTTGCGTCCTTGCATGTCTTCTTTCTTTGTGGAAGACATGCAATTTTAATGATGGAATACAAACATCAATCCACCCACTGGGAACAGAAAATAAATGTGAAAGATCTGCTTGTAGCTTTGCTTTTTATCTAGTGAATGTGGAAAAATATTTTTGAGTATACCTGCAGCTACATTCTGACTGAACACAAGCTCACTGGTTTTATTTTGGAAAGCTCACACAAAGAGCATCTTTCCAGCTCATTATTTCACTGTTGAGAGCCATTCACTGAATTCATAAATCACCACCTTCGTCTTTTGCATTTCCTTTTTTGAACGGTTGACAATTCATTTCTAAAGGCCGATTGTCTTGCAAAGTCAAAATGCATAAATGAATAATTACAGCTTAATGAATTCAAGCTGTTTGACAGTGAACAACATCTCACCTTATCAGTGTGTGTGTGTAGGCTGATCAGACATTCTTCATTCACTAAAGGGAGTCATTCAATTTAACAACAAAAGACTCATTTGAACTAGACTTCGTATATGAAATCCTAAACACGATTTAACCAACTTCGTAGATGGAGGTTTGATGTTGGAACTTGAAGGATGAGTAGATAAACACATTTGCTGAAGGATCTTAACACGGCTGATACCAAAGACCAATGTTAGTTCCAATTGAGTTCAAGTGGATTTAGGTTTAACTTAAATCACGATTGAGATGTTTATGTAATGTCAGTGAAGAGAGAAGCACGTCCTCCTCCATTTATTCAGGAGCTTGTGTCTGTTGATGATTAAGAGCATGTCAGCACTCCATCTAAATATATATATATTTACAGAAGCTGTTAAACGCTGCCAAGATAGGTGTCTGTGGGAGACACTAGTGCATATCAGCACCATAGGAGTGTAGTACAGTGAGTGGGAGGATCGTGTCTGCGATGACATGGAACAGCCCGGGCACTGCCTGGTGCAGCCTGAGAGATAAAGCCACTTCAAAATGCCATCCTGCAATACACTGTGCCCACTCTCATCTCGCCCTAATCACTCAATATAAACTGACGGAGAGAGCCGACTGAGGGACTGCATGTCTCTATAATCACAGGAAAAGTGTTGAGTCTGCTGTAAAAATGTGTCAAGCTTTCCCTAATTTTGTAGATGTAACTTCTGTTATCAAGTGCCTCAAGTCAAGTTTTTTTTTAGCATGAAAGATCTAATTTCCCAGCTATCTTCAGTTGGCTCACAGTATTGAGGCAGCATACACTGCTGAGCTTAACTATATTCCTGTCAATGCAGTTTTTTTTCTCCAGAATACGATTTCTGCATCTTCATATATGTTTGAAATCAGAAAATAACAGATGAACGTCAAAGAGAATGTTTAAAGCATAATAAAACACAGTCATATTTGTTGGTGTTCAAATTCGTTGCCGAGCCTGAGAACGCTTCGAGATCACTTTGTCAAATTCAGTGAGTATGTCTTCACATTCCACTACCGGCCCATAAAAAAAAATTCACTGCCAATACACAGGCTCTGTGAACGGGCAAGTTGCTAGCTACGGTAGGCCCTGTTCATTTACATACCCTTTCTTTACACACTGTAGCTTACAGAGCCTATGCTGTGTATTAACACTGTATGTTTTTATTCAGTGCACACACAATATGTACATGTAGTCATATGGCGTAATCTTAGGTTTTGACAAAATGTGATTTTGACAACAAGTGTTCTCCAAAATCACTGACTACACCTTTTAAATGTTCGTTCATTTTAGAAAAATAAACATTCTGACAAAACTGACTGAATTGCAACAATTACAGTTTGTCAGGTTTTAGCTCCCATACATGACAATACCTAAAGAGAGTCAAGCTCATCTTCAGATTTACTAAGCAATTACTGTAACCCAAAACATTAGCTTTCTCCAACCAGTGCTGCTGTCAGGGCATCAGTTCAATGACAAAATGAGTGGTTTTGCTATTGCCCTCCAGACAGCCCATATAAATGGCTGCATTTATGAAGCACTTCTATCACAGTTTCCGCTGCTCATTCACCCTTTCACGTACACACTCACGCCCACAGCAGCAAATTACCACACATGTAGACAGGAGGAGGTGGGATCGATCAGTGGCCAACACCTCCTGAGCCCCAGACACAACACAGCAAGTAGAAGCATTTCCTGATAGAACAACCACTATCACCATTAGCAAATTGGACAGTATTTGGTCCCTTTTTTCATTGGGTCGTAATGACTGCTACACGTCTATGGGGCTGCTAGCTGTGCTTCAGGTTTTTGGTCTTTTTCTGACTGACAGCGCTGCACAATGAGGCAAGGCTTTCATTATTATGTCCCAGCGTCCAATCCAAATGACTTTATCAGACAACACTTGTGTTACTGTCCTTGTGATACTTAAGCCAAAAATGAACGGCCATCAGTCATGTCTCAGTGTTGTGATGACTCTGCCATTGATGCCGCTGTTTGGGGATTTAGTTTGTCAGAGCTGAAGCAAATATGGTGCAATATTTTTCCAACACATCGCAGCAGCAGATTAGTTAAACTGCATTAATTTTCAAGGGGTTTTATGAATGATAATTACTTGGCATATCAGGCGCAGAAAGGCATGCAAATGAGCAGAGTTCATTAGAGACATTAGGAACACGTTACCTAATTATTGCATTCTGCTTGGCTATGCCAATGACACGGACGCACAATTTTGGATGCACCACCCTGTTGCCTATTTTCAAATTGGTTAGGATTAGGTCCCAAATTACCCCTGTAAAAACACAGGAAAAACAACAGCCGAAAATAACTATTTGGATGTAATAATTTATAAATTAGAAGGGGGAAAGAAAGAAGCCAATTTTCCAATAGTGGTGTAAACAGTGATAGAAAATTTCTGCAAGGTTTTTTTTTAATGGGAGAGGATATATTCCCCTTGTAAATATGTTGTGTTTAAATAGCACCAACTGTATTTATTATGTGCAACTGCAACACAAAGTGATTTTCCCGAGATGCACGTCTTACTGGTGGACTCGCTGTCATAGTAGGAAAAGCACAGGTGTAAATAACCAAATTAATGATGGCTGAGTTCCATTTGGCTGCTTCAGTTTCAAGGGTCCTGGCATTGTGCATGCTGGCTCACGCTCACACTGTTCTGGCTTACAGGGCCGCTCAAACTGGGAAATATAATTAATGCTGTTTGTAACACCTGTGTTTTTCCTGCCATGAAGCCACATGTCCAAATGTTTAGTGTGAAAAAGGCATATTAAGACAAAAGATTGGGCCTCACGCAACAACAACCCATACTAACAGTGATAAAAGATAACTCTTTGTTTAGAATTCTCTTAGGAACACACACATTTCATGAATGGTCCAGCCTGATCTTCCAAGTGAATTTGAAGTTTGAAATATCATCTAGATTAATAAAAGAAAATATATATTTTTTGTGTGGCATTAGTCAGATAAACACTCTTTTTTTAGGTCCCCTAATACAACTGTTGACACTGTTAATGATGTGTCAATATGTGTAATACGTTTGTCCTTTAAGCTCTGTACTAAATCATATTAAGTCTTGGATAGCAATTTTGTTGACAACTTTACCCATTTATTTCCACTAACAGAGTGGAACAGGATGACTTATTTACCTATGTGTCAGCTACACCAAACAATGTCTAATAATTGTGTGTCACAATTTATGTTATCTAAAATAATTAAATAAATGATTGATTTTCGTCCGTTAATTCAATTCTGTGCTGTAATTATAGGTCTTACTCACAGCTCTGCTATATTGGGTTTTGTGCCTCTGATTACGTGTCACCACATTTATATCTAAGCAAAACGAGGTTTGCACAAACACGGTTTGACATTAAACAAAACCTAATTGCATGTGAAATGTTTACTATCTCATGTGTTGAAGTTCACCTCAAGTGATTGATGCATTGAAAAAACTCTCATTATTAAAAACAATTTAAAGGGTACATGGAAAAAAAGGATGTTTTAATCATTTCATGTAAACTGTGATCTAAAGGCGTGAAGACACACATTGGGCTCTTTAAGAGGTGTGTAGCTATTGTTGGTAACTGTGTATATCATTAACATGTACTTTAGCTCTAGTGACTTGTTATTGCTACACCGTAGTGTAAAGACTATCATGAGACTGAGCACAATGCTGATGGTAATCGGCGCTAAATAGCTAATCTGCTTCCAAAATGAAGAACTCATCTGTATAACTATGCCATGAAATTCCTTTTCTTCACGGTATAACAAGTTTTTCAAGCACCGCCAGTGTTACAATGAAAATCAATGCTTTGTGGCAGAGAAATTATGCGCAGGCCAGAAAATCAGGGAATTAACAGCTAGAGGCAGGAAGTACTGTACAATGAACAGTGAAGCACAAACAGCGAGAATGAGATGGATGTGTTGGCTGCTGTCTGAAAATGATATTTCAACAGGAACATGATACCACAGCTACACAGAATTCTAATGTGTAGTCACTCACAGACACATGAACACTTTTTTTATTTGAATATACCTTCAAAGTATTTCTAGGAGGAATACATGATGGATTTTCTGTTTCTAGACACAGGTATTTTTACTTTTACATTTTAAGATTTAGTATAACAATTGCCATTTGAGTTTACAAGGCAAAACCTCTAAGAGGCACAGAGGGTGCATCATTTTGGGGAATTGGCTAAATGAGACCTGCCAACAAACACTGACACAGATAATTTGTTGCGAAATATGAGGCGAAACAAAGCAGTTTGCCTCATGCCGACTCGGCACAGCGGCTCCTCTGGGTTTGAAATCATATAGTTTAAGTCAATAGCTTTAAAATAATCCAACAGGGATTTCCGCCCAGAGCTGTCTAGAAGGCTAGACAGAAGGCTCCCTTTTTAGATGTAATCGGGGGAAAGAAAAGAGCCGGCTGTAATTGCCTGAGACCAAAAGCTGGCAGGGTACAGTGAGTCTTTGTCTAAACAACAACAGCTACAACAACTTTAGTTTCTTTTATCCAGGATATAGTGACACAGAGAGGAATGCTTTCTTTTACAGGAACGCTTTTCACATAACACATTTGCACTTGGAAGCTGTCTGGTATAAACACAGTCTGATCTGTTAGCTATCAAGCACTGCAGTGGTTGTGAGTTAAGGGCCTTGCTCAAGGGCGCCTCACCCCGTCTCATTGAAGGGCAAGCACTGATCTCTCACTTTCCTTTATTTATCCTGCATGTTCTGGGATTGAAGCGATGACCTTCCAGATACACACCAGCTTCTCTAAACCTCTGTGACATAGAATTGAACTTGTGGGTTGTTTTGGATTCCTGGCCACACATTGCTGACCAGATCATTGACTTTTTTAACCATAAAGTAAGTGTGGAGTTGCACACATTTTCATAGAGGGTGCAGCCACACCTTCCCCATAACTTAGCACTACATCCTCCTGTGATAAGCACATCCCCAGAAACCCCTGAGGCTTACCAATCAGAGGAGACTGGGCTTCTTGGAAGGTGGGGCTAAAAGACACATGCTCTTTAACCGATGGTTTCAAACGGAGGCTGAAAAGAGGAGATTAAACAATGGGTTAAGTTTAGGGTTACTGTGAGAAATATAATTTAGTTTTTGATAACAAACCAACCCTTCCTTTAAACCTGAAGGACTGGAAATCTGACACGTACAGTGGTCCAACACAACGTGTACAAATTGTCGTATTAGGACTTATTGAGCGAATGTCCGACCAGAAACCAGCTCTGCCACTGAAAATTATATACCAACGTGGCCAAAAGCTAGAAGCCTGGAGTCAGGGGTTTCTGTCAATATGCTTGTCATGACAGCTAACAACTCTCTGGTATCGATTCCCACATGAAGGCTGACTCAACTTTCTGTATCCTACAAATGAATTATCCTCTCACGTCTCTGTGACACAATCGTCTCATCCAACCAGAGATATAGCTCTCATTAGACAGGCCAGTCACAACCTCCTGTTTATCTGTTTAGCTGACTGCAGGTTAATGAATAATAGTAAATAATAATGTACTAATGATTAAGCTTGGGGGCTAAGCATGACAGCCACTCGGTCAAGGAGGAACACAGCACCCAAGGGCGGCAGAGACGGGGAACACTGGAAAAGGCATTATCGTCCTTAAAGAGATCCTATTATACTACTTTTCTGGTCTTCATGTCTTGTTAAAAACTGCTATAGAGCAACCTGACACGAATCACATCACAAAAAACTATGTAGATTTTCGGGACACTCTTCCTCTTACCCTAGCGAGCACAGCAGTCTCTCTCTACACACTGCTTTGAGCTTCTCTCCCCCCTCCCCCCCCCCCCCCCCGCTGCAAACCCCACTCCGTTGTGATTGGTTACCTTCCTTCCAGCAGCGGGAAATTTTAAGGAAGGTGGGGGCATGCAGCCGGAGCTTGCCTGAGCGGCAGCATTACCATATATGGAAACATGACAGAAACGACCCCAGCGTGACAGACACAACCCGGAAATTTTAACAAGTTCGGCTCGACCGGCTGCCATAGTTTTTAGTGCTCTGCATAGCCACCCCAGACGGTCAGCAGGGAATACGTCGAAATGCATGTACGTAATTACTTGATACTCTAGTATGGTTAAACATGACTATAAATCATTATAACAATGTTTATAGGTCATAAAAGTCGAAAAGTATCATAGGTCCTCTTTAATCTTCACGATCATTAAGGGTCATTGAGCCAATTGAATTATTCTGGAGGCACTAAACACAATAGATTGGTACGCTTGTTTTTACAGAGTACAGCCTTGTGGAGGTTTGCCTATGACAATACTATTACCTTTGTCTAATTGTCAGGCGAGCGAGCGAGTAGTGTTTTTGAGGATCATCATAAATGGATTGAGAGTACACCTTCTTCACGTCAAGGCTCCGATGATGGGCTGTGGTTATAAAAAAAAAACGGTTGTTTCCCTACAGGTGTCACAACTTCAGCCAGTATTTAGTTTGTTTTCATATGTCTGTTTTCCTGGTTTCCTTTCTAACTTGCATGTCATTTCAGACCCGGCCACTCCCTCCTGCTCTGCACTCTCTGTTAATTGCATTCACCTGGCGTGCCCTTACTCACCTGCTCCCCATCTGCTAATCAGCCCCTCAGTTTATATAACAGTCAAGTTCCCTCAGTCACTTGCCAGATTGTCCTAGTGTCAAACCTAGCGCTCCAGCATTCAGATATCGGCCTGTGGTCTGATTTAGTGATGGTGAGATGAAGCCCCGCGAATGTGTCGAATCTTTCTGGCCAAATGCTTCACCAAAAAGCCTGATCAACAAAGCCCCATTTAACAGCTCATTTAGGAATACTGACATTTGCTGGTATGTTACGGTAGTGGCTCTCTTATTTCACGTAGCGAGCATAGATAGTATATAAAGTGAGGCAGTCGCATGATGTCAGAAAACGGGGCTTCGTTTGTCTTTAGTCACGTGGTACTGTGACAAACGATACAGGCCTCGAGACAGGCTTCATCTGGACACGCCCCCTTTTGCGCGACACAGGCTTCGGGGCTTTCGTGTCGGACCTAACTTCACTATCGATCCTGCCTGTTCGTGTTTCAACCTGTCTTTTGGACTTTTGCTTTGGATTACCCTTTTGCCTGCCCCAACTGGACTTGTTGCCACGCTGTTTTACTACCTGGTTTAGTGATGGGTAGATGAGGCCTCGTGAAGCGTTGCGACACATTACCAAACTGTATTGATACTGTGTCGGTACTGTGTCACTGTGCTGCTCAATACTGACACCTGCTGGATCTTTAAAATCATTACCGGCAACCCAATGACAGACTCAACTGATTTAATGACCTAGTATAGGCTATACCAGGGCTGGCCCTGACCAATTTTGCGCCCTAGGCAAGATTTTAGCTGGCGCCCCCCATTGCATTGCAGTCAGGTCCACCACTGTTCATACACTCACACAGAACTGGATAGCTTTGTCTTTGTCTATTTCATTTTATTTTAGATAGAAAATAACCCACAAAATAAAAACCATATTACAAAACAAGTGACATAACATTAAAAAATGCACAGAAAAATGCATACGTTAAAATTTAAAATTATAATCTTCAGTTTTTTTATAGTTTGTCTATCCTCAGTAGTTGTCATATTTTAAGCTTAACTCATATTTTGAAATTATAGTATTAACACTATTAGTAAAAAAAAAAAAAAAAGTTTTGGTAGCCCTTTTTCTTTTTTAGCGGCGCCCCCTGCGGATGGATGCGCCCCTAGCATTTGCCTATACTGCCTATGCCCAGGGCCGGGCCTGGGCTATACAATAATATAATTTAACTTGTTGTATTTTATATTGTAATATTTCATATCTTAATTAAAGGTTGAATATCTTTGATATTGTAGTGAAAGTTGGGGTGTTATCAGAGAGTGAAGGTTTATTACAATGTCTTAGGTCATACTGCGGAACCCGAGTGATTTGAATCTGGGGTCTAGGAGTGTAGATAAAGTCAACACACTTAATGACTCCAGATTGGAAGCAGTGTCTGTGACTCGACGCCTAAGGTGTTTGTGTAGGTGTGTTACTGCCTGTGTGTTGAGGTTTGAAGCGTTACGCTCAAGTGCATGATAAAGCATTTTCATCATCGGGATGACTTTTGACCCTGAAACTCTCTTCTCTTCAGACAACTCCACTGTAGCTTGGTGAAATTCTCCAATGATGGTGAACTCATCAGCTGTGAGTGGAGTAATGTCTGTGTTCAGTGACCCAAGGGATACCCACACTGGTTCCTTCTCATCATGTAGCCTTTTCAGCATTTCATATGTGCTGTTCCAGCGTGTTGGCATTTCTTGTGGATGCAATCATGTTGGCTGCTGCGTCGGTCACAAGACACTTTACTTTGTCGGTTATGGCCCAATCCTCCATCATGCCTCTTGTGACTTTGTGGAAAGTATTGCACACCTAACACAGATGTACACAACTGCATATTCTCATTAATGTAGTGACAGGTTAAAGCCAAGTAAGCCTCCATGTTCACTGATGTCCACATGTCAGCTGATATACGTACTGACACAGCTTGCTGTACTTCCATTTTCACTCGTTCTTGTTCCTCCACATATTTTTTGGCCACCATTTCTTTCACAGCCTGAAAATTAAACCAAAATTTAATCAATATTCAAACTAAATATTAAATTAATTGGATATATTAACTACTTCTCTAGACATTCTCTGTACAAACCTTTCTGGTTGGCAAAACATATGATGGCTCAAGGACCTGAAGCAGTTCCCTGAACCCCTCGTTCTCAACAACGCTGAGGGGTTGGCAGTCCTTCACAATACAATTCAGGATAGCCTGGTCCAACACTTGCTTCCTGGAAGCTTGATGGTCAAAAATGTAGAAACAACAAAATAATATGAATTAATTATCAATAAAGCGACCATGAGGACGTTTTAAAATGTCTCTATATGCCTACCTGTGTCGGTTCCTGGTGTAGTCCTATTTGTGGCCTCATTTTCATGCCTAGCTCTGTAATGCCTCAGCATTGAAGAGGTGCTCTTATTAATGTAAGACAATTCAGTCAAACAAATGCGACATTTAACCTGCAGAAAGTAAAATTATTTAAACTGAGTCACTTTGAAATGGATTTGAGTTCTGATAGATCAAGTGGGAACTGGGAAGAACCATTTGAAATTACAAGGAAATAAAAATAAATACCTTATTTGCAGACATAAGATCAAAATGGTCCCACACGGCGGATACTTTTCTTTTCCTCCCTGGCTCCATTATGGCTTGCAGATACGTTTTTTTTTGTTTGAAATGATGCGTGTTTGTTTTGGCAGAGACCCATCCCGTTGACAGATGTGCTTCCTTTTAAACACAGTTTGGCGCGCCCGGCGAGCCGCATGACAGGCGATACTGCAACTGTATCGGTCACGTGACTTTCTTAAAGCGATACGCGCCCCGACACGGGGCTTCGCTCTATGAGCTCGACACATGCGCCGACGCATCGGTGTTGCACGACCCATCACTACTGGTTTGTCATCCACTTCCTATTAAACTTTGTTGCTGCACCTGAACTGTTTTGTGTTTTGCAATTGGGTTCTTGTCTGTCTTTTTCCTGAAACCCTGACAACAGGGTATACTTTACAAACAAGGACATCTCCTCAAGGAAATTTAAAACAGAAAGTGCATGGTCTGCAGTGTTGGGAACGTTACTTTAAAAAAGTAATTAGTTATAGTTACTCACTACTTGTTCCAAAAAGTAACTGAGTTACTAACTGAATTACTTTATAATAGAAGTAACTAGTTACCAGGGAAAGTAACTATTTGCGTTAGCCTACTGTAAAAAAAAAAAAGTTGCTATATGTCAAAATTTGGATTTTTCTGAGCAGTTTTCACAAGTCAGTTGAAATGAGTAGAACAGACAGGTAGGCCTACTTGTAGGCTACATAACATTCAATATGTATTGCACATCAACAGACAGCAAGAGGTTTATCCTGCACCTGCAGTATTTTGTTCTCAACAAAAGTAGTAGAGGAAACTGCTGAATGTACCGTGCTGATCTGCTATATCACTGGATTCACTTCAGGGGTGTCGGCTAAAACACCACTTCAGGCCAAAAACGTCAGACTATGAAGCATGAGACGATGAGAGGAGGAGTAATGATTTATCCGCTGTTTATTTCCTTCTTTAACATACACAGCAGCATACAGATCCCACGAAAAGAACAATAGCAATATTCGGCTCGTGATGACACGCTAAACAGCTGTTGCAACCGGCGTATCGCGGCCGTTTAATAGCGTGCATAAATTATAATTTATAGAGATCGGGAAACTCAATGCATTTACTCACAAGGGCGATGCAAACAAATTCAGGGAGAGCACGTTTCAACCGTGGATTGATAGGTGGTTACTGCGCCAACGTGCACGCTCGTCGCTCACACAACAGAGAGAGAAAGAAAAAGAAACTTCACTGACAGGCGCTCCGGCTGACTGACGTGACGGCGCAAACTGACAGTTATAATGTCATCCACACACCGGTCTCCTCACTAGCAGTTTGTGTAGTATGGAGCCAGGTGTGCGTTCGGATTACACAGTTTATTCAATCAATTCAAAGTAACGCACCGCATTTAACGTTCAGTAACGATAACGGCGGTGTAACGGCGGAAAAAGTAATTAGTTAGATTACCCCGTTACTGAAAAAAGAACGGCGTTACGTAACGCCGTTCTTTTAAACGGCGTTATTCCCAACACTGATGGTCTGGTTTACTTTTTTTAAACATGAAATGAACCAGCTGTTTATTCCGGTTCAAATATGCTGTGAAATCCTGTTGACTTTCTCTGATGCTATCTACTTCAGTGATGGCCTGATCCCACATCTGGCACTGTGATGGTGTTTGACAGAGGTCAGCAAAAGGTGAATGGTCGACTGTGGATCTTCCAGTGGCCACAGCCATTTTACAGCGCCATAAAAAGATTATATCTGTCTAGACTTACTTATTCTGTCATCTCAGTTGAGGATTATCCTGATCTACTTAGTGGGGGGAAATAGGATTTCAGTAACTTTAAATTGCTGGAACTTGCAACATGGCATTTTTCTCTACGGTGCCATAATGAATTCCATGGCACTGAAACGTTGCATGCAGACTAATGGATTTTTGTTGAAGGGAAATGGAAAGAACGTGCTTCTATGATTTCGAAGTTGTATGATTATTTCTTCAGACCATTACATAGAATGCCAAATGTTTTAGTACACAAACTCTGTTTCTCAAAATCGCAAACTTTTATTCCATGACATAGAGAAGGTTAACATTTGTCGCTTCAAACCACGACCTGTTTTACCTGGGGGGGGGGGAATAAATGCATGAAAAGGGAGAATTAACCTAGAGACCACATGTATTAATTTCCTTCTAACTTAGGTGTTAGAGGGAAATTAATACAGATCAGCAATCCAACCCCCAACATCTGCTTTATTCCGCTCCCTAAAGCCTGATCCATGTTTCCAACTAATTACAACATCTTGAGGAACTAAAAACAATGATGAGAAAAGCAGGTGTGAAGAGCTAGAGGGCTCGCGCGAACCAGGATAACAGACAAAACTCAAGCAAATTAATTCACCATCTAACGTGCACAGAGGAAGTTTGGATATTGAATTAGAGGCTACATAGATTTCCTATGTGGGTATATACCAGGCCTCAGGACTGGAATGTTTGTTGTAAATGCATGGAGGTCCAGTTTGTCGGTATGTGCACATTTTGATACATTTTTACGACTAAACTCATTTTAAACGTTCCTTTCAAAATGTTGATGTTCCTGGTGAGGATGTCAGAATTGTACCGGATTTTCCATTGTCGTCTTGTGTTTTAACAATCATTAAAAATGATAAAGCGGTATACGGCCCTGCTAGCAACTCTGTGCTAAAGGCTATCTATCTAAATATTGATAGTTTCTGTAGAATCCCCCGATAGGATTAATCTACAAAGACATATATGTTTTTATTACCATTTCACCAGTCCTGATATATCCACTTCTGCTCCAGTTAGCCTCTTTGAGTTACATTTTAGAGAGATAAATGACAGCAGACGGCAGTGATCGGGACGTGTTAAGTGCTTAGCAAGTTCCTCACTTTCCCCATGAATTGTGGTGTTCTGTTAATTCTTTAAACATTGATGTTCTTTGAGGTTGATGTACAGTCCTGGACAAAAGTCTTGTCACTTATCAATTTTGTAGAAACAACAGCTTATAAACTGACTTTTAATTAATCCATTGGTTTTAAAAAATGGCTCATATGAAAGCTAAAACCCTCCCAAATTATTTAATATCTAAATAAATGTGCTTCACTGCAGAAATATTGATAATTTAATGAACACAGAAAGGTCAGATTTTGGCAAGACAAGTCTTGTCGCCTACAGAGAGTAATGTGAAAATTGAACAAATAATTTACTTCAAATACAAAAATATGTTGCATAACATCAGTGAATTAAGTAGTGGTGCAGTGAGATCATATTTAATATCTTGTATGACTTCCATGAGCTTGAAGGACTGCATCCATGCGGTTTGACTATGATTCATACAATTTATTGATCAAGTCATCAGGAATAGCAAAGAAAGCAGTCTTACATGCCTCCATCATCAAGATTCTTTGGTTTGGTCTTCCATGCTTCCTCTTTCATTCTACCCCAGACATGCTCAATGATGTTCATGTCTGGTGACTGGGCTGGCCAGTCCTGGAGCACCTTGATCTTCTTCGCCTTGAGGAACTTTGATGTAGAGATGGAAGTATGCGATGGAGCAACCATGCGATGTAATTCAACCGAAGATTCATCTTTTGAATTCTCCCACATTTTATTTTCTGGTCTTCTTTGTTCCCCTTTTGTTTTGGAGGTAGGCGCTATATTGAGTGTTCGTGTTAGTTACTTCCCCTACTGGTTGAAAAAAGAATATTCCAAACCCAGAGCAGTTTTGGCTGTTCTCCCCCCTTTTTCTTTGTGTAAAAGACCTATCTCCAACGCCCACGATATCTGTTTGTAGTTTCTTACAATAATGACCGCCATTTCTGTAGTCTGTTACTGATTGTCTCAATTCTTCCACTTCTTCTTCCCCTTTTTTACACACACACACACACACACACACACACACCACACACACACACACACACACAGATACTGGTGTATGGAAGTACACCATTTGTTCTAGACGTCCCTTTTATTAAGTTTGATAGTTAAGTATAATTTTATGTGCTTGTATAAGAGATGGTGTTACCTTAAGTTTAATTATTGTTAAAAAAAAAACTTGCTTATATTGTAACCAGAAGTGTTTTGTGAGTTGTACGGTCATCATGACCTCTCAGTCTCCTTAAATACACACCAAAGAGGATTCAGCTGTTCTCCATAGGCTACATACAGATGGGTGTTGGTGATACCTTGATGCAGGTATTGCACAATCAGTCCTGGCCATAAGCCTTAACTGTTGCTTAGGTTGTGGGTATTGTGGTTGGATGGATAGCACCTAACAAAGCTTAGAGCCCCGGGAGAACCACTGACCAGCTTTAATGTCTTTGTGGATAGAGGGAACTGAAAAAAACAAATGGTCACCCTGTTCGCTGTTGCAGGTAAGCCTCAGGCTAGGTAGACTTACATCTAGCTGAAAACGTGCAGCATCGATACCATAGGCAGTAAGTTATTTTTCGAAATTCAGTTTATAGCTGGCATTCAAGCTGTGGCTGAATTGGTTTAGTTTGGGATTTAACTTTAAAGGTCACATATTATGCCTATCTTTAGGTTCAAAATAGTTTTTTTTTGTTTCTACTAGAAACTGTTTTCATGGTGTGGTGTTCAAAAAACCATTTATATTTCTCACAGGGGCATTGTTGAATCTCCTTTATGAAAATGCTCTGTTTTAGCTAAGCCCTGCCTTCCAAAAAGTCCAGGTTGCTCTGGGGACACATATCAATGTTGAAAACCACAAATAAGTGCTTTTTGTAGAATAGGGGTCCTTAACAATTCATTTTGCGTTTAATGATAAAATCAGAATTCAAAAATATAGAAATGAAATAATAGTTGTGTGTTTTTATCCATTTGACATGTTTCCATCATGTATGGATTCAATGGCAATACTTCAAACAGCTTCTTTTTCATTCCAGTTTAATTATTTACAATAACCGTGTTCCATGATGCACATTGTGATTGCTTATAGCAGCGACAGAGGCCCTGCTGTTTAAGGAGCTCCGCAGAAAAGCTTGAGCTCCAGGATCCGTCTTTAAAGGGCAAACTGTGCTGTGTGTGTGTGTGTGTGTGTGTGTGTGTGTGTGTGTGTGTGTGTGTGTGTGTGTGTGTGTGTGTGTTGTTGGTGCACAGCTGGCTTTGTCTGTGTGTAAATGTAGCGGTGGCATGAGGACACCCAATGACACATTCACAAAAATGCAGAACCAAATGTCACAGGTGAAGATCAGTTATAAATCAGGAATATATTCTGAGCAGCGGAATGTAGCAGGGAGATAACTCAAAACGCTACTTTTTCGATTCAAGATTTTAATTTTTTTTTGTTTTATTGGACCCTGTCCAATTTGAATAGGGTCAATTTAACACCAACCCTGACATGATTGTGATTGAGAGAGAGCAGCGGTTGAAGAAAATTAGTCCATTTGTTGTGGGGATTCCCCAATGTCCCTTTCTCCCCTGGCCTGTATCCCTGGGTGACCATGCGCCTTTGGACGACTTTCCATGTTGTGAAGCAGGGCAACATCAGTGGGTGCTATAGGTCATAATATACAGTCCCCTTCAATAGTATTGGAACAGTGAGGCCAATTCCTTTATTTTTGAGACTATAGATCAACATTTCAGCTTTCATTTCCAGGTATTCACATCTGGATCTGATACACAACTGAGAAGATAGCATTTTTTTAAAAGGAACACCACATTTTTAGGCAAGCAAAAGTATTGGAACAGATAGACTTTAAATACATTAAAGTGTATAAACCGTAATATTTTGTCGCAAATACTTTGCTTGCAATAACTGCATCAAGCCTGTGACCCATTGACATCACAAAATGTTTGCATTCTTCTTTTGTGATGCTTTTCCATGCTTTCACTGCAGCCTCATTCAGTTGCTGTTTGTTTTGGGGGGTTACTCCCTTTGGTCTCCTTTTTAGCAGGTAACATGCATGCTCTATAGAGTTTAAGTCTGGAGATTGACTTGGCCAGTCTAAAACCTTCCATTTCTTGCCCCTGACGAACTCCTGAATGAAAGCTGAAATGTTGAGCTATTGTCTCATATTCATCTTTTGGTGTCAAACCCAAATGTTTCCAGTCTACAGCAAAAATAAAGGAATTGGCCTCACTGTTCCGATACTATTGGAGGGGACTGTATTATTTTAGATTGGAAAGCCTCCTCCGCACCTGCTGTAACCTGTGGCAAGCTCAGATAACAAGCTACGATTCAAGGTCTACCATTCAGACTCCTGAATACGACAGAAGGTTATAATTGGAAATGGGAAAAATATTTATTTAATGTGAGAGATCCCTGTTTTCTCTATCAGACCTATGCTCCACCTCTTTTACCTTGTTTTCTTTGGAGATCTGGTGTTGTCTTTATTGTATCTAACAATTGGTTATTGTATTAGTACATGTATTGTATTGTATTAGGTATAAAGAGATTTCTTTCTTTTTTTCCCTTTTATTTTTATTTATTCATTTCTTGAGGGGCTGGGTGGTGGTTACTGTATGTGCATGTGTTATTGGAGAATGGATAAAAATAGAAATATTCAAAAAGAGCTGCTGTAAGCGTCATTTTGACCATAACAATACTTTTTCATAACAAATACCAAATTTAGAGTTAAATGCATATATTCGGTTAGGATATTTAAAAGTGGCTTAATAATGCTACTTATTATAATTCATTGCATCAATAGCTGGTTGCCTCGAGGCTGTTGAAGCTTCACGGTGAAAACCAGTGACCTCTGCTCTCCTTTCAACACACAGATTTTGCGTCATTTGCAGCAGGTGTTGTGTGTGTGTTTTATTTATTTTTCCCGCTCAACTTCTCTGAACCCGGCACTGCCTCCATTTTAGACTCTGGTTGATTTTGCTGCTGACCAGGACCCTGTACCAACTATTTACTCCCCCCTTTTCATGAACTCTGCTCTCAGCTCCTCTGCTAGTCGCTCTATGAACTTCCCCAGGCTATTTTCCTGCGGCTATACTCCTTGTAGGAGATTTAAGCATTGATCGTGTCCAGGTGGAGGATATTGTAGAACACAGCCCCTGGCCAATCACCTGCAAAGCCTTTGACAGAGTATTACTCCAGCCATCTTTTATAGGACGTGCACACTTGCAGTAGTAGTACTTGATCGTATTACAGTATATGTCACCAACTCAAGCTCTGCCTTGGTCAGTATAAAAACACACATTTCAGCATCTTTGTGTAGTTCTGTGGCTCATTTGAGGGGGGCAGGTCATTTAGTATTCTTGTTCAAAAAAAGAGGATGTTAAGCACATCCATGTTGGATCTAGTGCAGGACAACAATGAGAAATTCAGATAAAGTACAGCGAAGTAGGCACAACAGCTTAATGCTCTGAAAATACCTTTAATATTGCAAAGGCACGCACAACACTTCATCCGACAATAAGGCCTTCCTCGGGTGTGAGTCTTCTTGTCCTGTGAGGCCGTGGCAGTTTGAAAGATGTAAATAAATTATTAGTGGTTAAAGTTTCTTCCCTTTGGGGGCGCCTTTAGCTCAGTTGGTAAGGCGTCCCCCTCCCGGGCCGGGCCCAGCAGCAGACCCTGGTTCGATTCCCACCCGCGGTCGTTCTCTGCATGTCACTCCCCTCTCTGCCCCATTTCACCTCTGTCTCTCTGCACTGTCAATAAAGCATAAAAATGCTAAAAAAAAAAAAAAAAAAAAAAAAAAATGTTTCTTCCCTTTGGCAGCAATGGTTCTGTCAGTCTCTCTACCCCGGGATGACCTCGCCTCAGAATTTCATCCCTTTATCTGGAAGCGGGAGTTTGATTTAGCGTGTACTTAGTTTGGTACTTAATTTGATTCCATATTTATCAGTTTTTCCTCATGTACTGAATACATCTGCACCCCGTCTTAGTGGGGGAACAGCTGCTCATCGACAGTCATGTTGGCAGCGGGCTTGTAACAGGCAATGCTGTTTCTGAACAGATTTATTCAGAGTAGCAGATACCACATACCAAACTTGTCATCATGTTGATGCACATTTTACTTCCAACTGAAGGAATCTCATGATCTATACAAAGCAATTTCTGCCCATTGTTTTTCTGGTCTACTGTCAAAAAAGACAATTTGACATGTCTAGTGTTAAAGATGCAGTTTGTAAAGGGAATTGGCATTTGTCAGACTTGGTAGAAAAATAATATAATATTCTTAAGTATGTTTTAGACAGTGTATAATCGCTTGAAAATAAAAGTTGTTGTTTCTTTTATTACCTTGTAATGAGTATTTTATATCTGCGTTGCACCGCCATGTTTCTACAGTAGCACAGAACGGTCAAAGTTAAGAGTCTTATTAGTTTATATATATAGAGGGAAATGCACCTGCTTGAAGACAAAGAAGAACTACTATAGAATAAAATACCTAAATGCTGCTTCACCTCATCACTTGATATTGTGGAGAGACTTGAGGCACTGTTGTGTGATGCCATCATTAGTAACTAGCTTATTGTCCTCAAAGGCTACCGTTGCTTCTGTAAATTCTCCAAATGGGTGGCGTAGAGATGGAGCATTGCAATCTAGAACCTTCACCACTAGATGATGCCAATATCCTATGTTACACACTGTACCTTTAAAACACACTGACAGAGATGCACCTTAACATGCATTGGGGCTTACACGTTTGCAAACTATTGACTATTTCTATCTGTACATGAGGGGCACTCTGGAGAGCACTTTGTCATGTACTATATTATCATAGGTGCACCCAAGGGGGCACTTTGGCAGCATTTTTATTTTCTAGATGTTCAAAAATCCGTTAACTGTACTTTTAATTTGGCTGAGTTTGACCTATTCCAGACATGACAGCTTATTAATGAATTAGAACGACAGTTATCTACAGTTAACTGGGTGTCTCCATCATGCAAATGGGGCTTCAGTTTTCCCCCAAACCACAGAGAAGGACAGACACTCTACTGCTGTTATCTCCCCGAGAAGGGATGAACCATGGCCAAATGTGTAATTCTTATGGGCGAGGGACACTGTGAGGAGGTCAGGTCAGCCATTTGGGGGCAACAGTAATGGCTGCTTTGTGGCAATGACAGTGATGATTACAAGTATACGCTCTCTAGCTACACATGAATTGCAGCGAGAAGTAGCAGGTGACACTGACACTTGGCACAGGGTCTTAGACCCTGTTTCCACCTGGCATTAATATGTGGTTTTTAGGATCCGATCGCGCTAACTACAGGTGGAAACACGCTCAATGCGCATTGAATGCGCATTGAAATTATCCACATTCGGAGGTGGTTTGAGACCACATATCCACATACCCATTAACAGTGGAAACACGTATGCGTATCTCATACACATTAGGCCCCGCCCACTCAACTGCGGCGAGTGACTGGACGGAAACGCGTACTCATTCACGCGACAATTCACGTCATAAAAGCGCACCGTTGCAGGTAAACACATAGACATTATAAAGGATCCTTTATAATGTCCATGTGTGGAACAACTGTGGTCAAGCCAGCGGTCTCTTGTTTTTGCATGGTCAAACCAGCCGCTTCTTTATTTATTCCCCCCGTGTTGTTGAGAGCACAGAGACGGCTCGGTGCAACTGATAGAGACAGTGAGCGAACAGCGCTGGCTGCGGCAGCTTCGTGACATCGTAGCAGTGTGGGACACAGTGTAGGCAACTGATTCATTTAATGACGAGGAAAAACACCACACAATAAACAGTGCCGCGCTCACATTTTCGCCAAAACACACTGACTCTCTTCACTCTAGCCGACGTGACTACACAAGGCGGAAATGATTCTTTCGACCAACTGTGGTCAAGCCAGCGGTCTCTCGTTTTTGCTCGGTCAAACCAGCCGCTTTTTTATTTATTCCCCCCGTGTTGTTGTGAGCGTGTATTTACTACTATCTATGGCGTAAACACACAGAGACGGCTCGGTGCAACTCATAATAGAGACAGTGAGCGAACAGTGCTGGCTGCGGCAGCTACGCAGTGGGACACAGTGTAACCAAGTGATTAATTTATTGACGAGGAAAACACCACACAATAAACAGTGCTGTGCTCACATTTTCGCCAAAACACAAGACTCTTGCCGAGGTGACCATTGACATTATAAAGGAATTTATAATGTGGATGGTCAACACTTCTTCTTCTTCTTTTATTTCCGGCAGACTAGGCAAGGGCGGCGCACTGCTGCCCCCGCCAGTTAAAAACAACAGTAGGCTATTTAGCGGAAATGATGTACGAGCTGATTTCCATACAGCGCGGGGAATTTGAATCCGGATCGCAAACGCGCATAGAAGACGCATTGTTAAGGCCAGGTGTGAACAAGCATATTACATTTACATATAACGATCGGATTCCTCAGAACCACATATTAATGCCAGGTGGAAACAGGGTCTTAGAGTGGTTAAGAGCTGACAACCACCAAACTGAATAAATGACCCACTCGCCTTCTCGCTGGAGGTGTAAGAAACATACACTCTCACCATAATAGTTCTCCAATACCTATTTTCTCTGCTTGGCGCTTGCCACTGGAAAAAAGAAGAAAAGAAAATTGGTTATAAAACGGGTTGTCGCAGCCGTTTTAACGAGGCTATTGATTTTCTGTTCACAAAGATGTTGGACTTGTTTATTGTTTATGGAAATAGAAATGTTTTAAATGAAAGCTAAATTTTGAATTAGTTTAGCATATTATTAATGCTGTTTATGCCTAGGCTGCCTTGTTTTGTGATTACCTGCAGAGGTCTGTGGGCGGGCTTTACGCACCACTCAGGTACTTAGGCCAGGTGTGTGTATTGTTTTGATGAAGAAACTAAGTGTCAAGGGAAAGAGGCGGTGGGTTAAAAAAGTCTTTCGACCACTTATTTTAGTTCACTCGTTGCTTTCAATGATTTATTCGTTTGCCAGTATATTTTCCTTTATTTAGAAGAAAGTTTCGTTCCATTTTAAGCTGTAAAATAAATACAATCATTTTTTGAAATCGCGAGTGCTTGGAATTGTTTGGAAGCGAGTCGAGCTACCTCGCCATCTGTACCCACGGCTCAACGAAGAACAGCCGAGACACGGGTCCATAGAAGCCAATTGCTTAATGGGTAAAAGAGTTGAATACGATAACAATAAAATAAATCTTCATTATTATGTCTAATAATTGGGCAAAATGACACACGTAAATGAATAACCCTCAAGCTTTTCCCATTTTGTTTCTTTCAACGGCAACAATGTGTTCAGCAATAGCTAATAAATGATACAATTTATAATAATAACAATAATTTTGTTATTGTCTGTCTATTATTAATGTTGTCACTATAGAGTCTGCCATTCTCACACAGTATTTCATTTGCATACCCATTCAAAGGCAACAACACATTCATGCACATGATTTGATACAGATGGAAAAAGCTGGTACACTTGTACATTTCATTTAAAGCGATAACAACTTGATCTTTAGTTTAAAAAACAGGATCCTCACAGACTGATCCTAAACTGATGTTAACCTACGTTGTGAAATCGATATGTCTATATTCATTACACCGGCCGTGTTCAAAGTCTTTGTTATGTTAAAGTGGGGAAGCTGCAAACTTGAAAGAGAGCAAACACCCTTAATCAATAAAATTTTCCATGACCAGTGTTGAATATTAAAATGCCTCCAAAGTCCGAACGTTACTGCTGCGAAACCTTTGAATATTAAATTCATTCAATTAACAAGTTAAGTATTAAAGATGGGTGACCTTGTTGGCTAATGTGTGTGGTATATGTATACAAACACAAGAGAAAACAATAATACACGTAATACATTTTTTTTAAATATTATAAATTAACTCTTACTACTATTCATGAATGAATCATCAATAGTATTTAATTGTGATCCAAATATTCAATTAATTCCACCGTTTCAAATGTTCCATATTTGATCAACTTTAATTGTGTCTTGCGTTTCGTTAAATATTTTGTATATTTTCTCAGATTTTCAACTGATGTTTTATATATTCTCATTTATTTCTTGGCTGCCATGTATTTCATGCAACATAACTTCCACAAAAATGAAATGTATTGGCTTGCTTGCTTTGAAGCAAGGGACACTTATTTCATTTCATGTTAGGAGGAGTGTGTTACAATATGCAAACACTATGAATGCCATCATTAGTAGTTGTTATGTGAGTCAGGCCTTGCACTTGATTGGTATTGCACAGCAGTGTTTTAGAGCAGACTGGTTCCCCCTTGCACCATTGTCCTTGATGGCATAAAGTAAGGCATTGTGTAGAAAATGAGTGTTTGTGTGTGTGTGTGTGTGTGTGTATTGTCATAACGCATGCTTCTACAAAAGGTTTGAAAATGGGATTCAGGGTTGTTGACAACGTATGGCGCGGTTTATTCAGTGATATGTACTGCGTGTGAGAGAGAAACTTATCCGATGGATACATTGATTCCTGCTGCTGAGAAAATGTCTTGTATGAAATTTTCATCATCCAAGTGGCGGAATTCAACAGGATTCCCATGGAGCGAATCCCCAGCTCGCACCTTTACTGGCAAACACACAGTCAGCTCCACAAAGCTTTGTCTCCTTGTTTTGACACATTGTTATGACTTCACATACCTTGGATGTGTCACGTTGCATAATGCTTCAGTTCAGACCTCCCAAATCATAGTTATTCATGAGAATGGAAACACCATAAATCCCATTGCTATACTGCGACTCAAGTTATATTTCTCTCAATGACTTTAATTTTGTTAGACTTCCCCAAAGCTTATCAATCACTTAGTTTTCCAATCTCGCAACAGGAGCAATTATGCTAATGTAGGGAATAATAACCGTAACATTTCTGTTGTTTCTTTGCTTGGCTGGTTAGTGTAACCAGGTCTGCATCATGCAGGCAGGCACATTAATGATCCATTTAACATAATTTGCATATATTCCTATTATACTTATATTTTCATGCAATAGATGTTCTTCTAACTATTTCAAATTAACTTACTGAACCATTACTATTCCCTTTTTGGATATTCAAAGTTGCTAAAGGCATTTTAAGAATTTATAGTTTGTTATATAATGATTAACAAATAATTATAATTTTAATACTTTAAAGCTTATGAAGGCTGCCTCATTAGAAGGCGTTACCTTAAAAAGCCCAACTTGTGATTTCGACTGATATGTCGTGAGTATTTTTATATCAACGTCTTGCCTTGTGTTCTATGAGAAATAAAAGTCTGGTTTTATTTGGACAGTGGGAATAGACAGACTGAGAGGGAGAAGAGTAGAGGTCAAGGTCTAAAGTGCCTGCATGGCGACATGGTGGCGCGACCGATGCTTGCGGCGGCCTCTCCTAGCGACTATGCAGTGTTACCGTGTGTTACCGGAGCGAATGGAGTAAATGGAGAGTGCCTGAAAGAAGTGTGTGTGTATGAGCGTCAGTTTCTTCTGGACATCCGTAGCAAAGCTTGCCATGATGAACGTTTGCTGAGAGTGCTGGGCGAGCTTGGGATTCTACGCAGAGTTGTCCATGGGAAACCCACGGCTGCACCCGGAGCCGGAGGAGCACCGGTGAGGAAACACCGCAAGCGGTGTGACAGGACGCGGAAACGGGGCAAGCGAGGAGGAGTTCAGGCTAGGCTAACCGCTAGTCCACACAAGCCGGCAGTGCCTACTATCATCCTGGCAAACGTTCGCTCGCTCGACAACAAGTTGGACTACATCAGACTATGGAGAGCTTCCCTACGCAGCGTGAGGGACTGCTGTGTGTCTATATTCACGGAGACCTGGCTCAATCACAACATCACGGACGCCGCTATTCAGCTGGAGGGGCTAACACTACACAGAGCGGACAGGGTAGCATCGCTAGCCGGCAAAGTAAGGGGCGGCGGCTTAGCGGTGTATATCAACAAATCGTGGTGCCAGGATACAGCCGTGGTTTCCACTCACTGCTCACCACACGCGGAGCTGATGACTGTAAAATGCCGACCCTTTTACATGCCACGGGAGCTGACTGCAGTCATCATAACAGCTGTGTATGTGCCTCCAAGCGCCAACGTGAAGACGGCCATGGCAGAGCTCTATAACAACATCAGCGAGCAGCAGCTGGTCCATCCGGATGCCCTCTTCATCACAGCCGGAGACTTCAACCAGGCAAGTCTTAAATCAGTGTTGCCTAAATTCTACCAGCACGTTAATATTGCAACTAGGGGGATGAACACATTAGACCTAGTCTACACCAATGTAAAAAACGCATACAAGGCAGCACCACTCCCACATGTTGGCAACTCTGACCACAATGCTGTTATGCTCATACCAGCATACAGGCCCAGGGTAAAGCGGGACAGGCCGGTGGTCAGAGAAGTCAGGATGTGGCCACAGGAAGCTACTCCAGCACTACAGGACTGTTTTGAGACCACACAGTGGGGCATTTTCAGAGAGGCAGCAACACATGGCAATGTTACTGACCTACAGGAATACACTGAGTCCGTCATCGGTTACATTAACAAATGCACAGATGACGTGACAGTGGCCAAAACCATCAAGACTCGGGCCAATCAGAAACCATGGCTAACAGGGGAAGTCTGTTCACTGTTGAGAGCACGGGATGCTGCATATAAATCTGGGGATATAGTAGCATACAGACTGGCAAATAAAAATCTGACCCGGGGGATCAGGGAGGCGAAGCGGCTGTACACACACAAACTAGACAGCCACTTCACAAGCGACAAAGACGCACGCCGCTTGTGGCAGGGATTTAAGACCATCACCGACTACAAGCCCCCCCCCCCCCCCCTGCGGATGTGCTTAAACAACCCCTCTCTACCAGATGAACTAAATGACTTTTATGCACGTTTTGAGGAAAACAACAACACCCAGGTACAGATGCTCCCGCCATCATCCAGCGACCACATGCTTCAGCTGTCTGCAGCTGAGGTGAAGCGGGCCTTTGCCAGCGTCAACCCACGCAAAGCTGCTGGGCCAGACAACATCACTGGGCGTGTTCTGAAGGACTGTGCAGAGCAACTGAAGGATGTTTTTGCAGACATCTTCAACACCTCGCTCGCCCAGGCCATAATACCCACCTGCCTCAAAAGTGCCACCATCATCCCTGTCCCGAAAAAGCCGAATCCAGCCTGCCTAAATGACTTCCGCCTTGTGGCCCTAACACCCATAGTGATGAAGTGCTTTGAGCGGCTGGTCATGCAGCACATTAAGAGCTGTCTCCCTGCAAACCTGGATCCCTTACAGTTTGCTTACAGAACCAACCGCTCCACAGAGGATGCTATCTCCACCACACTCCACCTCACGTTGTCACACCTGGAAAGGAAAAACACCTACGCCAGAATCCTCTTCATCGATTTCAGCTCAGCTTTTAACACCATCATTCCACAACAGTTGGTGGAAAAGCTGAGACTGCTGGAGGTGGATATTGGCACCTGCAACTGGGTCCTGGACTTCCTGACGCGGCGGCAGCAGACTGTCAGGGTGGGCAACAAAACATCAAGGAAAATAGCAGTAAGCACAGGCTCACCCCAAGGCTGTGTTTTAAGCCCCCTGCTATTCAGCCTGCTCACCCATGACTGCACTGCCAGATACAGCACCAACCACGTCATCAAGTTCGCAGACGACACAACAGTGGTGGGTCTCGTCAGTGATAACGACGAGTCTGCATACCGGATGGAGGTGGAGCAGCTCACAGCGTGGTGCAGGTCCCACAACCTCGTTCTCAACGTGGAGAAAACCAAGGAGATGGTGATTGACTTCAGGAGGGCTGGCAAACAACACCACACACCGCTGAGCGTGGCTGGGGCAGCTGTGGAGAGGGTCAGCAGCGTCAAGTTCCTGGAGTCCACCTGGCCGACGACCTGACTTCCAACTCCAACACCACAGCAGTCATCAAAAAAGCCCAGCAGCGGCTCCACTCCCTCCGGAGACTCAGGAAAGCTGGTCTCCCCCCTCCTCATCTCACCACCTTCTACAGGGGCACCGTAGAGAGCATCCTCACCTACAGCTTCACTTCCTGGTTCGGGAGCAGCAAGGCCTATGAACAACAGCAGCTCAACAGGATAGTGAAGACGGCCAGCAGGATCATTGGTGTCCCTCTCCCTCTGCTGATGGTGGCCTACCAGCAACGCTGCACCCGCAGAGCCACCGCCATCATTAAAGACCCTCACCACCCCTCACACAGCCTGTTCTCCCTCCTGCCATCAGGGAGGAGATACAGGAGCATTCCCTGCCGATCCAGCAGGATGCTAAACAGCTTCTTCCCACAGGCTGTAAGGCTCCTGAATGGACTGTGCCCCCTCCCCCTCCCTCTCACACACACACACACAAACACCCCCCCACCACCATTAACTTGACAGCCAGGAAACTGTCGAGGACACTCCTGAACATTCATTTCAGCACTTTATTCAGACTGATGTCTGTTTTTATTAGGTGAGTCAATCTATGAAAAAAAAGGGCTTAACCCCCAAAAAATTGATACAAAAGGTTTTTCAATGGATTCCAGTAATATTTGGTGTGCTGAATAACATACTAAAAGTCTACCAAAATCTACCCCCCAGAAAGCCCTCATTTTCAAGATGGCGGCCGAAATGGCGGCAGGGAGCTTGAAATGGCTATATCTCAAATTGAAAAAATGTTGCAAAGGAATTTTCAACTGATTTTGGTACCTCTGGACATGCTTACAAACATACTAAAAATCTAGGAAAATACACCTTCCGGAAAGGCTTCATTTTCAAGATGGCGTCCAAAATGGTGGCTGGCCAAGCTTAAAATGGCTATATATCTCAATAGAAAAATATTATTCAAATAATTTTTCACTTGATTCTGGTACCTGCAAATATGCTTATGAACATACTAACAATCTAGGAAAATATACCTCCCAGAAAGGCTTCATTTTCATAATGGCATCCAAAATGGCGGCCGGGAGCGTAGAATGACTATATCTCAAATGGAAAATGTTACAAAAGAATGTTTCAACTGATTCTGGTACCTCTATACATTAAGAAAGTGCGACAAATCTAGGTAAATATAACTGCTAGAAAGGCATCATTTTCAAAATGACTGCCTGTAAGCTTACATTGGTTAAATGGTTCAAATTGGTTACTATTCAAACTAGAAAGGTGGTGTTGGTGTTGAATAACATAAATGCCACACTTATTGTGGTCTTTATTCATCATCATCTTCGGGCTCCTCTGGAAGAAACTGGTTATGTGGATTGTCACATTCCTTAAGTTGACATGGTCCACAGACAGTAGTACAAGGTAGTCCATATTTTCTGCAAGAGCAGCGGAGTGTCTTGCAGGCAGTGGTACAGTTACAATTGTAGCGGTTACAGGTGGTTCAGATTAATTCTGCTATTAGAAATTAATCTGATGATTAATAATACTTTAATAGTTTATTAAAGTTCAAAAGGGGCACCACCATTCATCTAAGAATGGAAAAATAATAGCAAATTGTCTCGTTTAATCAATGGTTTATTCTTAAATATATGATTACTTTAATGTTCAGTTAAATGAATCAACATTAATAAATCCTAGTCTCAATGATCATTTCCATATAATAATGTAATCAAATAATTACTATTATAAATTTGGTAATATGATCTTAAACACTGAAGGCTACAGAATCCTTCTACTTGTGGGTTGCGGACTTCCCAATAATATTCACACAAATGAATGACAGAAACTTCTAGTTACCAAAAGAAAATGCATGTAATTTATTAACACAAAGTAAACAAAATCCAACACATTTAAAAACCACTAAACTAAAAGCACATGTGTGTGTGTCTGTGTGTGTGTGTGTGTGTGTGTGTGTTGTGTGGGTGCAGGTCTGTGGATGTAAATTGTGTGTGTGTGTGTGAGTGTGGAGGTGTGAAAAACCTTTGTCTATGGGGGAGAGCTTGAAGAGAAACAAAAGGGGCCTTGGCCAAAGGTCCCTTTAAAGGTAATTCAAATCAACATAAATGTTTGGATATCTAACCAATTAGTTCAATGTAATATCACAGTATTGTAAACCCAATTACAAAGTAATAATGAACAGTTCAAAATCAGTAAATATACATTTCCAAGTTAACAGTTCCTTAAGCCATGTGTTCTTGCTAAGCTAAGCTAACTGCCCAGTAGTTCATACGATACCAGATGCTGATACACAGCGTGGTTGCAGTGTGAGAGGTTCTGGATCCTGTTAGTAGCAGCAGGCTAACTGGCGTTGTTCTCCTCTTGAGGGCCTCTTTGCCAGCTTGGTCTGGTCTTTGGTGCTTCAGTAGCGGTGGGCTAACTGGCGTTGTTGTCTCTGGTAGTTCTTCTTCTTCTTAAAGGGTCTGGCCTTTGTGGGAGCTTGGTTCGTTCCCTGGTTCTCCTGGTTCTCCTGGTACCTCTTTAGTTGCTGGGAGCAACAGGGTGGATCCTTGTTCCTCTTTGGTTGAGAGGGGCTTCACGGCTGTTTGGACAGGCCGTGTTGTAGAGCCTGGATCAGGGAGACCAGAGCTTGTCTGGGTCCAGAAGGTTGAGCTACCCCCGGTCTGGGTGGTTAGCAAGGCAGGAGAGAAGAGCATGAGCAGCAGGGCCTTCACAGTGGAGAGTCCCCCTTCCAGGCTGGAAGTTGGGGAAGAGGAGAGCGTAGACCTCCTTCCTCTCCGGGTAGAGGCGAGGAGGAAAAGAGCCTTAGCCTCCTTTTCTGGTAGGCTAAGCTTGAGTGTTCCACCACCGATGGTGGGTGAAGGAGAAGAGAGAGAGCTGTACCTCCACACCGTTTGGTGGTGGGTAGAGAAGAGAGGCTGAGCTGTTTAGCTCAGTCGCTGTTATCAAAAACAGCAAAATACTTCTGACCAATGGCAGAAGAGACAGGAGTCATGTGGGACATCCTGTCTTGGGCTGGCTAGGTGTGAAACACAGATAAGGGCCTTTGGCTCAAACAAAGGAAGGTTGGGGGTTGTGATACATCTTGTGGTAGAGTCAGAAACCAAGTCTTAATTCACTTTAGAGTCAAAAGTCTTAATGAATGAATGAACCCATGTACATATTCACTACATATCCCCCGGGTGGCGTCGGCATGATTCCCGATGCGTCATGCTGACGGCACAGCTTCATCTGTACAGGTGTACAAAAGTTCATTAGTTCATTCACATTCACAACATCTGGTGTATCACTGAACACTGGGCAGTTGTTTTAACTATCTGTCATGGCCAAGAGCAAGTCAATGTGATTAAACAAAACAAAAACAAACAATACAATTCTATACACAGTCAAATAACCAGTGTTATATATGAGGTCTGGGTGGAACAAGAATGTAATGATGGGAAAAATGTAAGGTGCCCAGAATGCAGGTGGTAGCACCTAAAATGAATGAGGTCATAACCCTTACAGGCTTTGTAAAGTGTGGTGTGTCCTAAAATGGTGTTTTGTAATAATTTGTATTACTGACAAAATTACTATTTAAGGAATTAATCCAAGTGCACTTACAAAGTCTTACAGTGGTGTTTGAGTAATCAGACATTTGTTCCCTGCACTAATTCTGGGAGGAACAATCAGAAAGTCTGCCGTCTTCATCTGATCTATCGATCTGGTAATCCTGAGTTTGGGCACGGATATCTGCATAAGGCCTTGGACAGCTCCTCTGAGCATGTCCGTCACGACGTAAATGTTGTACCTGGCGTCTACTCTCTGTGGGCTGCAGCCTGTTGTCACCCCCGGTGGATCTGTGGTGAGGGGGGAGGCAACGTTTTCTGACAGCAGGTCTCTGTAGGTGTGAACTGACAGAGGGAGGAGGGGACAGACTCTGAGTCGGGCCTGGCTCGTTGGGCCTGGGCTGGCTAATTTCCCAAATTTCCTTGGTCTTCTGTCTTATCTCAGTTAAAGAGGCGTCACTAAGACCCTGTTTCCACCTGGCATTAATATGTGGTTTTTAGGATCCGATCGCGCTAACTACAGGTGGAAACACGCTCAATGCGCATTGAATGCGCATTGACATTATCCACATTCGGAGGTGGTTTGAGACCACATATCCACATACCCATTAACAGTGGAAACGCGTATGTGTATCTCATACACATTAGCCCCGCCCACTCAACTGCGGCGAGTGACTGGGCGGAAACGGTACTCATTTACGCGACAATTCACGTCATAAAAGCGCACCGTTGCAGGTAAACACATAGACATTATAAAGGATCCTTTATAATGTCTATGTGTGGAACAACTGTGGTCAAGCCAGCGGTCTCTTGTTTTTGCATGGTCAAACCAGCCGCTTCTTTATTTATTCCCCCCGTGTTGTTGAGAGCACAGAGACGCTCGGTGCAACTGATAGAGACAGTGAGCGAACAGCGCTGGCTGCAGCAGCTTCGTGACATCGTAGCCAACTGATTCATTTAATGACGAGGAAAAACACCACACAATAAACAGTGCCGCGCTCACATTTTCGCCAAAACACACTGACTCTCTTCACTCTAGCCGAAGTGACTACACAAGGCGGAAATGATTCTTTCGACCAACTGTGGTCAAGCCAGCGGTCTCTTTTTTGCTCGGTCAAACCAGCCGCTTTTTTATTTATTCCCCCCGTGTTGTTGTGAGCGTGTATTTACTACTATCTATGGCGTAAACACACAGAGACGGCTCGGTGCAACTCATAATAGAGACAGTGAGCGAACAGTGCTGGCTGCGGCAGCTACGCAGTGGGACACAGTGTAAGTGATTAATTTATTGACGAGGAAAACACCACACAATAAACAGTGCTGTGCTCACATTTTCGCCAAAACACAAGACTCTTGCCGAGGTGACCATAGACATTAAAAAGGAATTTATAATGTCTATGGTCGTGGATGGTCAACACTTCTTCTTCTTCATTTATTTCCGGCAGACTAGGCAAGGGCGGGGCACTGCTGCCCCCGCCGTTTAAAAACAACAGTATAAGCGGAAATGAAGTACGAGCTGATTTCCATACAGCGCGGGGAATTCGAATCCGGATCGCAAACGCGCATAGAAGACGCATTGTTAAGGCCAGGTGTGAACAAGCACATTACATTTACATATAACGATCGGATTCCTCAGAACCACATATTAATGCCAGGTGGAAACAGGTCTTAGGTTCATCGCGACGTGGAGAAGAGGGCGTACACTTGGATGCAGATTTGCCACAAAAAGACTTTTAAAACAGCTGTCTTCGTCTAAGCCGGGGGCATCTTTGCCATGGAAGAATACATGCCTGAAACGGTTAAAATAATCACGGGGATGTTCACGACGGGAGTGTTTTTACTTCAAGTGCATAATATCCTCTGTGTCGCCAGTTTAAACCACAGGAAAACTCATCTGTCACGGCCTGACGGAGCTTGTTGTAGCCATTTCGGACACTGACAGGTTGTCTTTGTACAACCTGTCTGACAGCTTTTGAGCTAGTTTTAAGAACAAGTCTAACTTTTTCCCGATGGGTTGCGTCGGGCAAGTCCAGTAGATTATTTTCTAGCTCCCTAAAATAATCATCTACATCTTGATCAGAATTATCAGGATCAAAGATTTCCATGTCTCTAGCTAACAGTTCCAGCTCTTCGAGGCGGGGACACTGTCTGATCTCTTTCACTGAAGGGGGACCTGGGGATCTGCGTCTATGGCGCCTACCCGTAGAAGATGAGTGGTGCCTGGAACCGTGTCTATGACGGCGGTGTGAATGGGCACCAGAGCGGTACTTGGATCTATGTTCACGATCAGGTGAACGGGAAGGGGACCTGCGTCTATGGCGCCTACCCGACTCTCTCGACGATGAGCGGTACTTGGTCCTATGTTCACGATCAGGTGAACGGGAAGGGGACCTGCGTCTATGTTCACGATCAGGTGAGCGGTACTTAGACCTATGTTCACGATCAGGTGAACGGGAAGGGGAGCACGGCTTGGACCTGGGTTTATGGTTAGAGGGAGGATCATTTATGAGTGGATGCACTGTCAGAGCCTCAGCAGGACATGTGTCAATAAAGCTCTCAGAAGCTAGACTAAACACCTCGTCTGCCTCGCTGGGGGAGGGGGTTACCCTGCATTTGAACAAGGATGAATCGGAGAAACCAGAGTCACAGCGAGGGACGACCTTAGTTGAGCTAAGACGTTCTACTCTAAATTTGAACAATTCTTCCTTGTGCAAATGAAGATTGGACTCTGCTGTGTGCAGGTCTCCTAAATAGCGTAGGGCCTCCTTTCTAGCTATCTGCACGTCTTGGGATAACATGTCATTCTGTACTCTTATGGTGTTTATCTCCATCTCTAGAGCTGTTTTACTCTGAACTGTAAGGGTGCTCTGCCTATGGAAGTTAAGGAGCAAACATTGTAACAATGGGCCTTTGTTTGCGGTTTGCAAACCATATCTGTCCTTAAGAAGCAAGTTTATTTCTCTACCTATCTCACTGAGATCCATTTGGCTTATAGACTCTGTGTAGGCTGGCTCGAGACCTTCTGTTAAGGAAGCCATAAACTGCAAGACAGAGGGGTCTTCCATTGTTATCTAGAGATAGGTGGTAAAACACACACACTGATTAGCACAACAAGGCAATGCGGCTGGCTGAGGTGTCAGGAGTACTCAGCACTGTGGTTTGTTAAGGGGGTCTATCAGTGGTACACACCTGGTGGTGTAACTTGGTAGCACACTAGCAAAACAAACAAAATGGCCGCTGAGCCAACAAAATGGCCGCTGACACAAGGGGGAAGTTCACTTCCTGTGGGGAGGTTAACTACAGCGCCACTAGTGTTAGGGAAACGCAAGTTCACTAAAGTAAGTCTGGTTACTTTTGTGGAATACACTAATGATGTGCGGGGCACAACAGTTAGGGAATTTGAATCTTAAGCTTGTACTAAAACTGAAATACGTGGTATTTACAGGGAGTACAATAATTCGTTACAGGTTTTAAGCTTAACTTAGGCTAAAATGCTTGTCATGAATAGCCAGGTTTCAATTCTGTTACAGTGCCGGCGGCAAGCTGTAAAAGTAAGTTTGTACTTACTGTAGTCTACAATAACTGATATGCGTGGCAGTAAAAGTTACGTATTGACTCTTAAAGGTCCCATATTATGCTAAATGCACTTTTTAAATGTGTTCTAACATATCCATGGGGCCACGGTGTGCCTAGAGACTGCCAAAATATCAAAAAAAATAACAATCTCTCCTTTTCTCACTCTCCCCCTTTCTGAAACCCCCACCCCTCCCCCCACATTTACTCCAGTCAGAATTCTGGCCGTCTATTACGTAATAGACGGCACAGCCACATCCCCATATTTTCTATATATGTCCATGCTTCCGATGCACGTCCACCGTGCAGTGGTCTAAAAAAAAAAAAGAAAAAAAAAAGTCCGATAACCCCCCCCCCCCCCCCCCCCATTTCTTATTGGTCCACGGCCCCGAGATCCGATGGATGGCTGCCATGTTGTTTTCCCCGCTAAGCGACAAGATGCCCATAGCCTATTGTGAATGTTACATACACCAACACAGAATGCTTTTGCTCATCATACTCCACTCATTTATCTTATCCACAGCAGTCTATGCCTCGTTTTTAATAACACAACGGATAGGAAGCTACTTGTGGGTTTTTGCAAACAGTGAAACTGAAAGAAATGTTTTTATTGGTATTTTGCCTGACTGGTGTATAGCTATTTAGCTTTGGGACAAGCATTCAACTTTTGCTCATAAAAACATCATTCTATTACCCAGACTAGTCTGGAAATGCCTCGTTTTTAATAGGACAAAGGATTGTAACTTAATAGTGTGGAAGTCAATTTTGAATATATTTTTTTCACTGATTTGTGTGGTATTTTTAGCCGTAGCTTCCGAGCTAGCTTCGAGACAAGCATTCAGCTTTTGCTCATAAAAACATAATTCTATTACCCAGACTAGTCTGGAAATGCCTCGTTTTTAATAGGACAAAGGATTGTAACTTAATAGTGTGGAAGTCAATTTTGAATATATTTTTTTCACTGATTTGTGTGGTATTTTTAGCCGTAGCTTCCGAGTTAGCTTCGAGACAAGCATTCAGCTTTTGCTCATAAAAACATAATTCTATTACCCAGACTAGTCTGGAAATGCCTCGTTTTTAATAGGACAAAGGATTGTAACTTAATAGTGTGGTAGTCAATTTTGAATATATTTTTTTCACTGATTTGTGTGGTATTTTTAGCCGTAGCTTCTGAGCTAGCTTCGAGACAAGCATTCAGCTTTTGCTCATAAAAACATAATTCTATTACCCAGACTAGTCTGGAAATGCCTCGTTTTTAATAGGACAAAGGATTGTAACTTAATAGTGTGGAAGTCAATTTTGAATATATTTTTTTCACTGATTTGTGTGGTATTTTTAGCCGTAGCTTCTGAGCTAGCTTCGAGACAAGCATTCAGCTTTTGCTCATAAAAACATAATTCTATTACCCAGACTAGTCTGGAAATGCCTCGTTTTTAATAGGACAAAGGATTGTAACTTAATAGTGTGGAAGTCAATTTTGAATATATTTTTTTCACTGATTTGTGTGGTATTTTTAGCCGTAGCTTCCGAGCTAGCTTCGAGACAAGCATTCAGCTTTTGCTCATAAAAACATAATTCTTTCACCCAGACCAGTCTGGAAATGCCTCGTTTTTAATAGGACAAAGGATTGTAACTTAATAGTGTGGAAGTCAATTTTGAATATATTTTTTTCACTGATTTGTGTGGTACTTTTAGTTTATTTTATCGTCTGAGTCTTATTTTTAGCGTTAGCGCCCATGTAGCTTCTGTTGTAGCACCAAGTTTTGCTCATAACACGCTGTTTATACTCCCACAGCAGTCTGAAAATTACTCGTTTTTAACATGACAAAGGATGGGAAGATATTCCTGTAGAAATCAAGCTACTGTTTTCACTGGTTTTAATCATGTCAGGTCATGTCAAACTGTTCTCTTAGCTTAGCTCGGCCCGGAGCCTCTGAGTAAACAACTGTGTTCGCAGTCACGACTCACGTAGTGTCTCTCTAGTATCGCGAGAGCACGGCAGAGACGGTGGGAGAGCTCCATGGCCATATAAAGAAAGCCCGGCAGAGAGGTGGGAGGGGCCAGCCAGATCGCAGAAATACAGCTCATCCAGGACAATCAGGGTATAGAGGCATGCTACAATAAATGATCTGAACAATTTTTTCAGCTAACAACTAAAAAAAAAACGTATTAGGGACCTCTAAGACCATATAATATTGACAGAAAAGAGCATAATATGAGACCTTTAAACAATTATGTACTTAGGCTGAAATATGTGATATTAGCAGTCTGTACACAATTTCACAGGGCTCTTTTACCACTGTGGCTCTCTTGTGCTCTATTTCTAACTCCAGCTCAAACTACAGCTCCTAACTAGCCTTTAACTCTATCTTTAAAGAACAGGGGAAGAACTTAATCACAGGACAAAACTTGCATTGAATTTTAGATTCAAATGCTGGACCGAGGATGTCTACAAAGTATGTTAAACTTGGATTGCTGGAAGCAAAATTTGAAATGTATAATACGAAGTAGAAGTTATCAAACTATGTCTTTGACTAAAAAATCAATTTACACCATAATGCACTTGTTTGTAAGTACTACTGGATTTCTACTCTTGTAGCAACCTAGTGGTGATTAAAAATCTAAACTTTTGGACAATTTCAACAATCATTTGTGAGAATATTTGCAGGAAGTCAACAACATCAAGCCTCACGCCGGGGCGTCATTTATGTAGCGGTTACAGGTGGTTCAGATTAATTCTGCTATTAGAAATTAATCTGATGATTAATAATACTTTAATAGTTTATTAAAGTTCAAAAGGGGCACCACCATTCATCTAAGAATGGAAAAATAATAGCAAATTGTCTCGTTTAATCAATGGTTTATTCTTAAATATTGATTACTTTAATGTTCAGTTAAATGAATCAACATTAATAAATCCTAGTCTCAATGATCATTTCCATATAATAATGTAATCAAATAATTACTATTATAAATTTGGTAATATGATCTTAAACACTGAAGGCTACAGAATCCTTCTACTTGTGGGTTGCGGACTTCCCAATAATATTCACACAAATGAATGACAGAAACTTCTAGTTACCAAAAGAAAATGCATGTAATTTATTAACACAAAGTAAAACAAAATCCAACACATTTAAAAACCACTAAACTAAAAGCACATGTGTGTGTGTCTGTGTTGTGTGTGTGTGTGGTGTGTTGTGTGTGTGTGGGTGCAGGTCTGTGGATGTAAATTGTGTGTGTGTGTGTGAGTGTGGAGGTGTGAAAAACCTTTGTCTATGGGGGAGAGCTTGAAGAGAAACAAAAGGGGCCTTGGCCAAAGGTCCCTTTAAAGGTAATTCAAATCAACATAAATGTTTGGATATCTAACCAATTAGTTCAATGTAATATCACAGTATTGTAAACCCAATTACAAAGTAATAATGAACAGTTCAAAATCAGTAAATATACATTTCCAAGTTAACAGTTCCTTAAGCCATGTGTTCTTGCTAAGCTAAGCTAACTGCCCAGTAGTTCATACGATACCAGATGCTGATACACAGCGTGGTTGCAGTGTGAGAGGTTCTGGATCCTGTTAGTAGCAGCAGGCTAACTGGCGTTGTTCTCCTCTTGAGGGCCTCTTTGCCAGCTTGGTCTGGTCTTTGGTGCTTCAGTAGCGGTGGGCTAACTGGCGTTGTTGTCTCTGGTAGTTCTTCTTCTTCTTAAAGGGTCTGGCCTTTGTGGGAGCTTGGTTCGTTCCCTGGTTCTCCTGGTTCTCCTGGTACCTCTTTAGTTGCTGGGAGCAACAGGGTGGATCCTGTTCCTCTTTGGTTGAGAGGGGCTTCACGGCTGTTTGGACAGGCCGTGTTGTAGAGCCTGGATCAGGGAGACCAGAGCTTGTCTGGGTCCAGAAGGTTGAGCTACCCCCGGTCTGGGTGGTTAGCAAGGCAGGAGAGAAGAGCATGAGCAGCAGGGCCTTCACAGTGGAGAGTCCCCCTTCCAGGCTGGAAGTTGGGGAAGAGGAGAGCGTAGACCTCCTTCCTCTCCGGGTAGAGGCGAGGAGGAAAAGAGCCTTAGCCTCCTTTTCTGGTAGGCTAAGCTTGAGTGTTCCACCACCGATGGTGGGTGAAGGAGAAGAGAGAGAGCTGTACCTCCACACCGTTTGGTGGTGGGTAGAGAAGAGAGGCTGAGCTGTTTAGCTCAGTCGCTGTTATCAAAAACAGCAAAATACTTCTGACCAATGGCAGAAGAGACAGGAGTCATGTGGGACATCCTGTCTTGGGCTGGCTAGGTGTGAAACACAGATAAGGGCCTTTGGCTCAAACAAAGGAAGGTTGGGGGTTGTGATACATCTTGTGGTAGAGTCAGAAACCAAGTCTTAATTCACTTTAGAGTCAAAAGTCTTAATGAATGAATGAACCCATGTACATATTCACTACATATCCCCCGGGTGGCGTCGGCATGATTCCCGATGCGTCATGCTGACGGCACAGCTTCATCTGTACAGGTGTACAAAAGTTCATTAGTTCATTCACATTCACAACATCTGGTGTATCACTGAACACTGGGCAGTTGTTTTAACTATCTGTCATGGCCAAGAGCAAGTCAATGTGATTAAACAAAACAAAAACAAACAATACAATTCTATACACAGTCAAATAACCAGTGTTATATATGAGGTCTGGGTGGAACAAGAATGTAATGATGGGAAAAATGTAAGGTGCCCAGAATGCAGGTGGTAGCACCTAAAATGAATGAGGTCATAACCCTTACAGGCTTTGTAAAGTGTGGTGTGTCCTAAAATGGTGTTTTGTAATAATTTGTATTACTGACAAAATTACTATTTAAGGAATTAATCCAAGTGCACTTACAAAGTCTTACAGTGGTGTTTGAGTAATCAGACATTTGTTCCCTGCACTAATTCTGGGAGGAACAATCAGAAAGTCTGCCGTCTTCATCTGATCTATCGATCTGGTAATCCTGAGTTTGGGCACGGATATCTGCATAAGGCCTTGGACAGCTCCTCTGAGCATGTCCGTCACGACGTAAATGTTGTACCTGGCGTCTACTCTCTGTGGGCTGCAGCCTGTTGTCACCCCCGGTGGATCTGTGGTGAGGGGGGAGGCAACGTTTTCTGACAGCAGGTCTCTGTAGGTGTGAACTGACAGAGGGAGGAGGGGACAGACTCTGAGTCGGGCCTGGCTCGTTGGGCCTGGGCTGGCTAATTTCCCAAATTTCCTTGGTCTTCTGTCTTATCTCAGTTAAAGAGGCGTCACTAAGACCCTGTTTCCACCTGGCATTAATATGTGGTTTTTAGGATCCGATCGCGCTAACTACAGGTGGAAACACGCTCAATGCGCATTGAATGCGCATTGACATTATCCACATTCGGAGGTGGTTTGAGACCACATATCCACATACCCATTAACAGTGGAAACGCGTATGTGTATCTCATACACATTAGCCCCGCCCACTCAACTGCGGCGAGTGACTGGGCGGAAACGGTACTCATTTACGCGACAATTCACGTCATAAAAGCGCACCGTTGCAGGTAAACACATAGACATTATAAAGGATCCTTTATAATGTCTATGTGTGGAACAACTGTGGTCAAGCCAGCGGTCTCTTGTTTTTGCATGGTCAAACCAGCCGCTTCTTTATTTATTCCCCCCGTGTTGTTGAGAGCACAGAGACGGCTCGGTGCAACTGATAGAGACAGTGAGCGAACAGCGCTGGCTGCAGCAGCTTCGTGACATCGTAGCCAACTGATTCATTTAATGACGAGGAAAAACACCACACAATAAACAGTGCCGCGCTCACATTTTCGCCAAAACACACTGACTCTCTTCACTCTAGCCGAAGTGACTACACAAGGCGGAAATGATTCTTTCGACCAACTGTGGTCAAGCCAGCGGTCTCTTTTTTGCTCGGTCAAACCAGCCGCTTTTTTATTTATTCCCCCCGTGTTGTTGTGAGCGTGTATTTACTACTATCTATGGCGTAAACACACAGAGACGGCTCGGTGCAACTCATAATAGAGACAGTGAGCGAACAGTGCTGGCTGCGGCAGCTACGCAGTGGGACACAGTGTAAGTGATTAATTTATTGACGAGGAAAACACCACACAATAAACAGTGCTGTGCTCACATTTTCGCCAAAACACAAGACTCTTGCCGAGGTGACCATAGACATTAAAAAGGAATTTATAATGTCTATGGTCGTGGATGGTCAACACTTCTTCTTCTTCATTTATTTCCGGCAGACTAGGCAAGGGCGGGGCACTGCTGCCCCCGCCGTTTAAAAACAACAGTATAAGCGGAAATGAAGTACGAGCTGATTTCCATACAGCGCGGGGAATTCGAATCCGGATCGCAAACGCGCATAGAAGACGCATTGTTAAGGCCAGGTGTGAACAAGCACATTACATTTACATATAACGATCGGATTCCTCAGAACCACATATTAATGCCAGGTGGAAACAGGGTCTTAGGTTCATCGCGACGTGGAGAAGAGGGCGTACACTTGGATGCAGATTTGCCACAAAAAGACTTTTAAAACAGCTGTCTTCGTCTAAGCCGGGGGCATCTTTGCCATGGAAGAATACATGCCTGAAACGGTTAAAATAATCACGGGGATGTTCACGACGGGAGTGTTTTTACTTCAAGTGCATAATATCCTCTGTGTCGCCAGTTTAAACCACAGGAAAACTCATCTGTCACGGCCTGACGGAGCTTGTTGTAGCCATTTCGGACACTGACAGGTTGTCTTTGTACAACCTGTCTGACAGCTTTTGAGCTAGTTTTAAGAACAAGTCTAACTTTTTCCCGATGGGTTGCGTCGGGCAAGTCCAGTAGATTATTTTCTAGCTCCCTAAAATAATCATCTACATCTTGATCAGAATTATCAGGATCAAAGATTTCCATGTCTCTAGCTAACAGTTCCAGCTCTTCGAGGCGGGGACACTGTCTGATCTCTTTCACTGAAGGGGGACCTGGGGATCTGCGTCTATGGCGCCTACCCGTAGAAGATGAGTGGTGCCTGGAACCGTGTCTATGACGGCGGTGTGAATGGGCACCAGAGCGGTACTTGGATCTATGTTCACGATCAGGTGAACGGGAAGGGGACCTGCGTCTATGGCGCCTACCCGACTCTCTCGACGATGAGCGGTACTTGGTCCTATGTTCACGATCAGGTGAACGGGAAGGGGACCTGCGTCTATGTTCACGATCAGGTGAGCGGTACTTAGACCTATGTTCACGATCAGGTGAACGGGAAGGGGAGCACGGCTTGGACCTGGGTTTATGGTTAGAGGGAGGATCATTTATGAGTGGATGCACTGTCAGAGCCTCAGCAGGACATGTGTCAATAAAGCTCTCAGAAGCTAGACTAAACACCTCGTCTGCCTCGCTGGGGGAGGGGGTTACCCTGCATTTGAACAAGGATGAATCGGAGAAACCAGAGTCACAGCGAGGGACGACCTTAGTTGAGCTAAGACGTTCTACTCTAAATTTGAACAATTCTTCCTTGTGCAAATGAAGATTGGACTCTGCTGTGTGCAGGTCTCCTAAATAGCGTAGGGCCTCCTTTCTAGCTATCTGCACGTCTTGGGATAACATGTCATTCTGTACTCTTATGGTGTTTATCTCCATCTCTAGAGCTGTTTTACTCTGAACTGTAAGGGTGCTCTGCCTATGGAAGTTAAGGAGCAAACATTGTAACAATGGGCCTTTGTTTGCGGTTTGCAAACCATATCTGTCCTTAAGAAGCAAGTTTATTTCTCTACCTATCTCACTGAGATCCATTTGGCTTATAGACTCTGTGTAGGCTGGCTCGAGACCTTCTGTTAAGGAAGCCATAAACTGCAAGACAGAGGGGTCTTCCATTGTTATCTAGAGATAGGTGGTAAAACACACACACTGATTAGCACAACAAGGCAATGCGGCTGGCTGAGGTGTCAGGAGTACTCAGCACTGTGGTTTGTTAAGGGGGTCTATCAGTGGTACACACCTGGTGGTGTAACTTGGTAGCACACTAGCAAAACAAACAAAATGGCCGCTGAGCCAACAAAATGGCCGCTGACACAAGGGGGAAGTTCACTTCCTGTGGGGAGGTTAACTACAGCGCCACTAGTGTTAGGGAAACGCAAGTTCACTAAAGTAAGTCTGGTTACTTTTGTGGAATACACTAATGATGTGCGGGGCACAACAGTTAGGGAATTTGAATCTTAAGCTTGTACTAAAACTGAAATACGTGGTATTTACAGGGAGTACAATAATTCGTTACAGGTTTTAAGCTTAACTTAGGCTAAAATGCTTGTCATGAATAGCCAGGTTTCAATTCTGTTACAGTGCCGGCGGCAAGCTGTAAAAGTAAGTTTGTACTTACTGTAGTCTACAATAACTGATATGCGTGGCAGTAAAAGTTACGTATTGACTCTTAAAGGTCCCATATTATGCTAAATGCACTTTTTAAATGTGTTCTAACATATCCATGGGGCCACGGTGTGCCTAGAGACTGCCAAAATATCAAAAAAAATAACAATCTCTCCTTTTCTCACTCTCCCCCTTTCTGAAACCCCCACCCCTCCCCCCACATTTACTCCAGTCAGAATTCTGGCCGTCTATTACGTAATAGACGGCACAGCCACATCCCCATATTTTCTATATATGTCCATGCTTCCGATGCACGTCCACCGTGCAGTGGTCTAAAAAAAAAAAAGAAAAAAAAAGTCCGATAACCCCCCCCCCCCCCCCCCCCATTTCTTATTGGTCCACGGCCCCGAGATCCGATGGATGGCTGCCATGTTGTTTTCCCCGCTAAGCGACAAGATGCCCATAGCCTATTGTGAATGTTACATACACCAACACAGAATGCTTTTGCTCATCATACTCCACTCATTTATCTTATCCACAGCAGTCTATGCCTCGTTTTTAATAACACAACGGATAGGAAGCTACTTGTGGGTTTTTGCAAACAGTGAAACTGAAAGAAATGTTTTTTATTGGTATTTTTGCCTGACTGGTGTATAGCTATTTAGCTTTGGGACAAGCATTCAACTTTTGCTCATAAAAACATCATTCTATTACCCAGACTAGTCTGGAAATGCCTCGTTTTTAATAGGACAAAGGATTGTAACTTAATAGTGTGGAAGTCAATTTTGAATATATTTTTTTCACTGATTTGTGTGGTATTTTTAGCCGTAGCTTCCGAGCTAGCTTCGAGACAAGCATTCAGCTTTTGCTCATAAAAACATAATTCTATTACCCAGACTAGTCTGGAAATGCCTCGTTTTTAATAGGACAAAGGATTGTAACTTAATAGTGTGGAAGTCAATTTTGAATATATTTTTTTCACTGATTTGTGTGGTATTTTTAGCCGTAGCTTCCGAGTTAGCTTCGAGACAAGCATTCAGCTTTTGCTCATAAAAACATAATTCTATTACCCAGACTAGTCTGGAAATGCCTCGTTTTTAATAGGACAAAGGATTGTAACTTAATAGTGTGGTAGTCAATTTTGAATATATTTTTTTCACTGATTTGTGTGGTATTTTTAGCCGTAGCTTCTGAGCTAGCTTCGAGACAAGCATTCAGCTTTTGCTCATAAAAACATAATTCTATTACCCAGACTAGTCTGGAAATGCCTCGTTTTTAATAGGACAAAGGATTGTAACTTAATAGTGTGGAAGTCAATTTTGAATATATTTTTTTCACTGATTTGTGTGGTATTTTTAGCCGTAGCTTCTGAGCTAGCTTCGAGACAAGCATTCAGCTTTTGCTCATAAAAACATAATTCTATTACCCAGACTAGTCTGGAAATGCCTCGTTTTTAATAGGACAAAGGATTGTAACTTAATAGTGTGGAAGTCAATTTTGAATATATTTTTTTCACTGATTTGTGTGGTATTTTTAGCCGTAGCTTCCGAGCTAGCTTCGAGACAAGCATTCAGCTTTTGCTCATAAAAACATAATTCTTTCACCCAGACCAGTCTGGAAATGCCTCGTTTTTAATAGGACAAAGGATTGTAACTTAATAGTGTGGAAGTCAATTTTGAATATATTTTTTTCACTGATTTGTGTGGTACTTTTAGTTTATTTTATCGTCTGAGTCTTATTTTTAGCGTTAGCGCCCATGTAGCTTCTGTTGTAGCACCAAGTTTTGCTCATAACACGCTGTTTATACTCCCACAGCAGTCTGAAAATTACTCGTTTTTAACATGACAAAGGATGGGAAGATATTCCTGTAGAAATCAAGCTACTGTTTTCACTGGTTTTAATCATGTCAGGTCATGTCAAACTGTTCTCTTAGCTTAGCTCGGCCCGGAGCCTCTGAGTAAACAACTGTGTTCGCAGTCACGACTCACGTAGTGTCTCTCTAGTATCGCGAGAGCACGGCAGAGACGGTGGGAGAGCTCCATGGCCATATAAAGAAAGCCCGGCAGAGAGGTGGGAGGGGCCAGCCAGATCGCAGAAATACAGCTCATCCAGGACAATCAGGGTATAGAGGCATGCTACAATAAATGATCTGAACAATTTTTTCAGCTAACAACTAAAAAAAAAACGTATTAGGGACCTCTAAGACCATATAATATTGACAGAAAAGAGCATAATATGAGACCTTTAAACAATTATGTACTTAGGCTGAAATATGTGATATTAGCAGTCTGTACACAATTTCACAGGGCTCTTTTACCACTGTGGCTCTCTTGTGCTCTATTTCTAACTCCAGCTCAAACTACAGCTCCTAACTAGCCTTTAACTCTATCTTTAAAGAACAGGGGAAGAACTTAATCACAGGACAAAACTTGCATTGAATTTTAGATTCAAATGCTGGACCGAGGATGTCTACAAAGTATGTTAAACTTGGATTGCTGGAAGCAAAATTTGAAATGTATAATACGAAGTAGAAGTTATCAAACTATGTCTTTGACTAAAAAATCAATTTACACCATAATGCACTTGTTTGTAAGTACTACTGGATTTCTACTCTTGTAGCAACCTAGTGGTGATTAAAAATCTAAACTTTTGGACAATTTCAACAATCATTTGTGAGAATATTTGCAGGAAGTCAACAACATCAAGCCTCACGCCGGGGCGTCATTTATGTAGCGGTTACAGGTGGTTCAGATTAATTCTGCTATTAGAAATTAATCTGATGATTAATAATACTTTAATAGTTTATTAAAGTTCAAAAGGGGCACCACCATTCATCTAAGAATGGAAAAATAATAGCAAATTGTCTCGTTTAATCAATGGTTTATTCTTAAATATTGATTACTTTAATGTTCAGTTAAATGAATCAACATTAATAAATCCTAGTCTCAATGATCATTTCCATATAATAATGTAATCAAATAATTACTATTATAAATTTGGTAATATGATCTTAAACACTGAAGGCTACAGAATCCTTCTACTTGTGGGTTGCGGACTTCCCAATAATATTCACACAAATGAATGACAGAAACTTCTAGTTACCAAAAGAAAATGCATGTAATTTATTAACACAAAGTAAACAAAATCCAACACATTTAAAAACCACTAAACTAAAAGCACATGTGTGTGTGTCTGTGTGTGTGTGTGTGTGTGTGTGTGTGTGTGTGGGTGCAGGTCTGTGGATGTAAATTGTGTGTGTGTGTGTGAGTGTGGAGGTGTGAAAAACCTTTGTCTATGGGGGAGAGCTTGAAGAGAAACAAAAGGGGCCTTGGCCAAAGGTCCCTTTAAAGGTAATTCAAATCAACATAAATGTTTGGATATCTAACCAATTAGTTCAATGTAATATCACAGTATTGTAAACCCAATTACAAAGTAATAATGAACAGTTCAAAATCAGTAAATATACATTTCCAAGTTAACAGTTCCTTAAGCCATGTGTTCTTGCTAAGCTAAGCTAACTGCCCAGTAGTTCATACGATACCAGATGCTGATACACAGCGTGGTTGCAGTGTGAGAGGTTCTGGATCCTGTTAGTAGCAGCAGGCTAACTGGCGTTGTTCTCCTCTTGAGGGCCTCTTTGCCAGCTTGGTCTGGTCTTTGGTGCTTCAGTAGCGGTGGGCTAACTGGCGTTGTTGTCTCTGGTAGTTCTTCTTCTTCTTAAAGGGTCTGGCCTTTGTGGGAGCTTGGTTCGTTCCCTGGTTCTCCTGGTTCTCCTGGTACCTCTTTAGTTGCTGGGAGCAACAGGGTGGATCCTTGTTCCTCTTTGGTTGAGAGGGGCTTCACGGCTGTTTGGACAGGCCGTGTTGTAGAGCCTGGATCAGGGAGACCAGAGCTTGTCTGGGTCCAGAAGGTTGAGCTACCCCCGGTCTGGGTGGTTAGCAAGGCAGGAGAGAAGAGCATGAGCAGCAGGGCCTTCACAGTGGAGAGTCCCCCTTCCAGGCTGGAAGTTGGGGAAGAGGAGAGCGTAGACCTCCTTCCTCTCCGGGTAGAGGCGAGGAGGAAAAGAGCCTTAGCCTCCTTTTCTGGTAGGCTAAGCTTGAGTGTTCCACCACCGATGGTGGGTGAAGGAGAAGAGAGAGAGCTGTACCTCCACACCGTTTGGTGGTGGGTAGAGAAGAGAGGCTGAGCTGTTTAGCTCAGTCGCTGTTATCAAAAACAGCAAAATACTTCTGACCAATGGCAGAAGAGACAGGAGTCATGTGGGACATCCTGTCTTGGGCTGGCTAGGTGTGAAACACAGATAAGGGCCTTTGGCTCAAACAAAGGAAGGTTGGGGGTTGTGATACATCTTGTGGTAGAGTCAGAAACCAAGTCTTAATTCACTTTAGAGTCAAAAGTCTTAATGAATGAATGAACCCATGTACATATTCACTACACAATGAATGACCTTCAAGAGACTGTCTGGAGCAACATTCGTTGTTGACATGAGTGGGACAAATCTATTGTCCTGCAGGCTCCACCCCCAGTTCAGGGCATCCATACCATCTTCTGTTCCCATCCAGACCATGACCTGGTAGTACGCTCTACGACAGTGAAATTTGGTCACAGATTCAGTTGGTGGCAGACGTTCAGGCGTTACAGTTGATGAAGCTGAGACAACCTTCTTGCTGAAAATGTTATATTGCACTGCTGCAAGGGAATCTGTGACTTTCCACCAAAGAGGACAGGCATTACTTGGCACCCAAGGTCATCAATCACCTCTGGTCTGGTCTGGGACAATGAATGCATTGGCACAAGATTGAAGGACAGGATCCCCTTTTACAAGCTTCTGGAAAGCAGTCTTTTTGCCAACCCCGAAGATCCGAGAAGTTGTCACAGCCAGTGAGAGCATGGATGAACATCAACTGAGAACACACATCATGTCCAAGTACTTCTTTTAAATGGTTTACGGCATACACTTTAAAACTGCCATCAGCTTTTGACTTGTCTGATCTGAAATATACGCCCTTACTATCTCTCTCTGCATAGTGAAGTAGTAAGACAAGGAGATCTGTATCTTCTCCAATCAGCGTAGTGGTGTGAAGAAGAGATGATTCCACTGCGGCCCTTACGATGTCTACATCAGCATCTCCAATTGAATTGACCACAGTGCAACCCCTTTCTTTCAGTTCATCGCTTATCATTTGGATCAGCCTCTGTTTATTCAGATCTCTTGATAGGAACTCCTTTACCTGAGAACTCTGTCTCAGCAGTGAAGTTGACAATGGGATGAATATTGTTTCCTCTTCTTTGATGTGTGTTGTCTTTAATGGATGGCCCATCCCCATAGCCATCAAACACAATGGTTGTAACTGAGCCATAATGTTGGATGGTGAAGTCTGCATATGACTGCGCAATTTTACTATAGCTTTGTCCGTGCTTCCATGGTATTTGGTGAAGGAGTGAACCTCCATCAAGAACATAATGATCTGTTTCTGGTACAGAATCTAGGATTGCATCACTTGCATGATCACAGATTGCGTGCGCAAGTTGTGGTTTATCAGCCTTGCAGAAGATGTGTCCAGCTTCAAAGAGGGCAGGAGGGAAAGGACTGAGTTCGTAACGCATAACCTCCTCCAATGATAGCTCTCCAGTTTGGGAGACAATCAGGAAACGTTGAAAAAGAAGTGCAGAATCAATTGTTCGATCAGGAGCAACCTTGATAGACGATTTTTGTCCAAGGGTTATGGCTTCATCCTTTCTACTAAATGAGAATGTGAATGCAGGCTGTCCAATCATTTTGTGCATGATATTGCGTCCAACAGAGTCATAATCATGCACGTTCATTCCGTCCTCAGCAACAAACACCTGTAACAACATTCCTTAAAGAAGAGTCTGGAGAGAAAGGTGACCATATAGCAAGTTTTGAAGTGATCTTCTCCAGGTCAGCAGCATCCCTTTTCATCCTTGCCTCTGTTGAGTCCTTGTGCTGTTCTGATGTTGTGTATGTCTGGTTTGTGAACTCCTGCATTGCGGTGTTGTACTCTGATGTTATGCACTTTGACATGGTCCAAAGGGCTCTCTGATTGTCAGTCATTCCACTTTCATGCGTCATACCACCGGTAGTCTTCAATGACCTCACCAATGTCGTCTCGATGACAAGATCTGAGCTGAAGCCTTCCACATCAACAACGTTAACGGGCAGGATATCCCCGGTTCATTTTAGCCGTAAAGCCACAGGGCTTTTCTGTGCGGCGGCTCACACTGGCGAGGTGTCACTGTGAATGACACCGTTACCCACCGTCATGGAGTTTCAACTGGCAACTCGCTATTTCGCTCACGCAAGGCTTTTGTGTTTCGATTTAACATCAGTCTTGGGCGAGTACTTTAACTTTATGCTGAATAAAACCATTGCATTGCAATCGCTGAAAGCGAAAGTGTTTGGGCGGGGCACAGAAGGGTGCGCTGCATTTACCACACAAGACACGGCGTGCGACACAATAATCAATTTATTACGATATCTTGTTTTCATGATCGAGGACGCCAAAATCGTAATCGAAATTGAATTTCAATTAATCGCCCAGCCCTCCCCTATTCCATCAGGCAGTCATTTTGAAAATGACGCCTTTCAGCAGTTATATTTACCTAGATTTGTCGCACTTTCTTAATGTATAGAGGTACCAGAATCAGTTGAAACATTCTTTTGTAACATTTTCCATTTGAGATATAGTCATTCTACGCTCCCGGCCGCCATTTTGGACGCCATTATGAAAATGAAGCCTTTCTGGGAGGTATATTTTCCTAGATTGTTAGTATGTTCATAAGCATATTTGCAGGTACCAAATCAAGTGAAAAATCATTTGAACAATATTTTTCTATTGAGATATATAGCCATTTTAAGCTTGGCCAGCCACCATTTTGGACGCCATCTTGAAAATGAAGCCTTTCCGGAAGGTGTATTTTCCTAGATTTTTAGTATGTTTGTAAGCATGTCCAGAGGTACCAAAATCAGTTGAAAATTCCTTTGCAACATTTTTTCAATTTGAGATATAGCCATTTCAAGCTCCCCGCCGCCATTTTGGCCGCCATCTTGGAAATGAGGGCTTTCTGGGGGGTAGATTTTGGTAGACTTTTAGTATGTTATTCAGCACACCAAATACTACTGGAATCCATTGAAAAACCTTTTGTATCAATTTTTTTGGGTTAAGTCCTTTTTTTCCCTAGATTGACTCACCTATATTGATATGTCTGTGTTTGCTTGTTGTTTTATATGAGAGTGATCATTTTTAATAATTTTTTTTTTTTTTTTTTTTTAAACACTGTATGACGACCTGGTGAGAAACGACATTTCGTTTCATTTGAAATGACAATAAAATGAATCTTGAAATCTTGAAAGCCAGTATACAGACATTTAAAGCTGTAGAGCCAACACCTATTTCATTCAACTCCTGAAGGGATCCTAAAGGGGAAAACAGTAACCCCAACTGTTGTGTTTTCCACCATAGTCAGTATTTTAATTTCATTATTCAAAAGGCAAATACATGAAGGAGAAAGTCATCAGGAGGTCTCACGTGTTTACCCCTGACACAGTTCTACACAAAGGCTGTTGTGTTTATTGCATTTTTCTCTCTCCATACAAGATGTCTGCTGTATGTAATGATTTGTAGGCACGTTGGTGAGGCTGGCCTTGGTACGAGCTGAGCGTCTTCAGCTTGCATAGTCTAGACGAGACAAGTGTGATGACGTATTGTTTGGTAACTGCAGTCTTAATCAAATGAGACAGATCAGTGATATCAACGAGCAAAATTGGCTTGTTGATTAAACAGCAACACACAGTTCATAGAGAGGCTTTCAAGCGACTCCGTGAAGCCTTTTAACTAATGATTCATTCGTTTGCCAGGTTGAAAGCACTTCTCCACGAGAACAGCAAACAGATGTTTGGTGGCATGAAGGAACAGGCACTACAGTCTAATTGAAATGAGCTTTTACTTTAGTTTTAAATGCACTAAAATGCTGCAAAGAAAAACATTATACTTAACGAGTGGAAAGAAAACGATTGCTAATGGAAACAAATTTGTAATATTGACTCTGTACTCTGCGTACATTGATTTGCATGCACTCTCGGGTCTCCCTCTTTCCTCCATGGATTTTTTTCATTTAGAGCCAGATTGGTAGGCGGCCGAGGCTTCTCCTGACTAGCTCGACAGTGGTTTTTCATGGCCTGAGGCATTGATTTAGCCACACAGGCTCAACTGACACTTGGACAGACCAAGGCCATCCTAAGTGTATGGGGTGAAGGGTAGAAGGAGGAGCTAGGGGTCGGGGGGGACAGGATACCAGGATATATCTAGAAAGGCGTAGTAGTATTTCCCAGCGGGGGAGTTCTGATAGCTTGTCCAACATCAGTGACCTCCTCCCCACCTCAAAGTAATGAAACAGGCACATTGTTAGATCAGCTCAAGGGGAGAAAAATAGGCTGTATGACTGGGTTGGAAAGGGGATGAGGGGGGACTGTGGTGTAATGTAACTACATCCATTTACCAAAGTACTGAACTTAAAAACAAGTTTGAGGCAATTGTAGTTTACTTGCATCTTTTCTTTTCATGCTACTGTGACAGACTCTAAATGGACATGATTCACTGAAATGTATTCAAGTAGATTCAGTATGAAATGTGTTGCTCCCTTTAGGAGGGTGTATGGTAATATGGCACCAGCTGATAACTTCAGTCACTAGTTTCTTTACCAATTAAGAATTTTGCACACAGAACATATGAAGAGTTTATAGAATAGTGTAGGCTATATACCCAAAATTGAATTGGCTATTGACTATTTTGTTTAAAGTCATTGTTAATGCAAATATGCCAATATGTCATGGCTTTCAATACTCTCAGAACATTTTCCTGATACTTACACACTTCTACATAGATGATGTAAATGCAGGACCTTTACTTGTTCCAGAGTATTTTTACAGTTTAGCATTTGTACTTTTGCCAAATTAAAGGATCTGAATACTTCTACCACCGCCTCTAAAGCTCTCCCTAGTGCATTGTTGAGCATTTTACATTCCAGACAAACTAAAAACTCTCGCTACTTTAAGACTTTTAATACAACATACTGTTTTTACTTGAGTGGTATTGTGATATACATAGTAAGTGACTTGTAACTTGAAATTAGTATTAGTAATTGTTCTAATAAGGTGTCTCTACTAATGTATGGTTTTCAGGTACTCTTTGCACCACAGTTTTGAAATGAGGTTAACATCCTCCATTTAAGTCCTCTGGTGAAGGTACACAGTGACTCTTCTTTGCTGTTGTCTCTCAAAGGAGAAGATTTTCCACGGCGTCTGTGGGGGAAGAGATGGCTAATGAAAGCAGTAAAGAGAGATAAAAGTGTACCTCCCTCGGTGAGCAGTAATTGTTGCCTCTGATGAAGGACCCCCATGGTACCATTATCTCATGCTGAGGTGTGTATCGGTATGTGCTTGTGTCTCCACAGGGTCTACTTGTGTCGTATTAGGCCCACGTCAGCGGCATGTTTGGGGCTACTCCTACATGAGAGCCACTCTGATGGCCTCTCCCTCTGGGACTTTGCTAGCCTGGCATTCCCAGACCTGCCACTAGGCGCAGGCAAATTAAATTTGCTGCGCGTGTTGGTCTGGACACCCTCCGTTGAAGCTTATCAAGAATACCAGAAATCTGGTATAACGTTTCAATTGGTTCTATCTAATATGGGCGCGCCAGAGCCATTTATATGGTGCTCTGGGGAGGACGTAACCGGATGACGACAGTGACGTGCATGCGACGTCGAAGCTGTGATAGTAAACATCAAAGATGGCTGCGGATATGTTGTGTGAGTTTGAGACTGCTTTGGCCTCGACCCTTAACGAATTGGAAGACGGGACTCATAGCTTTCACTAGCAAGTAAGTGGAATGTTCTGTTTTGCCGACCGACAACGGCAAACGTTTAATTGAACAGTTTAACAGCTGTTCGCTAAACGAACGGGGCTTACGTCACTTGTGCATCGCTCTGATTGGTTGTAGTGCTATCCAACTGCGTGCAGTGGCATTTGAAATGCACGAGTAGGAGCCGCCCCTAGAGTTGGAAATTACTATTGATCGTCGCCAGACCCTCTATCGTTCAAGATATCAGGGTCAGGATTTCCAGGCTAGGACTTTGCTGGAGAAGTTAAGGAAAAAAACAGACACTTGAAATTCAACCATGAACCAGCCGTAACTTAACAGTTGGACAGGTGTTGAAGATGTGCCGGCCACAAGCAACTGTGTTCCTTTTCAAACTGAATATGGACCTGGTTACTCCTCATATGAGGAACCTTTAAATGTATATGAATTTTTCTTCCTGATGATCATACATCACCTGTAACAATCCCTTCTTGCTGATATCGTCATCGCCAGATTGATGGGAGAATATCCTCTGTGGAAAATCAGGAGAAACTGGATGTCCATTGAGGACGACTTGCATTACATCTTGTAAATCTGTTTTCAGCAGTACTGTATGTACATCAATGACCCTGAGAATAGATTAAGGACCATGTGGGATTCCCAACATGGACGGATTGAATCAAATCAATAGAAATAACATAACAAAGTTAAAGATATATAATCAACAAAATAGATCCCCGTTTTAACACATGGGGACTTAGGTTAAGTTTGAACTACTAATTTAAGGGCCTTATAATTGAATTTCGGTTGACAGTGAGATTTATTGACACTTACTCATAAACACATTTTGACATCATGAAACCACAAGCCAATGGTTACAAAGTCAACCTGTGGCCTTTGGGACCACTAAAGTCTGTGGCTGATCCAGTGGTAATCCAGCCTTGGGTTAAACCCAACATTGAAAGAACAAGGGGGCTCATTTATCTCGGCTGCAATTAGAATCCTTCATTTGCAGATGAAATAGTGACACTTCTTTCATTTTTTGTTTTACGCTGATGAGTAACATTTTTGTATTCTGCCAAGCTATCAATTCCGTTGTCTTCTCTTACTAACTAGGATGGACATTGTAGCAGTGTGGTGTGCATACAATTATCCTTTGTCATGGAATTGAAATATCAACCTTTAAAAGATGAGAAATTAGTCAATTAATACGAGGTGACACAATGTTTAAATATAAAAATAGAACAGATCTTTAATGTTTGCAAACATGGGTCAAGACAACAATGCAACAATGGGATTGTGTGAAATGACCACCGAGAGGCAGTCAGACAGAGAAGTTATAGCAAAATCTAATTACGCACGAACATTCCAGCCTACGTACAAGATTCTCCTCTGCCAGATATGTTGTTAGTTATCTTGCAGACACAGTTCTCCGGAGCCATCTCAGTCAAAACATACATTTCCGTACGGAGTTTGAGTATCTCAGAACATAAACAACCTTCACCATCAAGGTAAGGTCAGGATTTGTTGATTAGCTTACGAATATTTAGAGTCAAGATGGCAATAGTTTATATAAACACTTAATTATTATGACTGTAATAATCAATTCCACAACATTTCCCTCCTATTATAATAAATAAATAACAAATATAATTATTCTAAAAAAAATGTTCTAATAATTAAAGGATAAAACATGTTTATAGGGAATGGCAAAAGCGTACATTAAAATTCTACAGGATGGCCTGTGAGATTGTCCGCCAAGGCCAGAGTGGCCTTTTCAAGTGTCTTATCCCCAGTGGGCAGTGTACTAAAATAGACGGACAGATGTCACAGGTCATCCGCTCCTATCCACATAGAAACAAACACACCTCCCTCAATTGGCAAAAGGAGGTCAAAAGGTCCTATGCACTAACTATACTAACTATAACAGAACTTATCATTTGGAAAAAACCTCATAGATCGTTAAAGAGGAAAAAATGTTCAGACAGTTCTGTTTAACAAAAAAAATTAAACAGCTATGCTTAAAAGATTTAAATCAAAAGTAATGTTATATGGCAGTATAATTCTAAACAAAACTAAATAAAATGTTGTAAGAAAGAATTAATGTTAACTATTAAATGTAGATTAATATACCGTAAGGGTAATGTTAAGTTGCAGGATATAATTAAAGGTTAGCATAAATCAAAGGCCTGGTGTCCAGGTGTCATCATATTCTAGATCAAAGTTTTCTAAACAAATGTGTGAACACATTTTAACCAGTTAAAATGTGAAGTGAGCTAAAGAAAAAAAAACAATACAATGGGTATTATTGTGTATCGCTATGGTGGCTTTAGGTCGCAGGATTTAATCAAATTTAAACATTTTATCAATGTAGATCTTCTGTCTTCTGGCGGTCGGATGCTCTACCTGTTGAAAGAGTGATTATCCATCTCCCCTTCCTCTCACACATGCATGCAGTCAGTCTCACACACACACACTAGCACGCTTTCCGTTCCTTCTCTCACAAAAACATGCAGGCTGTCAAACTCAATCAGACACACATGCACGTTCATCCTTGCACGCTCTCTCTCGGACACACACACACAGGCACTCAATGTTGGTGTCCCATGGTCACTCAACCACACCAGCACACACACTCACTCATACACACACACTCCCTTTCTCTCTCTCTCTGAAAGGAATCCAATGTTAACACTGTTAGGGACACACTACATACTTTAAACAACAGTTTAAAATAGTTTTTGAAGCCTAGTTAAAACAAATTGGTGCTATTTGTAAATAATTCATTTCTATTCCCCCCCCTTCTCTTACTCCCATGTCAGAATCAGAATCAGAAAAAGCTTTATTTATCCCAAGAAGGGCAATTTAGTTTACAGTTCCAGTTCGCAGTAAAAAATCATTTGAACAAATACTATAAAAGCAGTACGAGGTAGGAAATAACATAAATAGACAAACAGCAGTCCAACACACAAATCCAACTCACATGCATTTCAACTCAACCTGTCAGAACAATCAGCCAGCTACACCGCTGCTCTCCACCTACTCCTGACCCTTGTGATCATTCAGTAACCTGATGGCTGCAGGAATAAATGAGTGCGAGTACCTCACTGTTGTCCTTTACTGACAGACTGTTAAATCAGCATGTAAATGAAAAAGTTAAAAGACTCTCAATGAAAAACTGATAAAAAGTTCTCAAAATAACTTTGGAGACACTGAAAGAGTTGAGCATTCTCAACAAGTGAACTCTTTGTTGTCCCTTTTTCACAATGACCTCAGTATTTGCATGAAATTTAAGCTAGTTATTGTGATGGAAGTTCTGTTTAAGGTTGGAGGTCAACTCAGGTGGAAGAATATTTCAGGAGACTTGGATGAATTATGAAGCAATATTTATTACAGACTTGGCCAAGGAGAACCGGACTGCAACTCTTGTGACTTGCACTTCAATTCTGCCAAACTCATGCTTAGAGCTGTGTTTTAACCTCGCGCTATCTCTATCACCTCCCCGGCTCGGGCACCAAGCGTACCAATGTTTTGGTTCAGAGCTGAACACAGTGAACCATAACATTCTGGAGTCTTAGGAGATGAGACTTTATCTATACAACTGACCTGTGTCTCCTAACAGGCTACAAGGCTGACCTAGAGTCTAAGAGACAGACACACAAGATAGGCATATATGACCTCTCAATCTTTCCCATTAATATTACAACTAAAGACCCAAAATTCCCTCAACATGAAACACATATTGTCGAATCATAAAGTAAATGTTCCTTGCTTCTTTCACTAATCATGTGCATTTAAATGTCTAATAGTCAATAAGCTAATTATCTGAGTCAAAAGGAAACGTTTATTACAACCAAGTTGAAATGAAGGAAAACAACATTGATAATATCTCAAGATCATGCAACTTACTTAGCAACGTAAATAGTTTTAGGATACTTTCCAGAAGGAGTCCAAGGGTCAATCTCCTCTCATAATTTTAGGCACTGTATTGTCTGTAAATGCTTCTCTGTATCTCATAATTTGTTCCTCAGCAACAGCTCTCTCTATAGAATCTCTGTGTCTGAGCCACTGCATAGGCAGCAGGAACAAGAAAAATGAATAGATCTCAACATTTCAGCTAATTTGCACAACAATTTCTTTCGGCATTTTACTTTTTAACTTTTGGATTTACAAAATCAAAAATATAGTCAACATTCAACATCAAACAGCATATACTCTTTGAAGGGTTACTATCAACCAAAATAGACACTGTTGACCCATTTATTTCTACTGGCATTAGTGGGTCTTCAATAGGGGAAGAAGAAAGTTTAATTGTAGCTGCTTGAATTAAATTGGTATGGTCTGACCATTTTTTCCCGCAGAAGTTACACTGTTCTTTTCTCCAATTGTTTCTGAAGTTATTGTTTTGTGAGTAGTGTGGGGAAGTGTGTGCTTTGCTCTGCCGGCTGATGTACTTTGGTTCTATCGCACTCACTCCTCCCTTTTTGATCCCTGACCCTCCTGCTGCATGCAAGTCTATCTCCCTTAGTGCTTGAACTGCAGCTGCTATGAAAAGTAATTCATCCTCTTATTTCTACTTACATGTTGTATTTTAGCTTCTTCTATCTTATGAGTTACTTTTGGGTATGAGGAAACAATAGGCACATCAATCATGGAAGACGGGAGCGGTAGGCCGGCCTCTATCAGAGTGGCCACAAGACTTTGTGGTGAGGGGGGGTACTCTGCCGTTTCACCCATTTGAATATCATGGCTTTAGCATTTTGTGTGGGGTTTGATCCATGACACTGTTTTATCTTAACCATTTCCTCAGCTCTAGTTTTCAACGTAGTTTCAAGCAGTGGCACATGACGTGCACTTACATAATGCAACACATCTATTAATCAATTCTTTAAGTTCTTCAGAAACTCGATCATCCTTTCCTTTGCGCACGTTCAGGACATTCATTCCCACTACAGTTCTGCGGTGTTAAACCATATTGCCACACATCTTCTCATTTTACCAAAATCCCAAGCTGGTTCTCCATGTGGGCCATATACAGTTGAACTAGCAAGCGTCATCTTATCTGAGGCAAAGGACCCCTCCATGGGCCACTTTCCACCTGTCTCTCCTTGTGTTCTAAGCGTCTGAAGGACGGTTTATACACTGGCATGAGGTAAACACTGTTGTGATAAGAGGCCCCAAGAGCAGGCATGCATGGAACGATAAGCTCCACCTATTGAACCATAGCAGAGATCAATGGTGGTATTTTTCTGTGTTGTGCTGCAAGTTACATATTGTTCGTATGTTCTCAAAGACTTACCCAAGTCACATTTATTGTGTAAGAAACTAAATTTGGTCAAAACACGGGTTGCCGTGCTGTCGAGAAACAAACGTTGTTTTGGGAACAACCTCCTGAGCTCTTATCAGCTCTGCTGAGAGGGAGAAAATAGTTATCTTTTTGCATTTTTCTGTCTAAGGAAAACGCAGTAAGAGTGAATTATGAAAAGGTTGTAAAAGAATTAAACAGTCAGTCTTAGTCAGTCAGTCCATGATCATGTATAAAGTTTGCTCTGCAGAGGCTTAACTAATTTTGAAAATTCTGAAGTCATTTAAAAATGATTATCCCTTTTTGGAAATCTGTGTGGCTTGGGAATAATAACATCCCGTCTTACACACTGTTATTTTTTAGAAAATTCTACTCACAAACGAAGCTATAGCGCAATATTAGAAGTACTTTTCTATCATTAAATAATTGTTTCGTAATTGTGTGTGTATAAAGGAAACATGCTCTCGTGGTTAAACCAGCACTACTTTAGTCACTGCAGTCACTTGCTTGGCCTATAGCCGTGTTTTGGGTAAATGTCCTTGTGGAGTTTTCACCTGCAAAGATAGGAATGTAAACATGGAGACGTTGGATACAGTACAATACTCAGTTGTCTATCAAACCAAATTAGATAGGTTATACCATAATTAGCCAAAAATGTAATCACCTAGCGTGACACTAACAATTCTGATGTAGACAATTCAGATGGGGAAATTAAGCATTTAATAATAATAATATTACTGGTCAGTGAGAGTCACTGCGTGTTTGGTGCACCTCACCCTCCTGTGGACCCCTCTCTGTCTCTCCCCTCCGTCCAGTCAGTCTCCCACTCTCTCACTGCCTCTCTGCAACTGCAGTCCATTCTCTGGTTGTTGTTCAGGACATTCTCTGCCCAGTGCAAGTTGTCCCAACACAGAATCAGCCATGTTGACGTTCCTGGTGTTTTAGCCACATCTGCTGGCTCTGCCTCTGGCCCGTCTTCCTCGTCCGCCCTTTCCATTTGTCCATAGGCCTTCAGCTGGGCCATACAGAGGTTGTCCTTGTCACAGAGTTCACATTAGTTCTATCATAAAAGGATATCTTCTTTAGGCCAGTCATGTTGAACTGGACCCCATTTAAAATGGAATAAGGTAGTTGGAAAATACTCATCTGGCAGATGCAGGGCAGGATCCAGGTGTAGATGTGGATACAGCTTTAGTTCGTTGAGCTGGTTTTGGTCTGCAACCGGAGGTGTGAGAGAGGAGATTCTGCTTGGCCAGAGACGAGAGACCCGGTCTGGGATAATTGTCCTGTGAGGAGCTTAGCACACTTTGGTTAAAGTTATTTTACCTTTAAGCTAATCACTGTCTCTGTTCACTTTGCAACAAAGGCCTGACAGAAAAGCTTTTATTTCTCTAAAATTTAAATAATTGCTAACTTAGCTTTTCTATCTTAACAAGACTAAAGCTCACATTTCCTGGAAAGACCATATTCCTCCCATAAATTTACCAATGCACCTGTATAGTGAGTCTCCACCCTTATCACACATTCCTTGCACAACTGTCAAATTCAACTTCCAACTCCTTTTGTTTAAACAGACTGTTCCCCTTTTACAATAATATTGAATTTTAGAGAATGCAGTGGAGGACAGATCCAACAGAAGACACAGAGACCTTAAATAAACCACACACAATTAGTACTTGAAAATATTATAAGTATTATATATAACTATTTTAGAACGTTCTTTATTTTAGATCTATTTTTGCCAAATATTTTTATGGATCCTGCACGCTGTCCCTGACAGTTAAGATATCTTTGTGGTGCCTGACCACTATACAATAGTTTAACCCTGTTAAATCTATATTATTTCTCGAGTTTGGCCCCTGGCCTTTATCTGTCCCTGACAGTGAAGAATCTTCGTGGTCCCTGATCACAATAAAATAATTCAACCTGGTTAAATCTATCTTATTTCTCGAGTTTGGCCCATGGCCTTGATCATTTTGGTCCCTGACCCTAGTGCCCCTGGCGCTAGATAAAATAGTTTAACCCTGTTAAATCTATTTTATTTCTCGTAAAGCTCGTCAGCTGAAGCGAGTTTGACCCCTGGTCTTTAGTTTATAGTTCAACTAATCAGCAGCTGTCCTGAATTAACTAATTAAAGCTATTCATACAACATACTTTATAGAAAAACTTGGTCCCTGACCTTTCAAAACATTGTGTTCTCACCTCTTAGTCTTTTTGAGTTCTTGGATGCCGTATCGGGAGATACCCTGAAGCACATCTGATTTAGGCGCCAACCTGCATCTCCTGAGGTCAGTTACGGTCCTCCGTGGGGAGAGGTTTTGGCTCCGGGACCCAGTCTCCGGCTGTGCACAGTTAACCTGTCAGAGGGTGCTTCAGGGAATCCCCGAGTTAGACATCCCGGACACGAGCCCCCAAATTGTCATGGAATTGAAATATCAACCTTTAAAAGATGAGAAATTAGTCAATTAATACGAGGTGACACAATGTTTAAATATACAAATAGAACAGATCTTTAATGTTTGCAAACATGGGTCAAGACAACAATGCAACAATGGGATTGTGTGAAATGACCACAGAGAGGCAGTCAGACAGAGAAGTTATAGCAAAATCTAATTACGCATGAACATTCCAGCCTACGTACAAGATTCTCCTCTGCCAGATATGTTGTTAGTTATCTTGCAGACACAGTTCTCCGGAGCCATCTCAGTCAAAACATACATTTCCGTACGGAGTTTGAGTATTTCAGAACATAAACAACCTTCACCATCAAGGTAAGGTCAGGATTTGTTGATTAGCTTACGAATATTTAGAGTCAAGATGGCAATAGTTTATATAAACACTTAATTATTATGACTGTAATAATCAATTCCACAACACCTTTTATGTGGTTTTATTGTTCCTCTGAAGTTTTATAGTTTAATTAGGACTTTACTGCAAAACCCATCTGCAGCTCCACCTACCTCACCAGAGACAGTAAAGCTTGAATCGATCTAGTTACAATTATGCCTTTAATGTATGTCCAAGACAATCCATGTGCAACTTAATTTAAAGCAGTTAAGCACATCTTAATATAGACATGAGTAAGATCTCAGAAGATGTATCATACTACTGAACAGTTTAAACCATGGGGAAAGTGTCCAAGTGTATTTGTGAATTTTAAATAACAGAATCTAAATATGTGAATCTGGCAAATGAGGGATCTCTGCCTCCTAAATAATGTATTATGATCCAGCTTTAAGCATGTTAATGCCTTTGAATAATTCAGCATTGGCAGAATGCATGAAGCAAGGGGAATATGTAAGGTCTGCCAAGCCAGCCCACCTTCTCCAACAAACAGCATACGTCTAACATGGCACCCCGAGACCTCTGCACATACAATCAGAAATGCACCACACATTGAAGAACCCTTTGCCTCCACTCGTAGTGATGTCCGGATTACCCAGAGCACTGAACAAGGTCAGGTATAAGTCAAGGCTAGCACCAGATATCTCCAGGGGAAAAGCCTCTCTGCTCATGAAAATGCAAATGTTGGTCCCGTGTAGTGATGATGAATCGCTGTTATTGTTATACAGCCATGTCTGGTTATAGAATAAACAGTGATCACTCACACTGAGAAATAAAAAAAAATGTGCAAAAGTTAAACCTTATTAAAATGTGTAAGCTTTTGCTTTTCAGCTAAAATAGCTGTTACAAGCGTGTATGCAGTGCTGCAACTGAACACATCAGATTGACAACTATTAAAGTGGTTGGGGAAAGAAAAGGTTGCATTGGGAAAAAGATCAATGATTACATGTGTCCCAAGTTGTCCTTTTTTAGTTATACATTATTTTAACAAATACATGACGGTTGATTGGAACATTTTTATATTCTAATTGCAGAGTAAAAACAAATACAATACTTAAACTGACTACGTATATGTGCATTACATTTCTTGAACAGATAACAGTCGCCTACATTTAGTCACTTTTGTGGCTCCATGTTCTACAACTGTGCTTGTGAATAAAACAGCGATTCCTGGTAGAGCTGTGTTGATTAAGGGTGTATTCACACATGCCGTGTTTAGTTCGGTTGAAACGAACTCAGATGCACTTCTGCCTTCGGTGCGCATCTTTCAGGCAGGTGTGAATACAGCAATCGCACTCGGGGGCGGACCAAACAAACGCTCCGAGACCCAGCTGAAGAGGTAGTCTCGGTCCGTTTCCAAACGCACTCTGCTGCAGTTCGTTTGTGGTGTGAATTTGTCCGAACTCGATCCGACCCAAATGCAGGACGCACTGTGCCTTTTCTTTCTTTTCTTTTTTAATAAATTGCAGTCAGCTTCACATTATGGGAAAATGTTGTTGTCGCCATTGTTAGGACGATAAGTTGTGGTTTGGGGAGCCCAGAACAATATATTACATTTGATCGAGAGGACGCGTAAATATGCTGAATGTGTTCAGCGATCAGATGAAGGAGAGGGGAGTGTCTCCCGCACAGTGCCAACAGGTTCACGCTGCGCAAGAAGTGTGTGTTTATTTTGCTTCCCATGTACGGGACCTCAATACTATCCCCGTGTCAGTTTGGAGCTGAACTGCGCCGACCCAGCTGATACACAGCTAAATCAGCTGAGTGTCAGCTTGAGCCTATTCTTCTCGCAAGCCGCGCGTCCAGCACCAAAAATACAGTAAAAATGATGTTTCATATCGTAGGCTACAAGCCACATAACGTGGCATTGACATAGGGCTACATATTATAACCATATGAAACAACAATAATTTGATGTTTTTCCTCTTTATTTATAGGTTAGATGCAGGCCTTTTTATTATTTTTAACCCCATATTATATCAATGGTATATTTCGCAGTTTTAACTCCGTGCTTCCTGCTTCTCTCCACCCCAGAATGTCTGTCCAATGAATGAATGACCTCAGCTCACGTGTGGTTTTGCTTCGTAATGCTGGTTCACTTGCAAAAGGGGCAATGTGAAAGTGGACCACACCAAACAAAAAAAATCAAAACTCAATTTGGTCTGGACCAAAGCAAGTGAACTAGCGGACTTTCCCAGTGTGAATACACCCTAAGATTCTTAGCATGTGGTCTCAATTTCACCCTGACTGTCATGGTTCTATGCTGATTCCCCTTCCACAGCTCATCCCACACAACGCTTCTCATCCCTTTCAGCCACTGCCAGCCTCCTCATGCAAAACAGGAGAGGAATGCTCAGTCACTGGAAGACAGACACAACTGTGGTTTGTGGTTGTTGCTTTGAGACTCCATAGAACCCTGGAAAATGAAAAACTAAAAACTGTATTGAGTAACCTGTATATATTTAATTTCTTTATAAAGCCAATGCCTCCACTGAAAAGGTTTTCAGATCTCTCTTTTTTTCTGTCTATAAAGATAATATTTTAAAGGAAAGTTTAATTGTATTTAGAGTACCTACATGATGACCAAGTTTAGGATTGATATAGCCTAACAGTGCAGGTGCTCACCTTCAGCTCTTTGCCGCCAGAAACATATTTCACATATTTGTGAGTGCCAGGAAAGTTTCTACGTGAGATACACAGTCAGCAGATGGCTATATTCACAGCAATTAATGGCTTGTGGAGAAATTTGTTTTCCAATTTACCTTGTTTAAGGGGTTTTCTCTTTGGGGGCACCAGTCAGATATTGAAACACAGCAGTTTAACAGTCAATGCATAGAAGATTGCATATTATCATTAACATAATGTACGGCAAAGTAGTTCCCAGATGAAGGGAATTGCCTATTCATAACCTTTAAAAAAACTGCAATACATTGTCTTTCAATAGACAATTGTATCACATTTCAGGCTTACACCTTGCGTTCCATTCTACAATGATAATTTCCTCGTTTCCTCAAACTCATCACATCAAGTTATTGTTGCTGACAGCAGCACAGAAGTCATTTAGAAACATGAATCTGATGATGATCAAATATATGTTTTATGCAAATGTCTGTAATCCCTAGATAAGTCGTGGAAATGTGCTTCCTTCATCATATTTGATTCAGTCCCTGACAGTTAAGTTGCAGCAAGAAAGTTAAAACAAAGCAGAATGGGTATATATACATTTTTGGTAATACAGGTATTTGTAACACCAGTAAATGCTTGGGTCTACATTGTCTGTGTCAAACTGAAATTAAAAACAGCATGTTTTGTTCCCTGCACATTACATTTCCTTTACGTGTCTTCTCTGAGCACCAGTGAGAATTATGGATTTACCAAACCATTGAGCTAATCAAATCATTATATCTATATATATTTTTTTCTGGACATTTTGGGGCTTTGAAACAACATTGACAGGGCACTTCTTCAGAGTGCCCGTATGAATGTATTTATCTGACTGTTTCCAATCTAAACCTCTAACAGTTAGTAATATTAATTTGACATGTTTTGATCTTCCTCATGAGCTGGGTTGAGGCAGTGTCTGCATGCTGAAAATGTAACACTCACGGTTGAGAAAATGGTTCCGCATTTGTGTAGTCCATTTCTGAACTAATATGTTACATTGCCTTTAATTTGGCCAATATTCCTTTGGGTTCCCTATATATAGATAGAATATTGGTAATCAGCTTACTGCCTATGTTTACATGAAGACAATTCAGTTTTTAACATGGTCATTCGAGAAGTTAAATTTTCATCAGTTAGTTAGCTTTGTATGTAAAATTTCACGTTAAAAAGGTAAGTGTTGTGTGATAAATATCTCCTTTAATCGGTTGTCAATCCTATAATATTAATTGACTAATTTATGAAAAAAGAAGCATCAGGAACACATAGGTATTAAATGTTCATGTCAACACAGTAATCCGGATTCAAGCGGATTAGACAAAACTATATCTTCCAATGGCCAATAAGTAGGTAATAAATGAGTCACACCGTTTCCTTAGAAATGGAAGCCAAATATACTGTAATTCATCAGTATGTTAGGATATGATTATTTTCTTTTCTTTCTCAAGGACATTAAGCAAATTAATATTTCGGTTACATGCTTCCAACAGTCAGATCAAATAATTGATCATAAGAAGTAAGGAACACGACTCACCTTGGGTGTATCTCTGGTTGTCAGATATGGCTCTGTTCTTCTATTTCGGGACATGCTGATATAATTTATAAATCCCCCTCTCCCCCCCCCCCGCCTCAAAATGATACGTCACACACTTCATTAGCATGAAGACGGATTTGCTCTGATACTATTGTGACTCTCTTCAAAAGCAAAACCATTTAATGTCCTGTCACAAAGTGGGCCTACACACCGTGCTGTCATTCACAATTCTTGACTTGGATCCAGCCTTCAATTACTGCAGATGACGTTCCATGATACCCCCATGGTGGATAAGCACTTGCTTGAACCTCAAATTGAAGGGAACCTCAATGAGACCAAAAAGGCATGCATTAAGATAGGCACTGCGTGCAGGTGATAAATGAAGTATTCAGAGCGCCTTTTCTTTGCTCTTCATTTCCCTGGTACCATCTGACAGAATCAAGGAAAACCTTCTTCAAAACGTCCCTCCAGTCAACTGTTTGAAAAGGTAAGTGTTGCTGGACCTATCCAGGGGGCTATCATGCTGTTTTCTTTTGTATTTTCAGGAGACATATCAAAACAGCGTGGCATTTCCAAATGCAACAGATTTGACTGGAGCTGTCTCCACCACCTGAACATATGCAGTGTCTCCACCGAAGAACAAAGGACACTGCCGTCTGTTTATTTTTATCTGGTTATTTATAGGCTACTCGGGTTGCTGTTGTGGATCAGACGGCACTTTCAAGATTGAACAGTAAGACTGCATTTAATGGGACGATTGAGAAAAACGCATAGCTGCTGAAGAAAACCGAAACTTTGTTATTTCATTATGTGCCTGTGTCTGTGAAGTAATTGAGCCTTTTTGTAGAACAATTTTCAAAGCTGAGAGGAAGAGGCCAGCCCAACACCCAAACAAAACAGTTAAAAGCCTATGGCGAGGCAGATCCCAGGGCCGTGGGAGTTTGTCTGCTCCGGAAAACATGAGCTTCAGCAGAATATGAAATATGATATGATGTTTTTACATTTGTATATGAACAAATCAATTATTTTATATTATGTTGAATAAGCTACATGTTGGAAGGGGGGCAATGAAACATGTCACTCTCATGTTTCTTAGATGAGTGTGCAGCATTTTCAGCAACAACAAAGAGTTTCATAAAGCCAGCAGCAGTGAAGGACTGCAATAGATTTGCTTCATAATCCTCTGGTAACAACAACACTGTGTGTCATGTGATGCTGGTACTAATTTTGAGGCTTTGTATGCTACTGTAGCTCCACAACAACATTTCCCCATGACACAGCTTTTGGAAGTGAATGCTGCCAGTGTGTCAGTGTTGCCCACAGCACTGGTTTGGAAGTCCAACAATTCCAAATGCTTTTTGGCCTTTCCAAGATCAGTCCTTCTTGGATCACTAGTTGGTGCCGGACTGCTCCACAATGTTCAATTAACAACACTTCCCAAGTTGTTAACAATTCAACTCAAGGACCCCATAATTCTGTATTACATATAAATACTAAGAATCAAGAACATGTTATATGTTATTCTGGTGCAAGCTGTTTGCATACACTAGTCTGGCTGACTCTGCAGCTTTAGATCACATCAGTGTCACTTCACCATGTCAACTTCTAAAGCAGTTACATCAACTAAACCTTCCATTATCGTCTCTTAGATCCATTTTGAAGGTTATTACAGAAGGATTTGTTCATATGTTGTCTGATTTATGATGAATTTTGTTCCCAAAAACTCAGAAATACATTATTCTGAAGACCTGCACATAGCATAATTTGATTACATTTAAAAAATGCTTTATCCAAAATCTGTTTTATAAACTAATAGGGGAAAGTGGGGTGAGTTGTGCAACTTTTTACTCAAAGTGATTTTAAAGTGAGGCCTTGACAGTTATGTCTCCAACTCAAATATGTACATATATTTCAGGATGTTGTGCATCCCTGGCAATAAAAACTTTGCATCTGGAATAAACTGTTTAAGAAATATAGCTTTCGGAAAAAAGTTGTCTTGTCGCACAAATCACCCCACCACGTGGGGTGATTTGTGCATTTGGAGAAAATAAGATGGGGTGAATTGTGCCAATTTATATATATCTCAAAAACTGTAATGCAAGACAAATCCATTAGACAATCACTTATTTAAGGTGTATTTAAAGTAAATAAAGTAAATAGTTGACAAAGATTGAAGGTACATTTTCTTAAACAAGGCCTAGCAGATCTAGGTGGTTTTGCCTGCAAAGCTCACAATGACAAAGTCACCATCATCATCTTTCTGGCCATCTGAACTCTCATCAGTGGTGTCGTTAAGTGGAATTGAGATGTCACTCTCTTCTGAGCTACTGTAGACAATCACTTTCTTTTGGTGACCAGCGTATACAGCCATGCCACTGGCACAACTCTCAGAAATGTACTTTGCACTAGTTGCTCCGTGCTTGTGGAACCAACTGCCACCTGACAAATGTGATTCCCCCTACATTTCTGCCTTTAAATCAAGGCTCAAAACCCATATGTACACCCTGGTGTTTCCTCCCCATTAACTATCTTACCTCTGCACTACTATCTGTGTTTATGTGGATGTATGGGCTTTACGTCTTTTATTTTGGTTATTGTTATTTTACCTTCATTGTTTACCTACTGAATGCACTATGTACAGCACTTTGGACAGTGCAAACTGTCATAAATGTGCTTTTATAAATACATTTTACTTACTTACTTACTTATAACTCACCTAGGCCATTTGGCACAAATCACCCCATCCCCAGAATTTTGGATAATAGGCATGATGCAGCAATTTAGGGCTGACATCGTGCTAACTATATAGACTCAAAGTGTAGTATACCAAAGCACTAAAACATGTGTCAAATGTTTTCAAACGTGTCTATAATTGTTCAGACACAATAATCAAAAAACCTTGATCATGGAAATTTTACTTTGAAAGGCAAAACACAGTTTTTTGAGCTTAAATGTGCTTATATCTTATTCCTTGTGTCTCCCTTCTTTACAGGATGAGTCAAATGGATGGCTCTTCTTAAATATGTGGTCACATTTCCAATTTCTTCCACGGTTTTCTAGAAACAAGGGGTTTTGCAACTTCCAAAATGCACAACTCACCCCACTTTCCCCCATGTTTAAAAAATGAAATACGGATTTTAACTCTGACTTTATCCAATATTGAGATTTGGGGTTTTAAATAAATGCACATGAACAGATAGTTATTGGCAAATCTGCATATTTATTCAAACATTTCTGATAAGGATACCCTTTTAAACTGCAGTATCTCACCTTAAACTGTTCTTGTATTAATTGTGTCTTGTCTTATTTATTTTTTTATATACAGTATTTACTTTGTCCTTGTGCTCTGGCAACAAAGACCATTTCTCCTCTGGGAGTCAATACAGGTTTATCTTATCTCATCTTATCTTAAAACCTTTTTACAGAACACTGAACTAAATCACATGGTCTTTATCAGCTGATAAAGGTTACTCTGATCTGGTGATTCCCTTTAAAACTACGCAAGCATTTTAGAGTGACAGTAAATGGAATGGGGCCATTGCATGTAACTCTGTGTGTCGTAAAAAAGAATAGCATAGTCAGTGAGCACTTCCTTTATGGCCATCGTGCAGATTGTGAAAGATTTTGGGGAGCAACGTGTTATGCATCTCGGCCACACCAAGGAAAAAATGTAATGGTCACTTATCTGACAGTGGCCATTGTAAGAGAAACAATTATTGCCTTGTCTGACCCCAGCATTAATCTCCCATCTCTAGCCTTCTGCATTATATGTGTTCCTGTCTTCAGTCTGTGCTCACTTCACCTGGGCCATGTTCTATATCCCTTCTCCCCAGACTAACCATCCTCAAGCTGTCCACCAGATGTCCATAGACTTTCCCAGGTGACCTCATCCACCTTCTCACCTGTACTCACTCCTCTCATTAGCCCTGCATTCACCTTTCCTTCAGTTCATTCACCTACTCACCTGTTTAAACTCCACTCATCTGCCACTCAGAAAACACACTATACCAGCCCAAACCTTCATGCCATGTCCACACGTACACAGGTATTTGTCTGTCCAGTTTGGCCTTTTGTCCCCAAGCAAACATCACAACCTGACTCTAAAACTGGACCATTTTGAAAACTCTAGCCACAACATTTTCTATTTCTGCATGGGGGACACAGAAACCAGAGGTTTGCAGAAAACCCCTGGCATCGTTATCTCAATTTGTGCATGGCAATAGTTGTTTGTGTCTACTGAGCATGCCCCACCCTCGATCAACAAGACGCTCAATGCGCATGGTCACTATGTTAATCTATGGTGTTGTGACTCATTATCACCACCTACTGGCCTGACATAAGTCAGCGTTATGGAGAGATATTCTAAAATACTATCGTTTGAACGGGACATTTAGTGTGTAGATGGCCTTGGTTCCTTATTGATTGATTGTTGTGTTCATTCATGTGTTGGGCCTGTTTAGTTAGCAGTCTCTATAGTTTACTTCAGTTTGTAGTTTTAAGTACCTGGTGCTCCTGTTAATTCCCTTGAGCCTCATTAAAACCGCCTGCCTGTAAACATTTCTCTGCTTTAAAGTCATGACTGCTGTGCATGGGCCCTTCTTCTGCTGCCAGAACTTCAAACACTAACAACGATAAACATCATCCTTGGAGTTAACTTACTCACAGTATTGAATACAGTACAGATACAATTTCCTGACTGTTTACCTCTACTACTTCACTTTACAAATAACGATTTTTGGACAACAAACATTTTACAGTTTTAGTATTTTCCATTGGCACCATTCATTCAGCTTTCATTTGAATCTGTACGGCTGTTTATGAATTATTTCTCTCAAGTTGTTAGTCTCGTAAACATGTCAGAGTGGATATTGACAAGTGAACAAAGCAATAAATCCCTTGTGCCGTGCGTGACCCCATCGAATGATCTTTTATGACAGGGCCCTCAGCTTTGTGCAGGTTCTGATAAAACATTTATGGATGCCTGCACACGCCACACAAGTCATAGTGCGATTGAGTTAACATCCCCTTTTCATCACGCAGGTCCATAAACCACAGTATGTCTGCATGTTGTATTACATAAAGTTTGCACATTAAATATATAGTGCATGTCATCTGTAGCCTACATGAGTAATTCTGATAATAACAACAATACTGTCGATGCGTCTACATAACGTAAGCCTTGGGTGATCGTTGGATTTTAGTGCTTTAGCTCTGCGTCCAGGTTACCCCAGCAGTATAATCAACAACTTACACCTGTATTGTGCGCTACTTGGGATTTTTCTGAGTTTTTGTGCCAGTGTCAGGGGGTGACACCAGTTTGTAAACAATGCCATATACAGATTGTTTTATGGAGCTGTTAGGCTTGATGAACTTGTTTGGCGATGGCTTGAATGTAACCAACATTCATTAATATGAAAAAGCACTATGCACTATGGCTTTAATTGATTACCAAAAAGTAGCTAATGAATGTAAAATTACATGATTTTGGTTTAGTTACAGCCATGGTTTTGGGAATACATTAACAAGCCCAATGCAGTACATCTTGTCAGCACTGTTGCCAGTCACACCTGCTTTTTTCATGTGCAGCAGCCAAGAAATCAAATTGTTGTCTAGATGGTGCAGAGCGGAATGATGTGAAACACGCAGCAACACACATCTGCAGCTAAAAGCAGATGGTGTTGTGTGTTTGAGTTCATTATTACAACGATGAACCAGTTGACAAGAGCAAATCTTTTTTCAACAAAACAAGCATCATGGTTATACAGTATAATTCTTTGGGCAGAGCTATATTTAATTTATTGCTGGACCTTCTCTAATTTACCTTCAGATTATCAGTTCAATTCATTTCAGACTAGGCTACATGTAGGACCTTTTTTCAGAAGATGAAGCCATTGTCAGGAACCCATTCCAATAAGCACTAGTGTATAGGGGGACATTGGTGTGAGACCAAGCAGGAAGATCATGGCAGCACGATAGAAACAGGCGTGATTGGCTGGTAGGTGGTATGTTTCTATAAATTACACATTTCATTTTGTTGGAACATTTGTTCACAGTTGAGAAGCTCATACTTAATGCATACCGGTACATGTGCTGTATAGGCTCTGAGGGACTGAGGAACCCACATTTTCTCTCTGTCCGTTAGAACGCTGCCAAAGTTGATCTAATTTAAAAAAGACTACATGGAGTGGCACTAGCCTCCCAAGCTGGCAATGTGTCTTTATTCTGTAAATGGATTATTACTATAAATGTAGCCGTAACTGGAATTGTTGTTGTCATGCTTGCGATCCTACAGAGCATCATATATCCAAAATATGAACTGTGTTTCCCATGGGACTTTGGAAAGGCCACACAATACGAGGCTCAGAGGACGAGTGAAAGACAACCCAAGGACCCTCCAACTCGGTAAACAAGGCTGTTCTCCCTGAATTCACAGAGCAGGATTTCATCTAATGAGTTTCGCTCTGATGCCACATAATCAGTTCTGCAGACATATTTCATTGGAGTAATCAAATATTCACAGGTTTAGGCAACACATTGTGTATTCACACTAAGCCAGAATGTAGCCTTTCAGTGTGTGTGCACTCACACAGACAGTGTGTAGGTGTATGTTGGAGAACATACAGTAGGTGTGCAGAGCAGTAATTACTTCATGAGGGTGCTGGATTGTTTGCTTGTCAGACACAATGATGATAAGAAGCCAGTATTACGTGGTTATTATGGATGTATTATCCATGTTCAGGAACAACTTGGAATAGCTTAAAATGTAAAAAACATTTGAATAAGGAAGAATGACATCACATTAGATCTTGTGCACACAAGTAAGTGTTTCCTGTGAAAACAAGATACAGATCTTATGCAACAGGATGTGTAATTTACTAACAGTATGTACTGTATTCAAAAATATGTGCTTACAGTAAACTTTAACTTTTTCCGCTTGGGGGAAGTTCTAAAAAACAGCCTAGAAGTTAAATCAGCTGTGGATGCACTACTGCTGTTAACTAAAATACCTCATTCTAAGCATGGCTACTTCATGGCTGAGTAGTTTCTCCAACACTGACCTTTTAATGATGAGTGCACAACAATATAATACCATTTACCTCCATTATATTTAAGTGGTGGCAGAAATCAAGGAACCTATATCTTAAAATGTAAGGAATTGGAATCAAAACTTCTGACATATCTCAGAGGTGAGTTAGAAAATACAGTGGAGGAGCATTTTGTGCCATATCAAATTTATTGGTGAACATTATAATTAAAAAGCTTTCATAGGAAATTGCCTTTCCAACTGAAACTTTATATTACAAATTGCTGGAGCCTCTTAGCACACCAACCTGGACCCTTACACATTTTAAAGCGGCTACGAGTAACATTTAAATATCTTTTAAACAGCCTCATGTTTCCTCTGATAATCATAAATTACCTTTAACAGCAAACGAGACCATCAGTGCAAAGAAAGACGTTTTTATATAGTTTTTATTACTGCTTTTGGTCTGGTCGCACACCCAGTCCGATTTTCGGTTCGCTCGTGCAGGCTCTATGGCCACATATCCGTATTGGTTGCAGATTTCAGTGAGGCGCAGCAACGTGATTTGAGAAGCCTATCCCTCCAGGTGAGGGAAGGGGAGCGGGAGCCTTGTTTGAGACAGTTATTTGTCGTCATAATTACTGATAACGGGGCTGAACCATCAAAGAAAAAAAAGAGAAGAAAAGCGAAAAGGGAGAGTGATAGACGGGCGGGAGGGCGTTGCCAAGCAACGTGTATACAATTTCACGAGAGCGAAACTGGACTGCAGTGTTTACTCCTAAATGAATGAGCGGTTGGTACTAACACAAAGTTTGCTTTGCTTCACCATCATCAGATAACCATTATCTGAAATAGTCATTATTTACAAACACATTACCTCATCGTGATCCATAGGCTACTAACTGCCGTCTCTCTTTCATTCGCTTTCTGTGAGGACACGTCTTTCAGCTCCGTGAGAGTGAGTAGAGGTGACGCTGCTGCATCAACTCATTGCAATCAGGTGTGTGTACTGACTGGCATTAGTTGATGCAGTGTCAAAACCACTCTCACAGAGCCGAAAAGAGTCCTCACACTTTCAACACACGGACATGCACTATATTGCGCCCTTCTCAATCCACGCTCACGCGTCTGGCACGAGCATTTGCGACAGCGGGCGTCGTAAAAATACTACCGCTTTTGTCCAAAGGGGACGCCAACGTGCCATCTTACTCGTAGTGCCTTTAATAGCTCACTCCTGGGGCACCTTTTTAAATGTATTATTTTTCTAAATTAGGGCCATTAAATAATGTGGCACTGTGTTTAGTGGCTGTCACAACATGTTACACAAGCACTGTGCAGAACATAACACAGTGAGGGGTTGATCTACTAAGATCCAAAATAAAGAGTGCTAAGTTGCGTGAGTATTCTAAAAATGTCACTTGTTTGTTTGTGGGCATTCTGCACAGGGACTAAATGTGCAATGACAACGGGTGCAAACATGTTAGAGGAAGTAGACAGATATGAGGCTTTTGCGTGTTTTACTGGTTACAGTGTTTGGAGGGAGAGCAGAGTGACAGAGAGCGCAAAGAGAATTTTGAATCCCTTGGAATTAGAGGTGTATTTGGAAGAGGAAAATACACGCACTGTTGAGCTACAGGCTGCAGCCAATTAATATTACTCAAAGAAATACGATATGAGGGTATGAAAATAAATGTTGTGGGTTAAACAACAAGGACTGATGAAATGACGAGGGAGCATTTATCATGTTAAAAAGAGTCCTCCGCTCCATGCTTTCCCATTACAGTGGTCTTTTACATTGATGTCTCTTTCACTTTCCATCTCCTTGGGCGCAAATTTACGGTGCTTCTCCTGCGATAGCTCCTAAATGTAGCAGATTTCTGAAAAGTCAGTTTTTGCCCTCATCCCTAAGCGGTCTGTCTGCAAATATCCAGCTGCATTTCCATTGAGAGTCTCAGTGGGTCTTGGCCATGACTTTTTCTCCCTAACCCTGGACCTCAAAGGACAGTTCCCTCACTCCTTTCTCCCACCTAAGGTCATTCACTTTTTTCCGAGGCAGTGATTCAGAAAAAAGGGAAAATGTAACTTTATCAACTCATAACGCCTCCAGGCTCTGGAAAAAGAAAACTACTTCCCCTAGTGCCATGATATTAAAGGTTAACTTTGATCATGTCATTTTTTAAGCTTAACACCAGCTACAGCCTGAATCCCCCCGCGCCCCCTGCTTTATAAAGATGTCAACAGTCATCCGAGTAATCATTTACTACTGAGTGTCTGCACACCTCCTTCCTGGAAGACAAGGGATTCACAAATGGAGTTGTTAGAAGATAAAGAGCTTACCTTTCCTGGGGTGACAGGATGGCCTTTGTGGGGACACTCCCATTTATCATTGTTCACAACCAAAACATTGGTGCACAGCTGTCATGGAGAAGAAACAGTAGCATGCCATGCAGTATATCTCCACATGCCAGTTCTTGCACTGACTACACATGCTTAACATGCGTTTATTTGGCGTGAATTGCTTACATTGTAAATGTCCCACTACAAACGCTGCTTGTTGAACTCCTGTTAGCTTTTCTTCATCTGTTTAGCTGCTCTATGTCTGGTCCTGTTGTGATTATACGTATGTGCTGCTGCTTTCTACTTGAATGATTCCCTAAAGACTGGACGTTGTTACGCGCTCCAACCTTTCTGCTCCTCCCTCCTCTCTCGCTCTCTCTCAGGTGTCTTGATAAGGGGCAGCAGCTGATCGCTTAAAGGCGTGGCCTGGCTCACTCCACGCGAGCTGCTCTCGCCTGCTGACCTGCACCATGCTGCTGCTGTTTTCTGTCTTATGATTTAGTTAATGGAGGGCTGTTAATTTGTGTTCTTTTGTTTTGATCGTAGCCTTAGAGGGGCCGGGGTATAGTTTAGTTGGAGGAAGACCTGGGCAATAACGCAGTCCAACTGTGGCTGTCCCAGGCTTCCTCCCGTTTTCCTTTTCTTTTACAGCCTCCGGTTGACGTGAGTTTTGGGATTGATTTAATAAACTACCTTATGGTTTTAAACGTTGATTCATGGTTTTGTCTTGGTTTCTTTAATTGTTATCGGGCGATTAACGAGCCTGGTAGGTCGGCCGTAACAGACGTGATACTTGATACAGGGGTAAAGGAGATTGGACTTAAATACAGACAGTCGAAGTAGAAGGTTGATTTTGGTGATTTATTGAAGACAATGGCAAACTGGAAGTTAAAGAGACTGTTTTCACAGGTAGTGGCAACACAAATAATGATGATGAAGAGGATCTGACAGGGGAACAATGGAATCGGTCCGGTATCTATATAGTGTGTGGCTAATCAGAGAATGGGATCAAAGCTGATGAAGGATCTTTGAATGCCTCTAGTGAATGGATGAGATATGGCAATGAAGAGGAACAAGAGACACATCTAGACAGTGTATGTACTCAAAGTTTGAAAGGGGCCTGGAAGTATAACAATTTAGGCATTTGAAAGACTACCAAATGAAATGGAAATTTGTATTTTAAAGATTTGTTCTGATGAGACTTGATTTGGATGTGTAAAATTACTTGACATTTTACTTGAAAAAATGACAAATAACTCGATAATTGAGTTGTGCCATTACTATCTCCCAACTAGCCTGGTCCTACCAGACCATCATACTTCATTTCAAAACCAAAATGAAAACTCTGCATTCAAGAGCTGTAATTAAGTAGTCCTTGGGCCTAATGCTTTTTTCAAAAAATATGTTCAGGCTCTGGAAAAGGGACACATTATCCATGTCATTAACTGCTTTAATCGATTTGAATTAAATGTTTGAAGGCTATTAACTTTGCATTCAAATTGCAAACACATTCTTCTGTGACTATGTTTAGCCAAGATAAAGATTTCAAACACATATTGCTTATGAGGTTTGATAACAATGATGCGCAACAAATCTGTTTAGGGCTCTGTATCATAGCCGTGTGAACATAGCCAATTAGAGTGGGTAACACTTTGTTTTTCCCACATATGTCGGCTTGGCATTTAAAGGGCCATTATATAAACTGTGACTTTCATTGACCTCTATTGATGACCAGTGAGTTGCAGCATCATCAGCAGGTCTGTGGCCCGGCTCACATCGGCCTGTCATTGACACACTCAATAAAGTCACAATGGAGAGGATTTTTATAGTAGAAGGCCAGATGGAATATTGGCTGAAAAAACACAAGGCAAACACCCGCCTCAGTAGTTGGCAGCAAATTGGGAAAAAAAGGAGTTGGAATTTGCTGGGGTGGAAAAGTTGGCGTGTTGACAAAAGTAAAGTGAAAAAAAGTGTAATTTAAATTATTTTGTGCATGAGGCAGGTGACTCAACATTAGATCTTAAATAGCAGTCCCCCAGATGGTCGGAAAAGACTGAAATCCGAAGCTACTCTAGCAGATAAATACACTTGACCTAAATCTCAAGGTTCTAATAAATGTGTCACAAGCAAAAAAAGCTGTTAAAAATTGATCATAGGAGTCCTTTAAATATAGCACAGAAGTAATCAATGAGCTGCCACTGGTTGTTATCCCACAGGGAGCTCATCATTGGGCCTTCAAATCAAAATGGAGGCGCTGATGCATCGGTTGTTACAGTTCCGCTATTTGAACATGATTTATGAGTTAGAAAGATGAAAGAGAGCACAATTGAGTACTTAGGCTACAATATGAAACACTTGATTAACTATGTCCAGGATGTGCATTACCCCAACCAATGCACAGTGGGACATCATGCATATTTATTAAAACAAGGCGGAATGTTGGCAAAGCTCCCACAGCCCCAGGGCTGTCCTCTCACCTGCATTTAGTCATAGCTAATGCTGTGGAGGTATAAGGATGAATTGATGCAAATGTAATGACGCACATAAAGCCGAGTGCTGCACAGAGGCCACATATTCATCTTGGCTTTCAGACCTTGGATTAAGCGTTCAGAGACAATGGGTCTGGTGGGACCTGACTCACACTGTAGGTGAGTACTTATAGAGGGAATACAGAATTCTAATTTCCATAGATGACTGGTCTGGTAATGGATATGGTTGGAGCTGATATAGCAATGAAAGGTCATATCTGATGGTTTGCCTCAAAGACCATTAAGGGGGTTCCCAAGATGAAAGAAAGGGAGGATATCTTATGAGTGGTTTTTACACTATTAACCAGCTACCAGAATAAGGAGGTCAAAATATCTGTCAGCGCCCAACATAACAACATAAATCATATCATATACAACACTATGGTCAGGCCAATTGTGCCCAGAAGTGTTAACTAGGGAATCCTCTTTTTTCTGCTGTCACCTTTGTTTATACAGATTAAATCAGCGTGACATCCTTCATGTTGACAGCGTATAGCACTCAGGAGAGTTGAGTCATTTGATCTGGATGGCTGGCGCCCCCTCTCCCCCTCGGCCTGTTGCTTGTAGTAAAGGGGGCTCACAAATATCATTGTATTAATGCTGGCTTGGCTGGGAGAAAGGGGATTTAGGTCTTGGAGCGTGCTATGCAGCGTTTGGGCTTATTGTAGCCTCCTTTGAGAGATGTCGGCCTTCAGGGAGGGAATTGTGTACATGACTGTGACTGGAAATCTAGTCTGAAAGAGCAGAGCACAAGAAACAAGTCAATACGATGCAACCTTTTTAATGGGACAATTAGACATTTTGAGCCAACTGAGGACTTTATATATAAAGATAGCCTCAAGCCCCCTCTTTCAACGCAGAAACTTTCCCCAGGAAATATATATCAACAGGGCTAAAATATCACATTCAAAGCTTGGACATTGAGTGTCATGCATTGTGTGTGAAAGACAGTGCAGTTAATATGAAATATGAATATTTGTATTTATAGATATATTGATTGTATAGATATGTGGATTGTATACATGTATATATAGATATAGATTTGTGAATTGTACAAATATAAAGATATAGATATATGGATTGTATAAATGCATATAATAGACATAGATATATTTTGTATAGATGTATGTATATAATAGATATAGATATATGGATTGTATAAATATAAAAAAATTATAGTATCAAGTTGTATATTTGTATGGATTGTATCAAATATAGTATAACAAATTGTATTTGTAAAAAGGATTATAAAGAACACAGGAAGCTAATATAACAAATATAAGTTATTGAGCTGTGGAAAAGGGGTAGGATTAAATACGTTTATACTTCTTCCTACTCCTTTTCAGGCATATCAATTCAATATGTTATTTGTTTATTTTTTGTTTATTTTTATTTCTTTTGTGAAATCATTTGAACGTATTTTCATGCTTTTCATTTTTTTTTGATATGTCTGAAATAAATTGAATCAATCAATCAATCAATCAATATGAACCAGTAAATATGAAACAGACAATGAAATGCTTTCATAATGAATGGAGAGAGGTGCCAAGTGTTATTGTTTTTTTTAAAATTGTGCATATCAAGCCAGCAGCAGCTTACAGTGACCCGACTTTGCCCTATACTCAGTTCCTTCAAATCCACGTATTACTTATCAGACTCTAATTTGTTGAAGATAAAGTGAAATAATTAGCTGAGATAGCGTAGCTAATCAGTTCAGGGTCTGTGTGTTTACTGTAAGTAATTAAAGTGACAGACTGTAATTGAGCCCCAAAGGTTATCTTAAGGTGTGCGTCCACATTTCATTAATTAGTCGCCAACTGTGGCCTCATATCCTCACTGCTCCATGTTCTCTACACACCGTCTCACTCCCAATGATTTAATTGGCAAGTCAATCGGCTAAACTTCACTACTTGGGTTGTAATCCACCCAGGCATTACGGAGTACATACATCAATGCTAATATTAGGTCTTTGCGCCCTGCCTTCCAGTTTCCAGTGCAGTGTCTGCGAACGTTTCCACACAGCTGAACACCTGGAAAATACACTGCCCGGCCTGAAAGAAAATCACAAACTCAAATGTTTGGTTGGACAATCTTTAGCTTTGTTTACGGCACATATTTGGCGTAGCACATTTTGATAAGCTTTTTTTGGCACTAAAAGGTTGCTGAATCTATATTTGACCAACTGAAGCAACCCCAGATCATACTGTACACTACCCCCCAGGGTTGTACAGTAGGCACTAGGCATGATGGGAGCTTCACTTCATCCAACTCTCTTCTTACCCTGTTGTGCCCATAACTTTGGAACAGGGTCAATCTTGACTCAAAAGACCACACAACCTCTTTCCGTCTCTCCAGAGTCCAATCTTTATATCCCCTAGCAAATTTTTGCATTTTTTCCTTATAAGCCCCACAGATGAGAGGTTTTCTTAAAGCTATACAGCTGTATAGTCTCTATATCCCTTGTGTTCTCTTTGCATTGTGCGTGTGGAAATTTTTGTACTTTCACTATTAAGGCCAGGACACACCAGTCCGACTTGTTTCTACTTGTTCCGACTACGCAAAAAATGGAGTCGGCCGTTTCAGGAAGCTCCAGGCTTCCCGTCGCGGCCAGAGAACACACCAAACTGACTGCTGACTTTCTGTACGCTCTGTTGCTTGCGCGGGACGTAATGTCTCCATAACAGCAGGCGGCGCTAATCTGTATTGTGGCCCGAAAAAATACGAAAGCCGGAAATGATGGGACAGCTCTCTAGAGCATAAACTTAGGCTGTGTCTTGATTCAGGGGTTGCACCCTACGTAGGACGCGGTCTATGAAGGCCGATTTTGAGGCCGGTTTTAAGGCCAACGAGCCTTGTTAAACGAGATGGTCTCCGCAGGTCTCCGTTTACGAGCATTTCCGGTTCACGTAACAAGCCGTTACCTTGCGTGAGGACTCGCCGCTCCTGTGCTGCCTAGCAACCCTGATTGCTGCCAACGGAGACAGCCCTGTCAACAGAGGAAAAAAGCAAAAGAAGTTGCCTACCAGACGAAAAGAAAAAAAAGTACAAGAAAAAAAGAAAGGAAGATAAAAGTTAAGAAGATGGAGCAACACGTTGCTGTTTTGTTATTTTTTATTTTATTTTATGCCATCTCTGAAAAAAACGCAATGAATCTTGGGATATGTTGGGCCACGAAGGATCCATCTGATGCAGCCTTCAAAACCGTGAAACGAAGGCTGCATTTCACGGCTGCATATGAGGAGCCTTGCAAGGAGCCTTGCAAACGGGACAGCCTTTGCGCGCCGCTATGACGCAATCGGTCTTCAAATGCAGCCTAAGTAGGGTGCAACCCCTGAATCAAGACACAGCCATAGATAGAAATACGTATTTATATTTATGGACCATAAGAGCACAATTTTTAGCAGAGTGTCGAGCATGGTGTCGAGCAGTCAACAAGGGTTGATGCATGTGAGTACTCTCAAAACGAAACGAACAAACACATTAAAACGATGGCTAGCTGTTGTTAGCTGTTTGTGCTACCCGCCTCACTTCCGGGCTTCACTGATTCGCTAGCCCTCCACCAATCAAATTGCTCCAAATGAAAGACGGTCGGCCGCCGATTGAACATGTTCAATCGGCTCAAAACAAGCCCGACGACACGGCACACACCAAACAGATTCGTGTCCCGACCCCCTACCGACACTACGACGGCGATTATCTGGCCGGTGTGTCCTGGCCTTTAAACATAGCCGTGAGTTCAACTGGTGATATTTTACATTTTGATTCCACCGAATGTGTTAAGTGATCTCCCATCTCAATCATTAAAGATTTTTTTCCGACCATATTTTTTACCTCAAAGATGACGGTTCACCCATACTGTCCAGGTTTGAATAATGCGTTGGAAAGTTCTTAAACCGATTTCAGTGGTTTCAGTTTCTTCTTAGTTGTTTCCTTTTTTATTCAGGCCAATCATTTGACCCTCCTGAAACATATTTTCCATAACCACAGCATGTTTTCTGACATGGTTGTTTAAACGTAACATATTATGCACTTTGCTGTCAATTTGATATGGTTTAAGTAGTCCCTAATACTTATTTTTTTAGATGTTTGCTGAAAAACCCGTTCAGATCATTTATTGTAGCAAGCCTCTATACCCTGATTGTCCTCTGGTCTCAGGATGACCTATATTTGTGCGATCTGGCTGGCCCCTCCCACCTCTCTGCCGGGCTTTCTTTATATGTCCATGGGGCTCTCCCACCGTCTCTCGCGATACTAGAGAGACATTACGTGATTCGTGACTGCGAACACAGTGTTTACCCGGAGGCTCCGGGCCGGAGCTAAGCTAAGAGAACAGTTTGACATGACCTGACATGATTAAAATCAGTGAAAACAGTAGCTTCAAAGTTTGATTTCTACAGGAATATCTTCCCACCCTTTGTCATGTTAAAAACGAGTCATTTTCAGACTGCTGTGGGGAGTATAAACAGTGTGTTATGAGCAAAACTTGGTGCTACAACAGAAGCTACATGGGCGCTAACGCTAAAAATAAGACTCAGACGATAAAATAAACTAAAAGTACCACACAAATCAGTGAAAAAAATATCTTCAAAATTTACTTCCACACTATTAAGTTACAATCCTTTGTCCTGTTAAAAACGAGGCATTTCCAGACTGGTGTGGGTAAAAGAATTATGTTTTTATGACCAAAATCTCAATGCTTGTCTCGAAGCTAGCCCGTGAGCTACCGGCTAAAAATACCACACAAATCAGTGAAAAAAATATCTTCAAAATTGTCTTCCACACTAATAAGTTACAATCCTTTGTCCTGTTAAAAACGAGGCATTTCAAGACTGGTGTGGGTAATAGAATTATGTTTTTATGAGCAAAAGCTGAATGCTTGTCCCAAAGCTAAATAGCTATACACCAGTCAGGCAAAAATACCAATAAAAACATTTCTTTCAGTTTCACTGTTTGCAAAAACCCACAAGTAGCTTCCTATCCGTTGTGTTATTAAAAACGAGGCATAGACTGCTGTGGTTAAGATAAATTAGTGGAGTATGAGCAAAAGCATTCTGTGTTGGTGTATGCAACATTCAGGCTGTAGGCTATGGACATCTTGTCGCTTAGCGGGGAAAGCAACATGGCTGTCACTCGGAAAATTTTCAAGAGGATCTCATGGGATCTCGGGCACGTGATCTCGGGGCCGTGGACCAATAAGAAATGGGGGGGTGGGGTTATCATAGACTACTGCACGGTTGAAATGTCTGGTTACTAATGTGGGGGGGAAGCATCGGAAGCATGGACATACAGTATAAAGAAAATATGGGGATGTGGCTGTGCCGACTATTACGTAATAGTCGGCGAGAATTCTGACTGGAGTATATTGGGGGGGAGGAGTGGGGGTTTCAGAAAGGGGGACAGTGAGAAAAGGAGAGATTGTTATTTTTTTTAATATTTTGGCACACCGTGGACCCATGGATATGTTAGAACACATTTAAAAAGTGCATTTAGCATAATATGTGACCTTTAAGAAAAACGAAGCTATTCACTGCATAAGTTAGGGTCAAATAACTTGTTGCCAACTGAAAAAATATGAATCACTGCAGTTTTTGACTGATGGACGGTTCTTGCTTTTTTTGCTTATTATCCATGTTGTGACTTTTTTTGTACCAGGCAGTGTATGACCCCCACTGACGTATGATGACTGGATGCTAAAAATTTCAAATGAGCTCCATCAAAGCAAACACACGGATATCAACCCACGTGGAGATCTGAAAACGGTTACATAAGGCTGTGACATTCAGATTGTGGGCATAAGCAGGAAAGGTGGAGGAGAAGGCACAGTCTGAACACATCAAAGTCAAAAGACCTTTAAAGCTAATTAATTTGTCCTTTCTGAAAGGATTAATTCCTGGGGTGGTTTCCTACTGGGAATATGTTTAACATTTGTTTCATGAAACAGCATTTAGTTGATGTACGCTCCAGCACACCAGTCGTAATTCTATTGTGCCCAAACAATTGAAGTAGATAATTCAATTTTTTCATTGGAATTCCAATATAACCTTGAGTGTGCTTGATTTCATCCACATGTGAAACGATGCACTGCACATTAATGGATCCGCCCTGGCAAGTGGGGGTCAATAGGATCAAATCAAAGTGCATGTTTTTGGAGTTGGGCTCCATTGAAGCTCACAGCGGTCTTTTTTTATATTCATTAAGTTACTGACAATTCAGAATATGTCAGGGCGAATTAAAGAGATCTGGCCATGCATGATGAAAAATACATCTTTTCATGTTAAAGGTGCTACGAGGAACTTTAAAATATTTCTTAAAAACTCAAATGTTTCCTCTGATGATCATGAATTACATTTAAGCAAACGAGACCATCAGGTCAAAGAATGTTATTTTTTGATATAGTTTTTCTTAATGCCTTTGTCACGGGTTCCTCACCCTGGAACTATAGCTGGCATGATAAAAACACTACCGCTTTTGTCCAAAGGGGGTGCAATAATTAACAAAAACTGAAAGACACCTTTAATGTTGCAGCCGTATACACATGGAAATAGGACCATATTCCGGTCGTTTATGTTATCACAGCTTAACACTGGAACCAGCAGATCACAGTGTGTGAAAAATACAAAATAAACTTTTTTTTTCATAACCTTGAAGGTGCTAAATTAAAAAAAATCTGAGAGTAGAGGGAAACTTGATCTAAAACATCCTTTTATCCATGAATCGTTCCTCCTATCTTCTGACAGAATACATCCCCCGGGTCAGAATCATTGCCTTGTATGGTTATTTTTCTGGATTTCCATTTCATTTGACATCCAATCGTCCTGACTTGTACGCGTCGCCATCTTGTCAGATTCTTACCTCTTCGGCCTCATTTCCTCTTACCGAAAAAGGACTTTGATGTGACGTTGGGTGGAGGGAGATACGCCCATCTAGCTGACCTATACCTCCGAGGGGAAGTGAGGGCCAACTGGCGGTTATCTGTCACTCAAGAGATGGCGCCCCTAATTATTCATACATTTTAACTTCCAATAGAATAAAAACTAGCCTGATTAAAAAAAAAATTCACCCCCCTCAGTGTTGTCATGGAGTTATGTCTTAAACATACAGACTAGAATGTTATTTTGTACCAGGCCTCAAATAGGTTTAATAATGCTGTGAATCGGCATATTTAACATGGGAGTCAATGAGAAATTGCTCTTTTCTGAAACCTGCCCTTAGTGGCCACTCGGTGAACTGCAATTTGTCACTTCCGCATTGGATGCTGGCAGAACTATAGCTGTGGTTGGGGCTTGGTGCAAAGCCAGACCTTTCTGGAAATATCATATGTGGCATACATATCCATCTTTCTTCACACCCTAATTGGTGAAACTATTGCCTCACACTTTGTGAAGATAAGTAACAAGTTTTGTGAGGATTGGACAAATAATCAAACAGTTATTGCTTATGAGCCCTGCCCTTGCGAATACGTTTTCCTGTTTAACAAAATGGTAAAAGTGTTGTGCAGATATCCTCAACGTTGTATAATGAATAGACAAATGGCTGCTAACCTCCACCCCTGTTCCACTGATGATTAATCTGCTTTGACTGCTTCACTTCACATTTTATTTATTTATTTATTTATTATTATTCTTTCGGACAATTCCACACAATACACAATTATCTCTTTCACATCATACATCTTAATTTGTGTTGTCCGAAGGGTGACGGAAGAAGCCTAAGGCTTATCGAGTCCCGCCCCCAATTTCATCAGATTCAGAATCAGATACACATTTACTGATCACATAAAAAAATAAAAATAAAAAAAAATGTTTTAAAGAAATAAAAATAAAATAAAAAATGACAATAAAAAATGGAAAATGAAAAGGAAGAAAACAAAGAGGAAGAAAACACAATTTTGCAATAATGTTTTTACAATAATGTTATGATAGTGCCATTCACCTTTACTCCGCTTATTAGTGCTCTGCTTTTAGTCTATAATTTTCCATAGTTTTAGAGACATACAATTTTTTTGAAATTTTGCAAACTGCAACTCCCTGTGATATCATCATCAAGTTCATTCCATAATTTAATACCCTTTACAGAAATCGAAAATGATTTAAGTGTGGTCCGTATATTTTTCTCTGTGAATCTTCTTTTTCTTCTTAAATCATGCGAAACTCCTCTATCTTCAAACATTGCTTGTAAACTGACAGGAAGGCTTTTTTTTGAAGCCTTGTACATCATTTGTACGGTGTGGTAACTTACTACGTCCCGTAATTTGAGAATTCTACCTTCAATAAAGAAGTTATTGGTGTGTGCCCTGTAAGTTGCTTGATATATTATTCTTATTGCCCTTTTTTGAAGGATCTCCAGGGGGTGCAATTTACCTTTGTAAGTGTTTCCCCACACCTCAGCACAATAATGCAGATGTGGGGAAACTAAACTCCAGTATAAAACAAGTAAGGCCTTTTGATTGAAAAAATGTTGTGATTTCCAAAGTATAGAAATACTCCTGGCTATTTTGCCCCTAAGATGGCTAACTTGTGGTTTCCAACTTAGCTTGTCATCAATTATTACCCCTAGTACTTTGTGTTGCTTGACCCTTTCAATATCAATCCCATTTACCTGGATTTTCACAGTGACCTCTGCTGCTCTCCTACCAAACAACATGAATTTAGTTTTTTCTAAATTTAATGATAACTTATTTTGGTTTAACCACCCATGTAATTTAGTCAATTCAATGTTTACAGCCTCGACCATATTATTCAGATCATGCCCCGAGTAGAAGATGTTTGTGTCGTCTGCAAATAAAATTAACTTTAAGACCTTCGAAACTTTCCATATATCATTTATGTAAAGCAGGAATAATTTCGGCCCTAAAATTGACCCTTGAGGGACCCCACAAACAATATCCAAGCATCTCGATGTGAACTCCCCTAATTTCACATATTGTTTCCTGTCCTGTAAATAACTTCTGACCCAGTCCCGTGCTATCCCACGAATGCCATAATTCTCAAGCTTATTGAGAAGGATCTCATGATTTATAGTATAAAAGCTTTTTTCAGGTCTATAAAAATTCCTATAGAGTACAATTTTTGATCAATAGCATTACTAATAATTTCTACCGATTCAGCCAAGGCCAGCGCCGTGGAATGATTCTTTCTAAAGCCAAATTGACTGTTATAAAGAATTTGATGTTTATTAATGAAATCATCTAATCTATTGTTAAATAGCTTTTCCAAAATTTTAGAAAATTGTGGCAAAATTGAGACTGGTCTATAATTTGTAAATGAATGTTCATCTCCACTCTTATGTAATGGTATAACCTTAGCTATTTTCATGCTACATTATGATTACTTAATCAAATTATCTCTATAGGTTTTCCTCTTCTTCCTTGAATGCCTCCCATATTCAATTGGCATATCTATCTAGGCATGTTATGAAATAAAGTTACGACTGCTATCAAATAATTTGAGCGATGTAATAACAATGATGTTCTCAATTTGTGTTTTGAGTCACCAAATTGAATTTTTCATTGTGACCAGAAAAAAAGTAAATGGACAGGAGCACAGCACTGTATTTACATACAGATGAGCCCCATTGTAGCACACCCTTCCACAGGGGTGCACAGGTGAAATGTGTTTCATTGATGTGTCTGTAATCTGATCTGAGACATTAATTTTTAGCATAATCTTGGATGCATTTTACATTTATTGGCTAGGAAAAGACTTTGACTATATAGCATGGCTTTGTGGCAAATACAACATCGTTATTTTTTTCTTTTCATGTCTTTGCAGTCATTTCAAATGTTAAATTGAGGTTCTAAGGGCATTAGAAGCTGCTAATTATCTCCAGAACAAGCACTAATTTCACTAATTGTAGAGAGTAGCAGAATCCAACATTTGGCCCTGCCTGCTAATAAGCAAATATTTATGATGAACATAATTTTTATATTATACAATTTACACTTTGAGCAGATTGCCCCGATTAAATAACCCCCCAAGTGCTTTTTACATTAGTCGTTTAAATGTATGAGTAGCTAATTTTGCCATTGACCTTAATCTATTCAGAATGAAATGTGTCTGAGTGAATAACACATGCTCATGAAACTGCCTTTTTATTTTTCCTAGGCATTAAACTAAATCCAGTGTTCGATGCAAGTACTTTCTGGTTCTTCAAACCCCTGTGAGGCAGTGACCCACTGCAGCCTGAACCCGAGATTACCTTGTGTTCGGAATGTTTCCATGTGATTAGTCCCCTACAGACCTTATAAAACAGAATAAGGGCCTGAGAGAAGGACTGCTGGCAGGGGGTGAAGCTTGTTATTTTCAACTCAAGCAGAGAAACCAGAAAAGCTTTGAGGATCTCTATCGACCTCAGGACTGGCGCTCTTAAAAACTTGAGAGATCCTTGTCAAGCGTATTGAACTTTCCTCCACCTGGAGCAGCAGTCAAATGCCAATGGCCACGCAGAGCAATTCAACAAGCATCAACGAATCAAAAAAAAAAAAAAAAAAAAAATCAAAAATCAAAAAAACAATTTTTATTTGTATAGCCCAGAATCACAAATTTACATTTGCCTCAGTGGGCTTCACATTGCACACAATAGAACACATACAAACAGTATAACATGATATATAATAAAAATAGTGTGGATGCATAAGGACTTCCGATGCTGAGGGGGGACCAGATCCTCGCCATCTCGCCTCAACCAGAGAAAGCTGGAAGAGGAGAGACAAAACCAATGAGTAAACAAAAGGACATTAAGCGAAACACAGCGGCCCGACCGACCCGCTGGTCCAAATGTGCCCGGCCAATGAAGCAAAGCCGGGGGCAACAGGCAAAATGTTGCCCCCGGCGTAATGCATCCGCCGCAGCCACCGGCATGCCCAGACCCAGGGCCAGCCAGAGTAGCACCGAAGCCAGGCAGCAAAGCACAGACGCCCACAGCGCCCACAAAGATTGAGGATACGCAAACACACATACAAATGTTTCAATTGTTGCCTCTCGAGCATGTAAGAACAAGCATGACTGTAAAATAATGAGCGTACATGTTTTAGTAAGATTAGTATTTTATTCATATGGCACTGTTTAGAGCTGCTTCATCCATATTTGATGTATTTCAATTGTTGTAGTGCTGACTGAATTTACATTTCAAAATGTTTCATTGTCTACCAGCCCTCTGTCTTTAATGTCCCTCAGTGGGAGGAAATCTTTGGATCTTATTGTATGAAACAGATATCCTTATTTATCAGTTCATCATTTACAGTAAGAATTAAAATCTCACCTGTTGCAACTGTCGATCTTTGCAGATTAGGTTGCACCCTTAAACCTGCTTCTCTCATTGATAGGCCATGATTTACAACTTGGTCAATAATTGTGGCCCTGATAATGTAAAATGAATGGTGTTCATACTGGTCATACTGTCATGTGACAGGAGGAGGTCTGCTTATTTGTGTCTGTCTGTTTTTTAAATGACTGACAGAGTTCCCATAACCCCCGTGATGGTGTGTGAGACTTTTAATTAGGACCAATGGTAAACATGACCTCAATACATAGTTCCATCTATTAAAACTGTCAAAATGGGTTAAATGTAAAAGCTATTGACATTGGTAAGTGGACACATGGAGTGTCAATTTTCCCTTTCTGAAATTTAAGCCGTAGTGTGGACTGTGTTGTCATTGATTGGACTGCTGTCAGGGAGCTGACGAAATACTGGCAAGTCTACAATGTAGTCCAAATGCTTTCCACACAACCATTGTCATTTATACAATGACACTTTACACAGAGCAGCTGTAGGAAACTGAATTAATTGACTTAAGCCTGTGATGCCTTCAGTCAAGAAGGCAAGTGTTTCATCCGTCTGCCTTACATCTTACAGCTTACATGTGTGCCAGTTACCCAAATGTCTGGCATTTGCTGCTGCTGATGAAAAAAACAGAATGACAAAAGAATAGTGTTTGAAATAATTTCCAATAAACAATTAGCCCTTGACAATGTCACAAAGTGCCAAACCATTTTTTTTGTGATATAAGGCTAAATCCACTAGCCTGGGAATCCAGACCTGCCGCTGGCTAATTTAAAGTTGCTAGGCCTATTGGTCCGGACACCATCCATTGAAGCTCATTAACTATGTCAGAAAATTCGGAGTTGCCAATCAAATCATCCTATCTGGTATGGACGGGCCAGAGCCCTATGTATGGGGCGCTTGGGCATACTTAACTGGACGAGTGCTGGGTGAGTGCTGGGCATGTGCCGTATAAACTGTGATGGTAAACAACAAAGACGGCTGCGGTTACGTTGTTTGAAGCGGCTTTGTACTCGACACTTAACAATTTGGAAGACGGCACTCCAATCTTTCATTAGAAAGAAGAATTTTCTGTTGCCGACCGCTAAACGAACAAGGCTTAATACGTCACCTGGTTCATAGCTCTGATTGGTCATAGTGCTATCCAATTGCGTGCAGAGGTATTCAAAATGCACGTGTTGATGCCGCCCCTTGAGTTGGAAAGGTCTATTGATCATGGCCAGACCCTATATCATTCTAGATGTGGGTCTGGATTTCCAGGCTATAAATCCACAGCTTTCCCTCAAACATTTTGTGGGTATATGATATACACACACACACACACACTATACTTAAAGTATAACATTGTCTTATTCCTCTGAGCTCCTTTTTCAAAGTCAAAAACTATTATAAACTTCAATTGCACTGGTTGGCATGTTCTTTCATCCCATTATCGTAGAAAAAAACGGACAATAAATGCTCAGTTTACTCTTGGTTAAGTAGTGTCTGCTTAAAAATCTAGCACTGCTGTTCAAGTAGCCGCTTCTCTTTTTTTTTACATTATACTTTAATTTTGTGGCCTGTTTTAAAGCCTCCTAAAAGCATGGTATTAAGTGTTATAGCTGCTCTGAACGGTATTTTTTTAAATTAGCAACGGATCAAATAAGAATGCGAAATGCGCTTGCCTTAAACTGACACTTTGGAGGTTAAATGTGTAATAAAAGAAGTCAAAATCAAAGTATAGATTCACATGCAGTATAAGGTACATTGCTGTAGCAAAGCCCTAGGAATTATTGCCACGGATTATGGAAATGGCATCAGACTAGACTAGAGCACAGATCTGTCTAAGGCATCACCTTTTAGCTCTAGTGTCATCCTATTGCAGGTACATGCCACACACCTTTGAATGGCACCTGCTAACAGATCCTGCTGTTATCTTCACAGAGATAACACACAGTGGCCGTCATTTATCAAACTTGCGTGGAAACTGGTGCAGATTCTGGCTCAAATACCTCCCTACGCCAGGTATTGCGTGGTATTTATCAAACAGTCGTATCTCGCCAATCTCGGCGTACGCCAGGCCATTGTTGATAAATGCGGCGCTGAAACCAATCCTACTTTTAAGATTCACGCCCCTAATTATACTGATTTTAGAGGCCTCGCCCATAGAGTTGCCGACATGGCAATGCGGAGTAACAACAAGAAAAGGAATTTCTCCGAGGTAGAAATAGAGACAATTACCACTGAGATAGAGCAAAATAAATTTGTTTTATTTGGGAGCCTTAAAAGCGGCGTAAAGGGAGGACAGAAGGGAACAGCGTGGAGAGCTGTGACTGTTGCGGTCAACAGCGTTGGCGTGGACAGCAGATCCCCAGCCGAGGTATGTATATTTTAGGTTTAGATCTATGTAAATGCCCAAATAATATGAACGCATATGTTAAAGTTTATATCGTATTTCTATAGGTGAAGAAAAAATTGTCAGATATGAAAATTGGGACCAAAAAGCGCATGGCTGCTCTGAGGCGCAGCATGACTCAGACTGGAGGAGGCCAGCCGGACCCCAGCCTGCAACTGAGTCCAATTGAGGAGCGTGTGGCTGGACTAATCGGCTCTGAAAGCATTTCGGGCGTAACTGGTGGTGGAGGAGACACGGATGCTGTGTCAGAGCCAGATAATGGTAGGCTACATGTATTTTTAAACCTTTGACACGACTTTTTTCTTAGGAAAGAAATGCACATCTGCAGATATTTGAATGTTTAGAATTTATTAGAACTTGAAAGGTGCTCTAAAAACAAAAACATTAAATGTTACGTGTTTCTTGACAGAGCCGGGCACGAGTGGTCTCGGCTGCAGAATCCGGCCTGCAGTCAGCTCCGCAGCAGGCCACCAGCAGCGAGAGCGCGCACCATCGTGCTCCACCAACACGACCCTCGGTCCTTACAGCCGAGGTCCTGCAGAATCAAACAAATGTGTCAATCACTGGCCGATATAAACTCCTCTCTGTTGGCTATCAACACAACATTGAAGGAGATAAGCAAACATCTAAACAAATACATTTTTACGCTGAATGTTGTGTAGTGTCTTTTTCTCAGAACAGCCTACCACCGGTTTAAATATTTAATTTACCTTCTAGAACAATTGAATTAACGCCTGTCTCCTCCGTATTGCCCCGAGATTGGGCAATGCAGAACAGGGATCTCTGGGCATCGGCTGGTCTGGCACTTGAAACGGCACATTGTTATTCTGCGCTATATTGTGCAGAATCCCACACGATAAAATAATATCGCACACCTTTTGTGGTGTGTAAAGCAGTGTCCCCCAGCTGGTCCAAGGCACATCCATCTGCCTTTTAGCAGTCCAATGCAGCGCTCCACGTTGGCCCTTGTGCGCACTGTTGAATCTGCGCTCCTGCTCAGTTGCAGGGTGCGGGAGCGGTGTAACGAGGAACTCAGTGAGGGGATAACCTTTGTCACCTATAGTGCAGGAATCAAACAAATGTTAGTCAATCTAATTTTCCTTGTTGAATATTTAACACAATTGTTACTGACCGAGGAGATGACTCCGGCCCTGCAGTGCGCCCTGCTGTAGCCTTGTCCCAACGCTGCTCTGCTGCATTATATGAGTTGTGCGTCCCCCCAGGGAACTGGGCTACCATGTTCAGGAGGGATAGGCCGGCATCACACACTATTTGCACATTAATCGAGTGATAGTTTTTGCGATTAATGAATGGCTTCAGACGCACATGGGTACAATCAATCGCACCTATCACATTAGGAAACCCAGCAATCTCATATAATCCCCTCTTAATCATAGTTTGCTGAGCATCATCGTAAGGGAAACTAATGTATTCCCAGGAAAGGGATTTTATCGCTGCCAGAACAGCTGGCATTGTCCTGCTAATGCTGGGCTGTGAAATGCCGGACCTATCCCCAATCTCCTGCTGAAAGGTCCCTGTGGCCCAAAACCCCAATGTTGGGAGCACCTGCAAAGACACAGGTATCGCATGGGAGTGTTGTGTTTCCCGTATCAATCTTGGCTCCAACGCATGACAAAGTTGAAGCAACACATGCCTGGGGAGACGAAAGCGACTTATGAGCCATTCTTCGCTTTCTTGAAAGAGATCCCTGCGCTCTCAAAAGACCCTCTCGCGTCTAAGGGGCGCAACGTCTTCCAATAAAGCCAGGTCTGCCATTGCCAAGGTGTGATGACTGTCAAAGTCCTTGTTTAAATAGCTTGCTCAATACACATCTCACCTACAGCGTTGCTTGTTTTCAATTAGGCTAATTTGAGTTGATTTGTTTGCCAAATTATGTCACTTTTCCAGTCTAAGAAATAGGCAGGATCAAAATGAAAGATACATTGATTTAGCACCATATGCTACATATTCTAAAGTGATGAATATTTGATGTGATTTTAATATTTATACGATTTAAAATGATCTGATAACATGTCTGACACACACACACAGCCATGTGCTTCACGGCACAGCCGGCACTGCAAGTCCATGCTGTTTTCAAACTTGCAGTCTCAAGCTGAGAGCTGGCGTGGGAATTGAGCGTACCCTACGCTCACGTCCATATTGATAAATGCCGAGGGTTGCGTGGAAATGTACGTACACCCATTTTTCTGGTCTACGCACGGTTGATAAATGAGGGCCAGTGAGAGGAGTGACAACGCCCGGGGAGTCGCCTGGAAACCTCACAAACATCAAAAGGTCCTGACACACTCGTCTCTGCCTGCTATTGTTATTGAAGAGAGAAAAAAACACGTATTTTCCATAAACATAGCATGATAAACAAGGCTAAAAACTAATATCCAATATAAAGACGTGTGTCCTGTGTGATTTTAATTTCTGGGGCTGATATGAAACACTGAGTCACAAAATATGTGTCAGCATAAAGGTAATGAACAAAATCTGTTTGGCTAAGCTAAACAGTATTTAATTGGCGGTTCCTAAATCAGTCTGGTATTTTACTGTAAAATGTTCAGATTTTAAGCACATGTCAAACCTTGAAAGCACCAGATTTAAATCAACCATTTTCCAAACTTTCCAGGCTCGGTACTCTGTAATTTATATATTTTTAAGTGGTTATCATATTAAAATAACCTCATGACATGTAAGAAGTTAAAACAGTTGCACTCTTACATGTAACATATCTGTGAAGTGATGTTTGGGTGAAAGTGAGTGGTTAGGAAAACTGAATGTGTCACTTCTTATTTGGTACACTAAGGTTGCGTTCCGAATCGCATACTTTCTACTATATAGTATGTAGAAAAAAGATTTAGGATGTCCCGATTCTTGTGGCCAGATTTAGGATGGTTAGAATACCCGGATGGTCTACTTCATGCGGCCAAGATTGTTAGTGTTGAAAAGTGCATCCTATTTGGGCGATTCTGACCCACAATCCAGTGCGCACGTGAAGTGACGTAACATCGACGAAGCCTATAGGTCCATGTTATGAAAACAAACGGGAATGCGACGGATATAAAAGCAAGAGGCAAGATCAAGGCGCAATGTTATGATGAAATAAGAGAGAAAAGTATGTCCCAATAGTATGTCTACTGCATCCTAACTAGATTCTTTTTATCGTCGGATGTAGTATGTAGAATAGAAAAAAGAAAGAGTATGCGATTCGGAACGCAACCAAAGGCTCTGAAGAACAAAAGTACACCAGCAGCTTGTCAGTGTGTGCAACCTCTGCTGCACACACACCACTCCTGCTCTGACAGACAGAGAGCAGCAAATTGAGGGCGATACTTGACTTTGCCACATCCTTACGGCCCCCACACACATCCTGCGTCTACCTCTGGAGCGCGTCGCGTTACCTTACTGCTGCCTCTCTCGGACTTTTCTCGGACACACATGCAACGTCTCAGCAGCTGCTGCTGCTGCAGCGCTGCTTCTAAAAGCCCTATCTTTCTAGATAGAGTTTTCATAGATAATTCCCATTAAAAATGAAGTTCTTTCATGTCATCTATGATACATATGATTTATATTGAGTCTGGACAGTAATCCGTACGCCCCATTGCCATTTTTTTTTTCGCTTGTTGGAAGTTTTATTTTGAAGGGGACACACCAGGAAATGGTGAAACTACAGCGAAAGCTGCCAGTATGAAGTCAATGGTTGCGTTCCGAATCGCATACTTTCTACTATATAGTATGTAGAAAAAAGATTTAGGATGTCCCGATTCTTGTGGCCAGATTTAGGATGGTTAGAATACCCGGATGGTCTACTTCATGCGGCCAAGATTGTTAGTGTTGAAAAGTGCATCCTATTTGGGCGATTCTGACCCACAATCCAGTGCGCACGTGAAGTGACGTAACATCGACGAAGCCTATAGGTCCATGTTATGAAAACAAACGGGGATGCGACGGATATAAAAGCAAGAGGCAAGATCAAGGCGCAATGTTATGATGAAATAAGAGAGAAAAGTATGTCCCAATAGTATGTCTACTGCATCCTAACTAGATTCTTTTTATCGTCGGATGTAGTATGTAGAATAGAAAAAAGAAAGAGTATGCGATTCGGAACGCAACCAATATGACTCTCAGCAGAGTATTTCAAAAATCACTTTACTGATTTATACGGGAGAGAGAGAGGGGGGTGTGGTCGGGGAAGAAGAAGGCCGTAGACAGAAAACTGTTGCGCTCATCATGATCTTTTTTTATTTCTTCACTATATTGGATCTCTATAGGCCTATGTGTCATTTATCCAAAAATGAAATGCCAGAACTAATTGAAAATTAGGTTTTAAATCCCCCGGATTTTGATTGCACAATTAAATCGTGAAATAAAGGGATTATTCGCGTATACGACTGAGGGATGTTTTATTTTGAAATAAACACACCGGGTAAACGTGTAACTAGAGTGAATGCTGCTGGTATGACTGTCAGCAGAGTATTTCTCTATCAGTTAAAGCACAGAGACGCGAGAGAGACGCGCTGCTCTCAGAAAAAAAATAGGCGAGCCTCCTGAGGTGAAGGGGAGCGTCGCTGCAGACGTGCCTCCGACGCGCCTCAGCAGTGCGTCTGAGGTTGGATGTGTGCTCGCTCTACGTTGATTTCACAGTCTGTGACAAAAAGTCAGACGCAGACGCGAGGTATACGCGCAGTAGAGGTAGGATGTGTGTGGGGGCCGTTAGGAAGCAGGGATGCCATTTTTTATTGTGGCCTGCAGCAGAGCCGGCCCAAGCCTTCAGGGGGCCCTAAGCGAAATATGATTGGGGGCCCCTCTCCAATGTTAGCGCTGCTGAAACTATAGATCTTTGCTAAATATTATTCACACACACAGTGTTTTCCGCTAGTTCCTCCACTGTGCAGCTGTGCGGAAATGTTAGACAGCCGAGATTCCGACCTTCCTAAGGGGGTCCGGGGGTATGCTCCCCGGGAGATTTTTTTTAACCTTTTTAAAGTGAAATGCATGAATCTGGTGCACTTTGAGAGAAAAATTAAGAGGCTAAATCTGAGAAATTTTGTGTGAACAAATAATTTGGATACACTGGTCAGATGAATTAGAAGCTATTGAAGGACACATGGATTTTCCATACAAATATTAATATAAAATTAATTATTATGGAGGGTCCTCTGGGTTGGGCTTGGAGCTCTTTTACGGGACATATTTCTCTGTAATATAATGAATGCATTTAAATTCAGTGAGAGGAACGAAGCAGAAGAACTCTGTTGTCCAGCTACTGTATCTTTTTTCCCACAGACGAGGCTGAAATAGGCTATAGACTATACACAGTGCATGGGCAACTGAGGGCAGCCCCATTTCCAATTGTTTTGAAATAAACTCAATACACACTGTGCATGGATGTGAACGTGACATGATCAGATAATTTCGGATTACCTCCCAGATGAACTGATTACATTTTTAGGCTATTAATTATCTAGACCAAAACATTTTATTCTTTTTTTTGTATGTTAACTCACATTTGCATAATATGATGTTAATATCAAACACAAACTAAAAAAAAAAAAAAAAAAAAAAAATTTTTTTTGAGGGGGCCCCCCTGGCGGTCGGGGGCCCTAAGCGACCGCTTAGTTCGCTTATGCCTCGGGCTGGCTCTGGCCTGCAGTGTGTGTGGGTGACTGGGTTTTGGATGCTTGTGTGCTCACAGGTCTGAATGGGAAATGTGTATGAATTAATTAAATCTGCAAGTGCCTGAGTTTGTTTTATTGTGAGACACAGAGAGAGATACGAATAGAGGTAACCATCCCAATGATTAGCAGATCATTTCACAAACACAGCCTGATCCTTTTGTACCTGTTGGTAGGAACAAAGCCGAGGTGTGTGTGTGTGTGTGTGTGTGTGTGTGTGTTGTGTGTGTGTGTGTGTGTGTGTGTGTGTGTGTGTGTGTGTGTGTGTGTGTGTGTGTGTGTGTGTGTGTGTGTGTGTGTGTGTGTGTGTGTTTCCAACAAAAATAAAA